>JANAVB010000400.1:8556324-8765219 GCA_029216955.1 Iris pallida
TGCTCACTGGATGTTCCATACATAAGTCTATATACATTGTGATGCCCCTGAATGAATGATTATTGTTGGTTTGGACACAAATAACCCAACATGACTCGATGCCATAGTATGCTACATTGTGAATGCTGTTTGGAATGTGGGAATAAAGGAAAAGGCTATGTATGCTGCAACAAGTTGAAAATTGCATGTGATGTTGGGAAAGAATTGTGAATGGAAATAATTGATGAATTGACTCATGTGTGTTGGCTACTGCTCTTGAGACCCTAAGAATGTTGGCTTGGATATTGAGACCCAAGATGTTGGTTAAGTATTGTGATCATTATAAATCACGAATGTTCGGAATAGATTAAGTTGGTATTAAGGATGGCTTCGTTTCTGAGTGGTATATTGCCTCTACCACCTCAGAACGAGATGTTTGTTGACCCTTTCCATAGGATAGCAAGGAGACTATCTGTGGGTATTGGGTAGTACCGAGACTTAGATGGAAGTCATGTATTGTTGCTAGATGACTCAAGTGTCCCTTGACGGTTATGCTATGTTGGGTAGCGAGATTGTCGGAATTGTAACAGGTGGCTTTGGTTAGAAATTGTTTAGTCGAGTGATGACTCAGACTAGTGAGACATTTAGTATGCTATGGGTAAGTGGATTTGGCTAGAGAATATTGTGGCTTAAAATATCTAAATGATGACTTCGGTTGGTTGAATGCAAATCAGATGTGGCTAATACAAAGTTGGTTTCTAAGCTGAAAGTTTTAGAAATATTGTCGATGAACCAAAGGAATATTAGAGATTTGTGTCTTGACCCTAAGGTGTAATAGATGTTAATCCATCTTGATCACCAAAGGATAGTCGTTGCATATGTTCGTGAATGCTGAGGAATTGAATTGTACTAGAAAAGTGACAAGTAGCAACCCTGAATCCTTGTGTTGCATAGAGGATAGAAATGATACATGAATTATCAGATTAAATGGAATGAACCACTCGACCCTTGAGGTAGAGAATTTTAAGGATGTCCGTATGAGATTTTGACTGCTGGAAAAGGAACGAAATTTAAGAATGCCCGTAAGAGAGTTTGATGATTGAGAAACGAATGGGAACAAGAAATTTCAAACGTGTTGGATAATGTCGGTATAGGTGATTGTTGGTTGGGATATAGATTGCTGGCTTATAACTTAGTGGTATGACTCTGTCATATGGACCGAATAATATGATTCTATAGTTATGTTAAAACTATCGGAATCGATGACCCTTGAATGGTTAACCTTGGTTATGGGTTTATGTGGATACAAAGGAATTGGAATAGTAATTGAATCGTTGGGAATTTTACTTGATGGATTATTAGAACGAGGAGAATCGTATATCGGATTTGGGAATTGACCGTAATTTTGATAGAGCGATCTTAGTCGATCACTGGGTAAGTCTAGAATGAGCCTCTGTGGGAATTATTTCCTTGAGGAAGACCCAAGATAGATAGACTTGACCCTAGCGACCAGTTGATGAGTTACCAATTGCTGGCTTAGCCCAATTGGAGATTCATTATTCGGCCTGAGTTGAAATTCATATGTTTGGGTAGTGTGCCTTAGAACTGTTGGTTGCTTGTTGGCCCTAAGAAACTAGTGTAACCCTAGTAGCCGTCCACTATAGGGAAGTCACCTAAAATTGGTATAACTGTCGGTATAGCTAACCATTAAGACTGTACCGAATAATAGATGGCCGTTGGCGAACCATAGAATGACCTTGTGGCATTTGAACGAGAGATGATGATGAGTTTGACCTAAGAATGATATGTTGTATGTATGCTCCAATATGAACCTTAGAGATATTTGACCTTGAGGATTATATGTCGGCCTATAGCGGGAAATAGAATCGTGGGATGAGACTTGATTTGTATGTATCAAATAGTGAATTATTATATGAGATGGAATTGACTGCTCATGACGAAAATGTTGGATAGGTATCTATAGTCGGGTAGCTGGGTTAACCTTGACTGTTGCATAGAATTATACCCTGACTCGGATAATCGATAGTTGGTTGATGTCGGATTGTATTTAGAAAAGTTGGATTGCCTCGGTGAGAAATATTGTTGGATTCGAAAAGAAATATGATTGCATGTTGTGAACTCTTGATGTGATTGGCTCTAAGATTTGACCCTTGATTGAATGCTCGAAATATTATGCTCGGATAGAGAGCTTAACCAAGTTGTCCCTGATGTAAAGTGTTGTGGCCTGGAAGATAGTAATTGTGACTAGTGAATGAAGTAATAAAGTCAATTGAAAGGATGCTAAGTCGGATTTGGGAAAGAGAGTTGTATTATGGCTGATCGAATTATACTATCATGGAAGTTGGCTGAAGTACATATGTTTTGGGGACACCTAAAATATGTGTATGGATCCAGCCGAAGTGATAGGTTGCAACTGAGATATATTGTGGAAAGAATTTATCGCACTAGCACAGACTTTGGCTGAAATGCATATGTTTTAGGGACGCCTGAAATATGTGTATGGATCCAAACGAAGTGATGTGTTACGACCAAGATAGAATGCAAGGAAAATGTTGGTGAATCAATGAGAAGTGGTAAGTATTTGAAAAAGAGAAACATAGAATAAATCGTTGATGGATTAAAATGATACAGTTGGATAACTATTTGAAATGATCAAGTGGGCTGAAATGAATATTGAATTGAAGCTGAATGAGTAACTCATTGTGATTAAGTGAATCTAATAGATGAGTTGTTTCCTTAAGTTTCGAGGACGAAACTTTTTCTGAGTGGTATATTATGTAATGCCCCGCTCCGCACGAGGCATTTGGTTGGCTTGTTGGATGGGATCAGAATGTTGGACCATGACTTATGTTGGAGATCAGGAGAATTGAGACTGGTGCAGTCTTTCTTAGCTGGCTAGACGGAATGGATATTGGAACGTGGCTCGCTGGTGGAGCTACGCTTAGTGGGATTGGAGCAGGAAGACCATTATATAAGGCAAGTGGAACTGTCCTCCTTCCTCTTTATTCCTACATGCTTAAGAAATGGAATAACGTAATGCTTTGAATATGTCCCTAATGTCTCTTACCTTGAATATTGAATAATTGTGATACGATGCTTTAGTTGCCTAATCGATAGAGATACATATGCTGGAAATCATTGAATGAATACACATGAACATTGAATTTGCTGAACGAATCACACTTGAACTGCTAATGTAACATGATGCCTGAGAATGAATCAATAATGTTCCTTATGCTTAATCTTGATGAAATGAATGAACCACTTGAGTAATGAGATGCTGCATGAATGATACATGAGAAAGAATTAAATATGCTATTGTCCCTATGAAATGAATAAAATGCTGCAGGTCCCTTTGATATAAATGAATGCTGTTGTTCCTCTTTAGAAGGAACATAATGAGAAATGTTGCAATGAAGCAATGAATGAGAATTGATGAGGCTTGGGATCGTTGAGATCACCAAATGAAATGATGGTAATGATGGAAATGAATAAGTCATTGAACATGACTTGAATGAGATGAATGATGATACACTGTTGTCTTTACTTCAATATTTTACCATGCATTTTATGTGCACGATTGAGTCGGACACGCATTCGCATGGTCATAGGACAACTTATGCATAAGTGATGGGGATATGTTTTCTCGGACGGTACCCGGGACGTTAGGGCGACCGATCCGGCCTAGGAGAAAACATTGGCGTGCCAGTAGGGGCACGGGTTTTACGAGGCATCCTTTGGGGCTAGCTACCTTCTCTGGAGTCATCGCATTACCAATGAAGACCTATATGGCAACGTCCGTATGGTTAAACACCAGTGACCATGTAGTCAGGATGCATGCTAATGAATGTCTTATGCAGGCAGAGTAAGTATATCTGCTAACCTATATTTGATGCAGGTATAAGGGAGTCGGCTATCGGTAAGAAATCACTTAAATGTGATATTTCAATATATGTGGTTTAACTTGCATGCTTACGTTCCAAATAAGTTTGATGATGCTGTATGTAGCCTTTCAGTATGAGATCCTGCTTAACATGTTATGTTCAGTATGCTAAGAAAGATGCCTTGCTAAATATTGCTCAAACACAACATACATGCTAAGTGATGCTTGAAGTGATAACTATTATAACATGTTTAAGATGTTAATGTTAACGATGCCTCAATGATGTCTTTTCATGATAATACTTAGTATGCCTCAATGATGCCTTTGCATGATAACACTAAGAATGCTAAAAAGATATGTCTACATGAATGCTGCTAAGAATATGTTTACATGCTTCACTATGATTATTGCCCATGAACTGTAAACTGATGCTAGGCCCCAATTAGAAAGATCATTCTAATAAATGCTTGCTTAAATGATCACTTAAAATGTTGGTTTATGCGAGTGGGTTGGATTCTGCTCGCCAATACATAGATGATGTATTGACCCACGTTTTGTGGGAAGGTGCTCTTGCTTGGAATATTCTACACACGAAGTTTTGGCTTGATTGGTTCCGCGGCATCGAATTTGTTGGGCATACAGAAGCTCTCCTTGCACAAGATGATGTCTTCTGTTTATAAAGGGCATAATGTATGGAACATTGTAATCAGTTGTACCAGTGAGATTGTAAGCCAAGTCAGTGTATCGAGTTGTAATCCAATGTATCCAAGTATCAAATGTAAGCTGTATAGCATTATTCAGTTGGCTGTCAATGTAAAGCAAAATGTGCTGTAATCATTGTACTTCAATACAAGTCTTGTACTCTTATTCAATTATCAATAAAGAGAATAAAGTTCTATATATCTCTGTGTGGCTTCAAGTTACTCTTTTCTCCGCTGCTATAATAAAGTGATGTGCTTCTATTCAATGAGAAAGATTATCCTCATTAACTTCAATTTGTCTGCTTTTGCCGCTGCGTTGTGTCTCTATTTGAAGATTATCAATCTTGTACCATCTTTGCCTTGTACAAGTGCAATACCAGACTTGTACGACATCACGCCCAAGCGAGGACGATCGATTCCAAGAGATAAATTATGTGAATAAATGACTCTACGAATTGGGGCGTGACAAGGGCAGCGGAGAACCCACCCTTCAACCTTTTCCTATTCGAGTATGGTCAGGGGCGACCCTGGCCCATGGAAGGCCCATAGTCCCCTGACGAAAGGGGGCACCAACATGAAACTATCTACAATATGACTAGTATGTATCCTGTAACTTATTTTAAAAAAATATTGTGCTTTAGTGGTTATAATGCTAAACTTATATTTAGGAGGTCCTTAATTCAAATCTTGACTACAATAATTTTTTATTTTATTTATATTTTTTTTACATTATGGTATGGGAGGCCATTTTGGAAGTTTCACCTCAGGCCTCCATCAACTCAGGGCCGGCCCTGAGTATGGTACATGCAACATTGCTGTTGTCAACGGATTCATCCATCGCAGGCACAGACTCTGCTCATTACAGATTCTGCTGCTCAGGGAAGTAAATGGGTCGTTGTGCTTGATGCAAAAATGTAGATGTCGTGTATACATTTGGCTCCTGAAGGACTACGACGAGGGTATCTGGGTAAAAGAATACACAATCCACTGCGACTCCTTTCCTAAGGGTTATATAGTTGGATTAACCCTTGACAATAGAGGAGGATAGAAGAATCTTGTCTACATGTACAGGCTTAAACTAACTCTTTTATTATGATCCAACCAGCGAAAGTTTCCAACAAATTTATGATGAGAAGATGGAATTTCCTCTCATGTTGTCAACATTGTATCCGGGGCATCCTTGAAGGGGTGAAATTGGTCATATAGGTAGATGGGCAGCTGTTTGAGTATGTATGCATGTTTTTAAAATAATAAAATTGTCCTTCAATAACTGAACCTGTATCTAAGGTCGATCCAGATTTTACTTTATTATTATGTTTTATTCTTATTTCTAAACTTTTTCATGGAATGGGATTTAATATCTATCTATATAAAATGGAAGTTAATGTCAACAAATAAGGAAGATATGATACACCGAAGATACTGTCAACAAATAAGGAAGATACTAAGGGGCCGTTTGGTACGCGGAATACTAAATACCCAGGAATTCTATATTCCAAGGAATTTTATTCCAAGGCATCATATTCCCGGATATTCTTTATTACCACGTTTGGCACATAATATAATATTTCCGGGTATATATAATTTATTCCCGGGTATATATAATACATGCGTTTGGTACCATAAATAAATTCCTAGGAATATATTATTCCTCAAACTCACATGGAAAGATATTTAAATATAAAAAAATGTTATAATGGTGACAATCTTTTTCATATCTACCCAATAAAAAAATAAAAATATTTCAGGTAAAATTGTCAAAGTCTAATAAATTAAAACACATACTCAAATATTTTCAAAGTGCAGTAGCTATTGTTCCAAAGGCCAAATAAATAGCAATCAAGTGCATCAGCTATTGTTCCAAAGGCCAAATAAATAGCAAACTAAAACTTAAAAAAGCAATATCCAACAAGGGCAAGGCAACAGATCCAAAATAACCTACAAGATTGAAGTTCCATTGTATGGCTTGTGCAACTACAATTCACAAAGAAGTCTACAAATTCAGGTGGATACAAACCAAAACAACGTGAGACAATTCATACAAACAACAAATAAGTAGCACAAAGATCCACATAGCTAACCAACAAGAGAATATAAGTGAACTACTCTCAATTATACTACTAAGTAAACCCTGGAGGTAGAGCTTCCTCAATCCATAAGGCAATGTGAAGAAGTAATTGGCCCTAGCTGCATCCCTGCTCAATATCTCTCCCGCCCTTAGCATGTCGGCATCGCTAAACCCCTCTACCTTGGATACTTCCTCAAATACATTGAGTCTTCTTGAACCCCACTCCGCTTCTATCTCAAAACATTTGGCAATTTTTGCCACATTTGCAGAAGTTTCTCCATACAACTTACCCATGTCCTTCATTACATCGACAAGACTTTCAAGGGTAGTACTTTCAGTTGTCTTAGTCCTTTTACTCATATTCTCATCAACATCCGCATTTTCCTGGATGTCATCCAAACCATGAACCACCTCATTTGTTGCCTCCTCCTCCATTGCTTCAATAGCATCAGTCGGGCCCTCAGCTGCTTCACCCCTTGCCCTATCCTTACCAAATATAGCACCCAAATCATCATAGTATGGAAATGGCTTGTTCCTCAAACCCTTCGCAGTAGGATGGCTCTGTACAACATTAAAAAGACAACATGCATATGATGAGGATGAATTAACTATTAGCAGATGGCAATCAAAGTAAACAATCAAAGTGTGTTTCTTGCTTAACAGATAACACATCAATTTATGCATATGATGAGGATGAAATTAACTATTAGCTGAGCACAAGTATCTTTACTGCTGCCATGATGTACAAATGAACATACAACATCAATTTTATTAACTGACGTTCATATCCATGTTCCCAAGTATGCTATCAATTTTATTAACTAATCCACACAACTAAGACAATTCAAAGACCACAATGGCTAACATGAAACCAAAACATAACCACACATCTTGTTCCTACTTGTTTCCAGGTTTGAAGGTACTGATACTGCAGGTTTGGAGAAATTGGATTGTAGTTAACATGATGAAATAAGTATTTAATTGAAAACTACATGATATGATGTGAGAAGACTTTGTACCTTCACCCAATCTTGGAAAACATTTTTGTCACACATTACACATTTCAGTTCGTCATTCCAACTAAACCCACTAGCATTGGGTCCCAACATCTCCGCAATAGCACAATATTGTTTTTTCATATGCTTCACTCTTGATTCTATGTGGGGTGAAGCTTGTAGTGAACAACCAGGCAGTTTCTCATGGAGCCAAACTGTCTATAAGGTGTTTCAGGCAAGTGATCTGTCCCCCACGTCTTCAAGTGATACCTCTCACCTCTATAAGGTGTCAAAAATCCTTCACTGTTGCTATACCCAGCATCACATAAATAGTAATAACCTACGATTAAACAAAAAAAAAGTGAGTGCTAAAACTTTGAAAGTTCATCACCAACCAACCTATATCAATAAGAGAATTTACCTCGAGGGACCACCAACCCGTTTCTCCTAGAAATAGCATCTCTGAGAACCCTAGAATCAGCTGTGGAACCCTCCCATCCAGGTAGTACATAAATAAATTGCATGTCTAGAGAGCAAACTCCCAAGATATTTGTCGCAATTTCATTTTTTCTTGTACGGTACCTAGGTATATCACCCTCTTGCACATTGACCTTGATATAAGTCCCATCAAGGGCACCAAGACAATTCTTAACAATTTAAATAACTAGTCAGTTATTTACTACAACCCTAAGAAAATCAAAATAAAGTAATTATAAGTGTACAATTACATTACCTTGAAATATTTCCAATGATCATCCGTGCTATTTTTAGGGATTGGCTCTGGCCGCTTTAACAAAAAGTGCTTGACATCGTATAAAGAGAGCAACACTTTGTTAACAACTCTGCTTACAGTCTCTCCCGGCCTCATGAGTTGTCTCTGTATTATTCTATTCTTAACGTCATGTGCCAATATATGCAAGAAGATAGCTAATTGTTCTTCTATTGTCATGTTCTTAGTTGGTTCTAGTCGACCGGTCTCCCTAACCATATGCATAAATTGTGGAAAGTCCTTCGATCCATACGGATGTTCTCAATGCACAATCGATCATTTTCAAACACTATTCTATTTGTGAAACCCAGTTTTCATAATTTTAGTTGTAAATAGAATTTGTGGTTGTAATTAAATAAAATATTTTTCAAATTATTATTATTATAATTATTATTTATTTGTGGTTGAAAATAATTTTGAAATTTAAAATCAACAGGGACTTTTGGATTCCTTAGACCCAGACCGAGTTCGAGCCCGAGCCCGACTATTCCTTTCCTAAACTCTTGCCTATTTTTGACTTGGTTAAATAAGAGAAATGTAAATAAAATATATATATATATATATAACCCGGTCTTGGAGCTGGACCCGAAGGACCAGCACTTGGAGAAGTGGATCGTTTCTCCTCCACACGTTCTAGTAACGTTCACCACAACCCTCTGTTAATAACCCCCACACTTCCACCACTTTCCCACTCCTCCCCTTTAATAACTCCATCAATCTCTCTTCTCTCTCACGACTGCACAGAGAAGAGAAGCTCTCTTCCTCTCATCTCTCTTTTCCTCTCATAGCAAAACCAAAACCCTCTCTCTCACTATTTCTCACAACCACTCCATCTCCCTGGAGAGAAAAACCCCACCGAACCCTAACCCCCAATTTCTCGCGGCCACCCCCGTGCTCGACGGTGTCCCGCCGTCCGCGCCACCCTCCGCCGATTCCCCGCGCGTGGCTCTGCCCGCCGCCCGCAGCCGCGCCTCCGACAGCGCCGCCCCTCCGCGCTGTCGTCCGCCCCCTTTTCGTTTCGGCGAGGCTGTCCTAGCCGCGCCTCCGCGCGCAGGCCTCCCTCCGGCTAGCTCGCGGCCACCCCGTGGCGAGCCCCTGCTCCCCGCAGCCCCTCCGGCGACCGCCAACAGCGCCCCTCGCGCGAGCCGACCGGCTCCCGAGCTCTGCGGCCCCCTCTCCCGCGGCCGCTGCCTCCTCCAGCGCGTGGCTCCCCGAGCTCCGCGGATCCCCTCCGGCCAGACCCTCTCTCGCACTCTTCTGTGCGTGGCGACCCCGTTGTCGCGAAGCTTTGCTGTCCAGATCTGAGACGTCGTTGTCCGAACGCTGTTTCGGTTTTCCCAAGTTTTCCCGCGCTCCCCGCCAACGAAATTTGGTAATTTCTGGATAATCACAGTAGTTCGTCCCTCCCCGTAGAGTCGATGATGATAGATCGGTCCCCCGGTTCCCTCTCGGGAATCCGGTTAGCTGTGTTATAATTTTCGTTTAGCTGCGTTAGATTAATTTCCTGTGTTTTTACTTGCTGGGTTGGTGTGAATTGGTTGATATTGGATTCCCGGACTTTTCGGGAATTATTTGGTGGAGTTGGAATTATTTCTGTGGTGTTGGAATTATTTTGGTGGATATTTCTGTGGACTATTTTGGATTGGAAACTATTTGCAGGAATTTGTTGGCGCACTTCCCAGTTTTGGGTTTGTCCCGGAATAGAGGAAGTGCTGCCCAAATTTTTACAAAAATTATATTTTTATTGATTTCAAAACCGGCTTTCGAAAATGATTTCCAAAACTGATTTTCGGGCGACGACCGTACCGGTCTGTGGGCCCCGGCGAAATGCAAACGCACCGGTCCGACCGGACGTTGAGGCATAAACCGAAATTTGAGGAAGGGACCGAGTCTGAGACTCCTAGCTTCTTTTTATTATTTTTAATTTAGGCTATTTATATTAGATATTTATTTTCTTGCACTTTATTTAATTCCAGTCATTTTCTTTTATTTAATGTAAAAGAAAGATGTACCGGGCATAAGCCCACCCTAGGACCAGTAGTTGTGCCAATGTATTTGTGTAGCGTAGTTTATTTTCTTTTCTTTATTTCTGGTGGATGTGATTTGGGTGGTTTCTGGATTAGTTGTATAACGTAGATTATATCGCGATTAACTGGTTAATTACGACATTTAGTAAAATGAATAAAATATTATTAATTCACGGTTTGTCACTAAAAGGAAACTGTATTTTTATATACATACTATGAAAACACAAAGTTTTCCCAAATTGTAATTGATTCATGCGATTTTCCAATTTGTATTTGATTCTCGGGATTTTTCCAAATAAACCAATTAACTGGCTTAATCAACGCACGTAGTTGCGGCGTAACCGTTAGCTGTAGTTTAAAACAACTTAAAACTTGACTAGGACATGACTACTAGAGATTGCAACTAGCACACTTAGTCTGGTTATTCAGGATTCTAAATCGAGTTCTCAACTGTAGGAACTCGAAGTCGGACCTGACGTCCCTCCTCGGTACCGACCTGTCTTTCCAGTCAAACTTAACTCAAGGCAAGTATAGTTTATGTAATTTTGCAGTTATTTATTTAATCGTTTCAATGCATGTCTAAACCACGACTCAAACACGAAACTCTCACTGAGTACTGTACTGTAACTATCGGGGACTGGGGAACAACGTAATGATTATGACCATACTGTAACAAAACCCCTTATCCATTACTGTAACAAACCCAAGCCGGTCATATGTCATTACCTATTCAAATCACTGTTTTATACTGTAACAAACTGTTCCTGTTTTAAACTGTTTAGAACTGCATGATTTAATTTCTTAATTAACTGTTTAAAATTTGCATGAATTATACTTTGCTCCCTCCTGACTGGAGACAACATTTTAGGTAACACTGAGGATGACGAGCTATTCTTTAATAGCTATTTTGACTCGGTTCTTTTCCCTGCGACGGTACCGGAGCCTTCTCCGGGGGACGCTGAACCTGGAACAACTGAACTAGATGCTTAGATAGTTTCCCTTTTCTGCATTTTTTCTTTTGTTTGGAGTTTGTAGTTTTACTTTCAGCATTTCCCTTCCGGTTGTATTTCTGAATATTTTATCAAATAAAGTTTCAATTTCGAATAGAACAGTTGTGACAAATGTATCTGTGTTGTTGTATGGTTACCTGCTACTGAACAGCTTACTGCCGCCGTCTCAACAACGGTGCAGGCTGGGCATGATCCGACTAGACCCAAATAGATGGGATCGGGTCGTGACATGTTTTCAGTGGTGGCCTATGTAGGTCCACAACAACAACTTAGGAAAACCTATCTAGAAACAATTAGAACACTAGAACATTGATTTGTCACGACATAGGTCCGATTTATATAAATAAATATTTTTGCTTGAGTATAGATCGGTAGGCTACCTTGCTTATGTGTGCGTCCTAAGCCTTCCAGAGAATGACCGTTGACCAAATCCTACTAGCGATAAGGTGTCATCTCCGAATCCTACCCCATCTCCTCAACCAAGCCCAGGGTCTTTCCCTCGCGGCTGTTGACCGTCCGCATAAAGCATCCAGTGAAGTTTTTCCTACACTGGCAAATCCTACCTCCTCTCAACTGAATTGCAGTTCCCTGGTGGATTATTCATTTTGTTGCTCCACCAGTACCAGCAATCATCTTCCAATGGTTGTCCTATTTCAAGAAATCCTGGAGTTCCAGAAAGCTCAAGATGAAGCCCAGCAGGAACAGAAGAATATCACGAGAGAAGACATGAAGAACGTCATGATGTAGCCTTAGTTATTCCCAACCAGTTAGAGCAGAACTTTTGTCCTAGGAAGGATACCCTTGAATCTAGAAGATAATTGGGTCCCATCGAGTATTCTACTTTCCGGCAGCCTTGTCGTAAGAAGCTATGGGCTTGTAACTAATGCAAGAGGCCTGGTCATCAGGCCGTTAGTTGCCGCAAGAGATTGGGACAATGTTTGGCATGTGGATCTGCTGAACATCGGGTAAAGGACTGCCCTTATCTGTTTATCAAACCAGAGCCCATAACCAGCAACACCTGTTAGGCCACAACCTAGGGACCCTCTTCCTATCCAGCAGACCCTGCCCTTACAATAAGGCATGATGCATACTCGAGGTTCAAAGAAAAGGAAGCAGTTGGAGACTGCTCATACAAGAGCCAGAACCATGAGGAATAGTACCTAGAACCGCTGTATAGCATCATCTTTTTGAAGTTGTAACAGGATGTCCTTAGATCAATCATAAGAGTTTTTGCTGGAATTCTCCACATGAATAGAAGTTTTAGTTACACCCTTATGGCAGATGTTTTTCTGATAGTCTCCCCGGATTATCCCAGATCTAGACATAGGATTCACCCCTGACCTAGTCCTCGGCTCTTTCCCTAAATTATAAAGGATGTTACAGAGTCAACCCGAAGGTGGCCAAGAAGATGAAGGACCAGAGCAGTGCAGGCTCTAGGAATTTTTTCAGGGTGGAATTTCACCTTAGGGAACACCTATCTTGTTTTTGCCCAAGAAGGATGGAACAACGGATGTGCATCGATTACCAGACACTAAAGAACAAGTACTTTCTGTCCGGATCGAGGATCTGTTGATCTGGTTGTGTGGAGTTAGGGTGTTTCGAAGTTTGACTTAAGATCTGACCACCATCAAATCAAAGTCAGGAAAGAGGACATTTTCAAGACGGCGTTCAAACACCAAGTATGGGTAGTTTTCTTTGGGCAGCACGTTAGACTGACAAATGCTCCTGCTGTGTTCATGAATTTCATGAACAGAGATTTTTTATGAGTATTTGAATCAGTTTATCTTCTCCATAGATAACATTCTGATATATTTGAAGACTGAAGAAGAGCATGAAGAACACTTGAGGAAGTTTTGGAAACTTTGAGGAAAAAGAAGTTTTTAGTAAGTTATCTGAACGTGGATTTTGACAAGGTGGACTTTTGGCCATGTTGTCAAGAGAAGAAATTTCGATGGAAGATAGCTGCTGTTGAAAAGTGGTATACCCCAAGCTCAATTCGGAAGATTTTTTTTTTTGAACTTGGCCGGCTACTATCAAAAGGTCGTGAAGGATTTCGTCAAGATTGCTGAGCCAATGACGAAGCTCACTTGGAAGAATGAAGAATTCATCTGAACGAAAAGTTTGCCAGTCGGCATGGAGGAGCTGAAGAAGAGACTTACCACTACACCAATCCTTGCGCTACCCGCAGGAACCGGTGGGTTCTCAATTACAGTAATGCCTCTGGAAAAGGACTGGGTTGCGTTCTTCAACAACATGGGAAAGTAATCGCTTACACGTGTAGGCAACTACAGACTCATGAGAAGAATCATCCCACACCTAATTTGAATTGCTGCAATTAACTTTAATTTGAAGCTGGAAGCATGATTTTTATGGAAAGGGAGTGAAATTTTATACGGACTACAAAAAGTTTAAATATGTCTTCACTCAGAAAGGGCTGAATGTTAGACTAAGAGCTAGCTGAAGCAGATGAAGGATTTCTAAATCAACCTGCAGTACCATTCAGGTAAGGCTAATGTGGTTGTTGTTGCACTTGGTCGATGCTGATGGCGAAGTTCTTAACCAAGGACTAGCACCTGCTAGAAGACATCGAGAAATGTGGACTGGAGGTTATACTATCTGGATATAGAAGGACGGAGCTGGATGATGATTCAGTATTGAAGAAGTTCGAGGCTGAGGGATAAAAATCAAGAGAAACGTAGTTCCAAAACGAGGCACTTTGCAGGCTTAGAGCTCAAGTGTTGGCAGGAACACCTGAGGGTTTCTTAATTAATTAGCATTGGAACTCTAAAGAATGGTGCGAGACTTTGCGTATCGGCTGACAAACAGAGGAACGAGTTGATGCACCAGTCGCAGTATTCCATAAATTCAGGAGATAATAAGACGTATCGAAATATGCCTCCATTAATTGGTGTTATGGAATAAAGAAGGACAATTTCAGGTATGGGGTTAGATGTGAATTTGTCCACATGAGGAATTTAGCAAGAGGACAACAAGTTTGTTGGAGCCGCTGGACAATTCAGAATGGAAGTAGAAGCATATAACTATGGACTTTGAGTAAGGATTGCCTTGTTCCCAAGGAGGGAAGGGCACCAATTGGATTATAATAAACCGACTGACTAAGTCGGCACACTTTAATTTCCTTCAAGTTGGTTTATCCACTAAGAAGTGGGCAGCAATTGTACGGGAAGCACATCTACCGGATTCATGGAGTACCGCGGGACGAGCAATCAGAGAGGTCAATCCCGACGCTTGAAGATGTTTTGAGATTTTGTGTCTCGGAATTTGGTATGTCTTGGGAAGACCAAATTGCATTTGGTGTAGTTTCTCTTACCAGAGGAACAATCAGTTTCGACGGAGCAGGAAATTGAGGCCAGATACATCAGGCCATTTGAAGTTTAAGACGTGTTGGAAGTAGCGTACCAGTTAGCTCTACCAGCTAATCTTGAGAGTGTGCAACGTCTTCTACGTCACAGCTCAGATGCTACATTTTCGGATCCGAGTCACAATTTGGATAATTCAGAGCTCAAGTTTGGACTTAACCTTTCAGTGCCAGAGAAACCAGTTGCAAGCCTAGTCAGAGGTAAGAAGAAGATTAGAATTCGAGCCATCACTTATTTTCTCATCTTTTCGTTCTAAACTTGACTGATGCTGACGAAGTCAGCCTAGTTTTGCAAGCTATCTCTTTATCAAGCTTGATCATGACGATATCTTATTGGGTGCACCCACTAATATATTGTCTAATCAGGACCGGTGCATGATGGGCTGATCAACCTCGTGTATTTTGGTTCGCTTTTGTATTCTTTCTGCATGGATGATATCATAAATAAAAAACTTTTTCCTCAACCGTCTCATCCATGACTGCCTTTGAAATCCTTTTGGTTGGACCTGAGCTACGGGCGCAGTACCCGTACATGTTTGTCTTTCCTATCTTACTTAAATTTCGAGGACGAAATTTTCTAAGGAGGGAAGATTGTGAAACCCAGTTTTCATAATTTTAGTTGTAATAGAATTTGTGGTTGTAATTAAATAAAATATTTTTCAAATTATTATTATTAATTTATTATTTATTTGTGGTTGAAAAGAATTTCGAAATTTAAAATCAACAGGGACTTTTGGATTCCTTAGAACCAGACCGAGTTCGAGCCCGAGCCCGACTTTTCCTTTCCCAAACTCTTGCCTTTTTTGACTTGGTTAAATAAGAGAAATGTTAATAAAATATATATATATATATATATATATATATATATATAACCCGGTGTTGCAGTTGGACCCGAAGGACCAGCACTTGGAGAAGTGGATCGTTTCTCCTCCACACGTTCTAGTAACGTTCACCACAACCCTCTGTTAATAACCCCCATACTTCCACCACTTTCCCACTCCTCCCCTTTAATAACTCCATCAATCTCTCTTCTCTCTCACGACTGCACAGAGAAGAGAAGCTCTCTTCCTCTCATCTCTTTTCCTCTCATAGCAAACCAAAACCCTCTCTCTCACTATTTCTCACAATCACTCCATCTCCCTGGAGAGAAAAACCCCACCGAACCCTAACCCCAATTTCTCGCGGCCACCCCCGTGCTCGACGGCGTCCCGCCGTCCGCGCCACCCTCCGCCGATTCCCCGCGCGCGGCTCTGCCCGCCGCCCGCAGCCGCGCCTCCGACAACGCCGCCCCTCCGCGCTGTCGTCCGCCCCCTTTTCGTTCCGGCGAGGCTGCCCTAGCCGCGCCTCCGCGCGCAGGCCTCCCTCCGGCTAGCTCACGGCCACCCCGTGGCGAGCCCCCGCTCCCCGCAGCCCCTCCGGCGACCGCCAACAGCGCCCCTCGCGCGAGCCGACCGGCTCCCGAGCTCTGCGGCCCCCTCTCCCGCGGCCGCTGCCTCCTCCAGCGCGTGGCTCCCCGAGCTCCGCGGATCCCCTCCGGCCAGACCCTCTCTCGCACTCTTCTGTGCGTGGCGACCCCGTTGTCGCGAAGCTTTGCTGTCCAGATCTGAGACGTCGTTGTCCGAACGCTGTTTCGGTTTTCCCAAGTTTTCCCGCGGCTCCCCGCCAACGGAATTTGGTAATTTCTGGATAATCACAGTAGTTCGTCTCTCCCCGTAGAGTCGATGATGATAGATCGGTCCCCCGATTCCCTCTCGGGAATCCGGTTAGCTGCGTTATAATTTTCGTTTAGCTGCGTTAGATTAATTTCCTGTGTTTTTACTTGCTGGGTTGGTGTGAATTGGTTGATATTGGATTCCCGGACTTTTCGGGAATTATTTGGTGGAGTTGGAATTATTTCTGTGGTATTGGAATTATTTTGGTGGATATTTCTGTGGACTATTTTGGGTTGGAAACTATTTGCAGGAATTTGTTGGCGCACTTCCCAGTTTTGGGTTTGTCCCGGAATAGAGGAAGTGCTGCCCAAATTTTTACAAAAACTATATTTTATTGATTTCAAAACCGGCTTTCGAAAATGATTTCCAAAACTGATTTTCGGGCGACGACCGTACCGGTCTGTGGGCCCCGGCGAAATGCAAACGCACCGGTCCGACCGGACGTTGAGGCATAAACCGAAATTTGAGGAAGGGACCGAGTCTGAGACTCCTAGCTTCTTTTTATTATTTTTAATTTAGGCTATTTATATTAGATATTTATTTTCTTGCACTTTATTTAATTCCAGTCATTTTCTTTTATTTAATGTAAAAGAAAGATGTACCGGGCATAAGCCCACCCTAGGACCAGTAGCTGTGCCAATGTATTTGTGTAGCGTAGTTTATTTTCTTTTCTTTATTTCTAGTGGATGTGATTTGGGTGGTTTCTGGATTAGTTGTATAACGTAGATTATATCGCGATTAACTGGTTAATTACGACATTTAGTAAAATGAATAAAATATTATTAATTCACGGTTTGTCACTAAAAGGAAACTGTATTTTTATATATATACTATGAAAACACAAAGTTTTCCCAAATTGTAATTGATTCATGCGATTTTCCAATTTGTATTTGATTCTCGAGATTTTTCCAAATAAACCAATTAACTGGCTTAATCAACGCACGTAGTTGCGGCGTAACCGTTAGCTGTAGTTTAAAACAACTTAAAACTTGACTAGGACATGGCTACTAGAGATTGCAACTAGCACACTTAGTCTGGTTATTCAGGATCTTAATCGAGTTCTCAACTGTAGGAACTCGAAGTCGGACCTGACGTCCCTCCTCGGTACCGACCTGTCTTTCCAGTCAAACTTAACTCAAGACAAGTATAGTTTATGTAATTTTGCAGTTATTTATTTAATCGTTTCAATGCATGTCTAAACCACGACTCAAACACGAAACTCTCACTGAGTACTATACTGTAACTATCGGGGACTGGGGAACAGCGTAATGATTATGACCATACTGTAACAAAACCCCTTATCCATTACTGTAACAAACCCAAGCCGGTCATATGTCATTACCTGTTCAAATCACTGTTTTATACTGTAACAAACTGTTCCTGTTTTAAACTGTTTAGAACTGCATGATTCAATTTCTTAATTAACTGTTTAAAATTTGCATGAATTATACTTTGCTCCCTCCTGACTGGAGACAACATTTTAGGTAACACTGAGGATGACGAGCCATTCTTTAATAGCTATTTTGACTCGGTTCTTTTCCCTGTGACGGTACCGGAGCCTTCTCCGGGGGACGCTGAACCTGGAACAACTGAACCAGATGCTTAGATAGTTTCCCTTTTCTGTATTTTTTCTTTTGTTTGGAGTTTGTAGTTTTACTTTCAACATTTCCCTTCCGGTTGTATTTCTGAATATTTTTATCAAATAAAGTTTCAATTTCGAATAGAACAGTTGTGACAAATGTATCTGTGTTGTTGTATGGTTACCTGCTACTGAACAGCTTACTGCCGCCGTCTCAACAACGGTGCAGGCTGGGCATGATCCGACTAGACCCAAATAGATGGGATCGGGTCGTGACACTATTTAAGTTGACATGTCTCACTATATGCCTCTTATAAGCATCCTCCCATTTTCTCTTTCTTGTAGCTTTTAGCTCTAAAATTATCATAATAAATATCATAGTCATCAGTAACAACAACCGATCCATCATATCCAGTTGAATTATCAAATAGATGAGTACCCTTCTATCTTTTGTCAAAGAAAGTCGGTCCATTTTCTGACATTGAAAATAAACAACATATTAATAACATATTATCATGCAAAGTCACATAGGAAACAAACTAGAAGTCCAATTTCAGGTCTCGGACACACATATATCACCCTATTGTCAAAATTTCACCAAATCTCAAAATTTCAGAACCCTAATCTCATAAATATTATCAATATTTATAATATTCGAATAATTTCAGAACCCTAATCTCATAGAACAATTTTGACAATATGGTGATATAGTGTCCGAATTTTGAAATTTCAAAATTTCATGCATCATTAAATAGATGAGAACCCTAATCTCAAAATTTCAGAACCCTAATCTCATAGAACCCTAATCACCAATCACCAAGAGAACAATTTTGAATAAATTTCAGAACCCTAATCTCATAAATATTACCAAATCCCTAAAATATTTTTCAAATTTTAACACAAATATAATTTAGCAAGCAACCAAAACAACATCATTAAAAAAATTAACAGAAAATTGACCCCCAAAAAAACAAAAAAAAAATCGAAATAGAAATCCATACCTATGAGATCCGAGCGAGAGAGAGAGGGAGAGATCCGAGCGAGAGAGAGAGCTCCGAGCGAGAGATCCGAGTGAGAGAGAGCTCCGAGCGAGAGATCCGAGTGAGAGAGAGCTCCGAGCGGGAGAGAGAGATATCCGAGCGGGACTCTCGAGAGAGAGAGAGAACGAAGAAGAAGAGGAAAATGTGTGAAGAAGAGAGAGAGAGAGAGAGAAATGATCGGGATTAAAAAAAAAAATCAGTGGCAAAATGGTAAATAAATTAAGTTTTTGGCTGATTTTATTCCCAGGTGAAAAAAAATATAACCACCTATTTGCTTGGGAATAGGTTTCCTACATTTCATGGGTAAACAATTTACCCTGGCATTCTTAATTCCTAGACATAAATTTGAATAGGGCAAACCAAACATGGGAATTGTTTTCCCATCCCAAATTTTCCCGGGCATAATTTTTTTTTCGCGTACCAAACGGCCCCTAATCTTACAAATAACGAAAATATAAATCTTCGAATAGGAATGGAAGGATGTCGTCAATTTATTACAGTTTCTAAAACAAAAAAAACAAAAAACAAAATCTGGTACACTGTAAACCAAATTTACTTACAACAGACCAAGGTTTTAACCAAATCACAATAGGAGTTATAAACTTAATGTCCTAACCAATCATTATATACATATGTCCCTCTATATAACTAATAAATAACGAGAGACCCGGTGTTCTCTTCTTCTCAAACAAACTAAGAACCCCTACTAATCATTATATACATATGTCCCTCTATATAGGAATCACAACACATTACAAGACAACAACAGAGTTATAGATGCTCTAAATATTTTACTACAAGAATTAAGAATTTAAATACTTTTAATTAAATAACCTATAAGTAAGTCTTGGATTTTTTAAGTAATCATATTTCATATACACATATATAGATGGATTATCAATTTAAATAAACTAATTAAATATGATGCTCAAAGATGAACTGATCGCTCGTTGGGGACGGTTTATAAATCATCAAATTCCCACAAATGGAATGAGAAGTGGTTCCCACAAATCCCTTGATGGCATCCTCCTCCTCCAAGAGAGCCAAGGTCGTCCCAACAACAAGAAGATGTCGGTGCCGCCTCTCTTCTGATATCATCATGTGGGAGATCCTCCCATGTCTCCCTGTGAAGACACTCTGCGAGTTCCGTTGCGTCTCTAAGTCATAGTACCATCTTCTTTCTTCCGATCCCGAGTTCCTACAGCTCCATCGGCGGCGCTCCGAACAAAAGTCTCCTACAATCCTCGTAATAACTCCTGACTACGCTGCAAACCGTAGCCACGCCGCAAACCGTATTCCTTTCTTCGCCATGAAGATGGACGACGGAGAAAGGAGGATAGCGGGCTCGGCTGCCGACTTGGGGTTCTACACGAGGCCTCCGCATACAAAGGTGTCGGCGTGCCATGGCCTCGTATTGGTGTACAATCAGCACACGATGCGCGTCTGGAACCCTGCAACAGGAGAGTGGATCGACATTTGAGTTTCCTCCTGTACCCGGAAATGGTAACTTTATATTCGGTGAGGATGAGGATATCTTTAGAAAGGATATCGTTGCAGCAATAGGTTATGTCGAGTCCACTGGAGTGTACAAGGTGCTGATTTTCCACAGACGTTACGGGACGTTGTCCTGCGAGGTCCTGACGCTAGGCAGCTCCGGCAGGGGTGGAGGGCGACGAAGAACCCCCCGCCCTTCAGTCTCTCCAAGTATGGCACTCGCAACATTGCTGTTGTCAATGGATTCATTCACAAGTTGCCAAAATCTTCTTCTGATCCTGGCATAGCTCGATTCGATCTCGAGAAAGAGGTTTGGTTGGTAATTCCACGCGTACACCTGATTGCTACCCAAATTGATCCTCAGTGCAAATACTACTACGATTTGTTGCTCAGGGAAGTGAATGGACTCTTGTGCTTGGTGCACATTAATGAACGTAGACATTGTGTAGACATTTGGTTACTCAAGGACTACCACAAGGTGAAAGAATACATAATTAAGTCCAACAACTACTATATGAGTAACGGTTGAACCCTTGATGATCAAGGAGGATGGAATATCTTATTTACAAATAGATACTTAAACTTACTCTTATTATGATCCTAAAAGCAAAAAAAATAAAGAAATTTATGAGGTGAAAATGAGAAGAAATTTACAGCCACGTTGTCAACCTGTACGTATGCGAAAACCTTCGCACCTTTGAAAAGATGTAAATTGGTCGTATTGGCAGATGCCCAGCTGTTTGAATATGTATGTCCTTCAATATCAAAACTGAACCTGTAGTTAAGGGCTATCAAGATTTTATTTTTTGTGCACATGAGCTAGAAAGATATTTGATTATAATTGGATATATATATATTATTATATGTCCAAAGCACGTGCATTTAATTTGATGAGATTAGAAAAAAAAATTATTTGACGCTGCTTTAACTAGTTAAGTATTATACTAAAATTATTGTAATCAAGTAAATGGAAATATTAGGAATTATATACATAGGTATGGAGAGAGATACATATATAGAAATCAGATTAGGATTTATAAACCAATCATATTATACTGCCTCTGCCTATATATACACACATGCTAATAACCAGAGACAAAGATCCCCTATTAGTGACTTGATCGATCCCTTGATGGCATCCTCCTCCTCCAAAAGAGACAAGGTAGTCCAAGGGAGAAGATGTCGCCTCTCTGCCGATATCATCAAGTGGGAGATCCTCCCCCGTCTTCTTGTGAAGACACTCTGCAAGTTCCGTTGCGTCTCCAAATCATGGTACCATCTTCTCTTTTCCGATCCCGAGTTCCTACGACTCCATCGGCAGACGTCCGAACAAAACCCTCCTATTCTCCTCGTAATAACTCCTGACTACTATGCAAGCCATGAAGATGGACGTCAGAGAAAGGAGTGTAGCGGGCTCGGCTGCCAACTTGGAAGGGTTCGACATGTGCCCGCCATTGCTTAAAACTGTGTCGGCTTGACACTGCCTTGTATTGGTGTACAATCGGTACACGATGTGCATCCGGAACCCTGCAACAGGAGAGCAGATCGACATCAATGTTCCTGCATACGGAAACAACTTTGGTCATGTATCCATAGCAATAGGTTACGTCGAGTCCACCGGAGAGTACAAGTTGCTGATTTTCCACTCGGCCGCGTCATACGAGGTCTTGACGATAGGCGACTCCTGGGAGTGGAGGTCAACAAAGAACCCGCTGTTCAGTCTTTTCTTTTCCTCGTGCAACATTGCTGCTATCAATGGATTCGTCCACGTGTTGCCGGTATCTCCTTCTTACGACATAGCTCGATTCAATCTCGAGAAGGAAGAATGGTCGGTGATCCCAAGCGTCAGGTTCGAATACTACGATGTTTTGCTCAGGGAAGTGAACGGGTTGTTGTGCTTGGTGGAGTTTAGCATATATAGGTGTCATGCAGTCATTTGGTTCATGAAGAAGATGGGTATCTGGGTGAAAGAGTACATTATCGACTTCTCCTACGACTCCTATCTAACGAGGGCTTGTAGGAGGGGTTATATGATTGAACCCTTGCTGATCGAGGAGGACGGAAGAATCTTGTTTACAAGTAAATACTTAAACTCACTCTTTTATTATGATCCTAAAAGGGAAAGTTTCCAAGAAATTTACAAGGACAAGGATGACAAAAATTTTATGTGGTCAACTTTGTACACGGAAACCTTTGCATCCTTTAAGAGAGGTCAAATTGGCAAATTGGTTGTATAGGTAGATGTCCAGCTGTTTGAGTGTGTATGCATGTCTTTTTAAAGGGTTAATTAGTTGTCCCCCCCTAAGTTTTGTACATATTATGGTAACTGTCCCCGTTCTTTTAAAATTAAAGAATACCCCCTGGGTTCTTAACGACCGTCAAACCCGTCAACATATTAATTTTTTCTTTTAATTGTTTCATTTTCCTTTTTACTCAAAGACGAAAATGCCCTCATCCCTTGAACGCGGGTGGGATGTGATTCGACACTTGCATAACTTCCAATGAAGGAAAAAATTCCTTTAGAAAAAAAATCCCCAATCTAAACCCTAGGTGAAGAATCGGCTGCAAGGACGGAGCGATATCGCCTCCAGCGGTGGTGAGGGACGGAGAAGAATCGTCTGCAAGGTGTTCGACTCTGGAGTGTGACTGAAATCGTGTCTCCAACCGCTCGAACTGGTACGAACATTGTAGACAAATGTTTCCTGTTCCATTATCATCCATGGTCAGGGAGGTTTGATGAGTTCGTTTGTGACTGTTTTTTCTCTTGCTTGCAGATGGATAGTCTGTACGTCGACTTCATAGTACATTGGAATGGGACATGGAAGACTGTTAGAGGTCAGGGGAGGGGTAAAGTGACATTGAAAAATTATAGTGGTGGTATGTGTGCTCCTATTGTAAATGTTGAAGTAGATAGGTTATGCTACTTTGATATTCTGAGAAATTGCCAGTACCTTGCTAGTGTACCTCCAGGGAATATGATATCTATCTTGTATCTGTCCCTAAGGTCTTGTAAACTATCGGAGATCAACAATGATGGAGATGTGTTGGGTATGGTTAGGGACATGTGCATGGGTGACTTAACAGGGCACCTATTTGTCTCATGGACTTTGGTGACATCTTTGAAGGTTGATTCCACTCCAAAGAAACATGTAACACAATCTGATAGGAGGAGGAGGTTATTTGAACCTATCTTTGAAGAAGTTTGTTTGGCAATCCAACATGTGGCTGAAATGGAGGAGCAACCAGTCCCACCTGTGGCTAAAATGGAGGAGCAACAGGAGCAACCAGAGACACCTATGGCTGAAATGGAGGAGGAGCAACAGGTCCCACCTATGGTTGCAATGGAGGAGGAGCAACCAGTCCAACCTATGACTGAAATTGAGGAGGAGCAACCAGTCCCACCTATGGCTGAAATGGAGGAGGAGCAACCAGTCCCACCTATGGCTGCAATGGAGGAGGAGGAACCAGTCACACCTATGGCTGAAATGGATGAGCAGGATGATCATGGAAATGAGGAGGGTGGTTCTGAATCCTGGAATGATAGCTCTACAGATTCTGAATTTTAACCCAATGAAGGAGATGAGAGAGGTGATGACCATGATTGGGAGAGTGATGTAGTGAGTGATGATTTTGGTGTTAACCACTACAAGGGGTTTGACATTGGGCAAATACCTCCTGAGGATAGTGATAATAGTGAAGGTGATGACTTGTATGAAAATGAGGGAGCTGAAACCATTCCTCCATATTTTAGAGAAGGGCTGAGGTTGGAAAAAGGTATGTTATTTGAGAATGTATACAAGTACAGAGAACATCTGTTGCAGCATGCTTTGAAGAATCATTACGAGTTCACATATGTTAGGAATGACAAGGACAGAGTTACAGTAAAATGTAGGGATCCTAACTGTGGGTGGAGGGTACATGCCTCTATCCTTAATGATAGCATGACTTATCAGATCAGAACTTTTAGAGAGAAGCACACATGTGTGTCTACCAGGCAGAATAGGAATAGGGTTTTGAGATCAAGTTTCATTGCTAAGTTGATCGTGGAAAAGCTTAGGGCAAGAGGGAAGAAATACACTCCCAAATGCATTCAACTTGATATCCAGGAGAGGTATGAAGTGAAGATATCTTACTGGATTGCATGGTATGCTAGGATCAAGGCCTTAGAGATTTTGTTTGGCAAATATGATGATGCTTATGCAGAGTGCCCCGAACTATGCAGGCAAATTCTGAATGCTCATCCAAGAAACATGGTTAAGTTTCATAAAGATGAGCATGGTAGATTTGAATTTATGTTTGTGTCTTATTTTGTATGCACAGAAAGATGGAGGAGGTGCTGCAGACCTGTAGTTGGTTTAGATGGGGCTTTTTTGAAGGAAAAATATGGGGGTGTGGTCTTGAATGCAGTGGGCTTGGATGATAATAGAGGGTTGTATCCATTGGCATTCATGGTATGTAGAACTGAAGACCAAGAGATGTGGAGGATCTTCTTGGATGAGCTGAGTCTTGATGCATGAGTTTTCCTTCACATTTTACTCAGATAGACATAAGGGATTACTCAATGCTGTTATGGAGGTGTTCCCTTGCTCTAGGCACAGGTACTGCATGAGGCATATTTATGCCAACTTTCAGAAGAAATGGAAAGGGTTGGAGTTGCAGCATATTCTGTATGATGCTGCATATGCATATTCAGTTGGTGAATGGGAGGCAAAGATGGAGGTGCTCAGACAGGTATGCCCTGAAGGATATGAGTACATGGCAGATATACCCCCCCAGACGTGGACAAGGTCTCATTTTGACAATACTTCTATCTGTGATCATGTCACCAACAATTTCAGTGAATCATTCAACAACATGATCAGAAAACTGAGAGAACTACCTTTGACATTGTTTGTGGAACAGCTTACCTTCAGGCTTATTGAATTCATTAATGAAAAGAAAGAGAATGCTGCTGCCATAGAGGGTCCCTTGACAAGAAACATAGCTAAAGTTCTTAAGAAAAATGAAGAGAATGCAAGGAACCATATTCCAACGGATCTCTCACCAGCTGAAGTGTTGATTACTAACATTCAAAGAAGGTGGATTGTGAATGTAGAGTTTAGGACATGTAGCTGCAATGAATAGTAGATCTCTGGACTACCTTGCATACATGCAATGGTAGCATTGAACTTAAGGAGGAAGCCTTATGAGGAGTAAGTAGTTAATAATTGTTACTACTTTTATTTTCTTGCTTATTTCTATGTTATGCATTTAACTAATCATCCCCTGTTATGCATACAGCAACATCAGCCCATATTTCTACCTTAGCAACCACAGAGTGCTATAAAATGAAAACATCAGAATGATTCCAGATAGGTTAACTTGGAAGAAGGTATGTTCCTTATGTTTGCAGCCTAGAGAGTGCTATACAGTGTATTTACTCAATTTTTTCATTTATTTTTGCAGCCTACAGAGTTGGTGTTGCCCCCACCAAACAAGAGGACACCTGGAAGACCCAAAATCAATAGAGCACGAGGAGCTGATGAGGAGGGAAGAAGTTCAAGGACAAAGCCAAACATGTGTAGAAGATGTAAGGAGTATGGACACAACAGTAGAACCTGTAAGAATGAGGCTTATGTGAGACCACCTAGGAGGGGTAGAGGCAATGGGAGAGGGGTTTCTAGAGGTGGTGTTGGCAATGCAGGTGATGGTGTTGGTGTTCCTGGTGTTGAGAATGAGTCTAGTTGGAGAGGGAGAGTCAGAGCTGGAAGAAGACCAAGAGGGAGAGCTGGAAGAGGTGGTGTTGGTGTTCCTGGTGATGGTGTTGGTGTTCCTGGTGTTCCTGGTAGTGCAGGTGATGGTGTTGGTGTTCCTGGTGATGGTGTTGGAAGAGCTGGCAATGCAGGTGATGGTGTTGGAAGAGCTGGCAATGCAGGTGATGGTGTTGGTGTTCCTGGTGTTCCTGGCAGCAGCATTGGTGTTCCTGGCAGTAGCAATGCATACGATGGTGCTGGTGTTCCTGATAGTAGCAATGCCATAGGCTTCTTTGGAGATTTTTCATCCCAGGCTACTGGAATGACTAGTGCAACATATTTCCAGCCTAGGTTTGCCCTTGGGACTCAAGAAAGCACCAATGCAGCTGGGAGGTACAATGAGTAGATGATGGTGTGCATCTACTCAGTCACATTTTGGGTTTTTTGGGTTTTTTGGGTCTTCTGTCAAATGGTTATGTCAATGTTTATGTGAATGTTTATGTCAAATGTAAATGTTTATGTGAAATATTTCTGTCAAATGTTTATGTGAAATATGCAATGGAAGGTAGATGTCAATGTTTATGTGAAATATTTATGTGGCAGAATGGTTGATTGTGTTTATGTGAAATATTTCACAAATGTAGATGTGTTTATGTGAAATATTTCTGTCAAATGTCAATGTTTATGTGAAATATTTCTGTCAATGTTTATGTCAAATGGTTGATTGTGTGAATATGCAATGGATGGTAGATTGCTCAGGTTTTTTGTGTGAATATGCAATGAAATGGCTGCATTGAATAGCTCAGGTTGCATTGCAAGTTTTTTGTGTGAAATGGTGTTCCAGGTTTTTCTCAGGTTGGCATTGAATTGCATGTGAAATGGTTGCTCAGGTTTTTCTCAAGTTGGCATTGAATTTTGTGTGAAATGGTTGCTCAGGTTTTTTGAACTACTTTTACATTGAAAGCTCAATGACATACATTGAACTACATTAAAGTTTTTCTCAGGTTGCATTGAACTCCATTGAACTCCATTGAACTGCATTAAAGATTGAACTACTTTGCATTGAACTAGTATTGACCCATTGAAAGTTGAGTGAACTCCATTAAAGATTGAACTACTTTTGAAAGCTTACAGGTTGCATTCCATCTAAGATTGAACTACATTTGCATTACAATGAACTCCATTATACTACTGAACTCATTACAATACTGCACTCCATTACAAATACTAGAACCTGATTACAATACTAAACTAGCTTACAAGTTAACCCTCTCCATCTCCTTCATAACATCACCAATATACAGCTTCACCTCCACAGATGACCTCCCTTTGACATGAATTTTCAAATCAATGGAGCCTTTGGATGATGAAGAACCTAAGCCAGAGCTACCTGAAACAACTTCAACAGTGGCAGAACTACCAGAACCAACTTCAACAATGCTACAATTTCCTGAACCAACGTCTACATTGCTCTTAACTGGGGTGCATACCTCAAGCCACTGAAAATAACCACACCCAGGTCTGTTGCAAGCAAAGAACTTCTTCCCATAGCTGTGTGGTTTCTTGCTTGTGAAGATCTTCAATTTGCCAGCACAATTAGCAGATTTGCATTCAACAGAAGCACCATTTTTACAGGGCAATCCCTTACAAAATGTGACTGATCACCATAACAGTAGCACGCCTCTCGATTTGAAGTAATTAGGGTTTTCTGTCCTTGGGTTTCTTCATCTATCCACACAAACGATTTGCAGGAAATCGCATTACAGCGCAAGAATCGTCTGTTTAGGCTGTGTGGGCGTGTTGAAATTCTGACTTTCCGAGTTCCATTACATCCCCTAAAGTTACAGAGGGAGTTTGGGAGGGGACATTCATCATCTATGTGGCTCTCATCCTTGCAAATCGAACACTGCAAAAAGAGGGAAAGAAAAAGGATTTAGGGCTTCTAATTTGGGGGTTTTCAGTACACGTACAGGAGGAAGAGAGAGGGTTTTGTTTAGATCATACCTGAGCCACCATCTTCGTTTCCATGGAAGAGGGAGGGCTTGATCGATTTTGCCAACTTCGTCTGGTTTGGGGCTTTCAGTTATGACAGGTTGAAGAAGAAGAAGAAATGGGAGGGAAGTCCAGGGGTATCCATGTCCAAAACATATGTAATAGAGACAACCGTTGATGGGTTTGACGGTCGTTAAGAACCCAGGGGGTATTCTTTAATTTTAAAAGAACAGGGACAGTTACCATAATATGTACAAAACTTAGGGGGGACAACTAATTAACCCCTTTTTAAATCAGATTCTCCTTTTCAATATCTATTGGACCTTTTTTTTAAAATCAAATTATCCTTTAATATCAACTGGAGCTGTAGCTTCGGGGATCCGGTTTTATTTTCATTATTTTTTTTATTCTTATGTCTAACCTTCTCTAGATGGAATGGAAACTTATTTCCAAACTTCTTGATGGATTGGAAACAATATCTATCTGTATTGTGCATACCTTAAGAATAGGCTACTACAGAGAAAATCATTGCCTTATTAGCCGATACTGATCCAATATGGCCAAAAACTATATAAAAATGTATCATATTTATTCCCCTATATTCTTATGATGTAAAATTATAGTTTGCACTATTTGCTGATGTAGTGCCCTATTCCTACATCATGTCCCGTTCTCCGTCCACGGGGTGCGCGAGAAAGGAACACTGTCGCTATCGACTTGATCGGGACCGATAGGTCGGGATCGATCGAATCGATCGAACGGGAACGGTTGAATTAAGATCCATTCCCCGTTATGGAATGGCTTCTTCGGAACCAAGTCCCATATTTAGCGGGTTGCGCCTCAAGTATTGACTCTGCGGCTGAGTCGGGAGAGACCTCCCGTTGCTCTGCTTTTCATGCCGCTTGCGTTAGTTTTGGCTTTGTTTTCTGAATGCGTTTTCGCGAATGTTTTCGATGGTTTTCATGGCTTGTATTTCGAACTCACATTTTCTATCGAACTTCTTGAATAATGCAGTATTCTAATCGGTTGCTTGTGTGATTTCAGGTAATCGCGTAGGCGACGTCTAGCGCAACCAACAAGTTCTCTCGTCTGAAGTAAACTCAAAGTGAGTGGCTGACCCTTCTCTTCTCGACCCCTTCCTAGGTAATTCGATAATGTTGTTGCGAATGAAAGAATAAATGCAAGAGCACGGACACGATAAAATGATTGAGTTTTCAAAGAGAATGTAGGCTATGTCTTAATAACTAAAAAAAATAGTCTTTGCACGGTCATGGACAACTTGTCGACAAGGTAGAGTTTTTTCGAATGGCAACCCGGGACCACGGGACTGTTGCGGCCAAGAAAGGAAACAATTACAAAAGCTGTGCTGGGCACGAGTTAGACGGGAACTTGTAGCAGGGCTCGCTACTCGAGCTGAAAGGTGTCCCGTCTAACAAAAGCAAAACAAAAAGAGTCCACGATGGCTCTGGGAGCCAGTGACCAACCACACGAAATATTGCACTTGATATGAAAATGATAACAATTGACAGGGAAGAACATGGTAAGTATCATAAGGCGCGGCGCGGGTCCACCGTGGGTAAGTTCCAACGTATTTTACATTATGCTTGTCATATGCTTGTTGAAATTCATTAGAATGGTTAGAAACATTCATAAACTAAGTCATATAAACTCTTCAACCAAATGAGAGCTTGGAACTTAAATAGCCATGCACCAGTATAAAGTATAATGTACTGATCCTCGCTCTCCACGCAGGTACCCCGAACCACGAAGGATGTGCCACTTAAAGCTCAAGGTGACGTGAACCCTTTTGAAGCCTCGTCCGCATGTTGAAGGTTTGTTTCTGAATCCTTTTGAAGACTCCGCACTCAGTACAAAAGAAGACAAATGGCGACTCGACTTCCTTCGATAGCAGGTGGAAAGTGTAATAATTTTTGCTTGTAAAAAGGGATGTAATGTATGGAACGACTATCCCATCAGCGTTCGTTTTGTAAGTCGAGTCATGTTGTAGCCCGCACGACAATGATTGTAATGGAGTCAATGTAAATGAAGTTTTATTATCAATAAAAAGTCTACTTCTATTTCAAATGTGTCAATCAATTTCTCTGCGTACTCTAACTTGATGTTGTGTTTCGGATAACCTTATGACTATGCCTTGTGCGATCGCAACTTAGGTTCGCACGGCATCACGCTCGGGGGACGACTCACTACAACAAAAATGATGTATAACGACACTTTCTTGACGACACTTATTAAATAAGTGTCATTAATTTTTTATTATTATGACACTTGGCTAAAACATGTCATTGTATTGTACTATTTATCATCATTTATGGCACTTTTAAAAAAGTGTCGTAACCATATATTTAACAACACTTTTAGAATGTCATCTAATATTAAATGACAATAAACAACACATATTTAGTGTCATCTAAAAAATTAGTCTCCCGCTGTTTATTTTCATTTGGGCGCCTTTTCCTGCATTTCCCTTATTATTGTACACGAGTACTCTCTCCCTCTCACTCACTCTTATCTCCCTCACTCTCTCTCTCTTGCTCTGTCTCTAACCTAATTTTCATGGCTGTGGCAAGTATAAGGCCGGGTTTGCAATTCACTGTCTTGGATATTTCCCGATTGAAGTACTAATTAAGGTTTGCCTCTCTCTTCCCCCTCCCCTCCCCCCCTCTCTCTCTCTCTTTTCAAAGTACTAATTAAGAGAGTTTTTTTGTCTATAAAACATAAAACTGGTCACAGGAGATGGCATCGCAGTTGGGATAGGCCTTGCCGGCAGCAGCCTCACTGTAGACACCAATAGGGATCACATCCAAGGTGGCGGTGGTGGAAGAGAGAAAGAGAAGAAGGAGAATGGTTCTCAAGAATAGTGGTTCTCTCTTACAGGCTTTCACGAGGCATTCGAAGGGACAGTGGAGAGGATCACCGGCCCCTGGACCGCATCGGCTTTCAAGAAGAATGGAGTGCTTAGCGTGTCCGAGTTCGTCATTGCCGATGATAACCTAGTCTCTAAGTGCTCTACTTAGGCATGGTAAATTTCTTGACCTCTTCCTATTCGGTCTTCTTTTCGATTCTTCGATTGTTTCTAAAATTAGGGATTTTAGTTCTTCATCTAATCTACATGGAGGCTTGGGAGCTGAGTAAGTTGAAATCCTATTCCCCGTCGAAAAGCAGTATCCGGGCAACAGATTTGGAATAGTGGCGGGTCTGCTGCTGTTATGTGGAGGATACGCTCAAGGTGTTCGACAAAATGTTTATAAAGGATCTGCTATATGGAGGATATGCAATATTTTGAGATATGTCGACCTGAACTGGAGGCCCTTATTGCTGACGATGATGGAGATTTATCACAAGTTGTACTTCTTGTAGCTAGAAAGAAAATGGGATAGGTATCAAATACAATTATAGCAATTTTCGTGTACATATGCATCTTCAGTTCGTAGAAGCAGCCAAGATAACTGAAGATTCGCCAAGATATGTGTATCTGGTGTACTTTCAAAAACAAAGTCTTCTCAAGATTCTTTGCTCTTCACATATTATTGTAGACATTTGTATCTCAATTTGGGATACTTTTATTTCTATAACAGTTTATTGGATTGATTCTAGAGTTCTTTCTATGTTTATTTTTGGTATATAGGGTACATGGGGAATAAATTTCGAAGGCAGATGTTTGGAGAAAGCGATGGTTCGTCTTAAATCTGAAAAGTGGAAAAGTTAGTATTTCTATGCTTTGGTTGTTTTCCATTATACTTGATTTTTGGGATTGATCTCAGTTATATCTTATTTATCCAGCTTAGATACACCAAGGAAAAAGAAAGGAGTCAGTTTCTTGGTGTCATTACTTTGGAGGTATCATTAACTTTCCTCATTTCTCTCAGATATATTGTCAACACGTGTAGCTCATGTTATGGTTACTTGTACAACACTTGAAAGTTTCTTTTTCTGTTATGTTTTATAGCCTCTTTTGTAGACAAATGGCTTGCAAATAAATTGCTATATATTGCAAATATGTTCAAACCCACATTGAACAACCCTTACTGTGCCAAATAATGGTTTGAAAGATTAATATGGTTACTTAGAAGTTGGAACGAAAATGGAATGCAGTACAATGGAGGGGTGTTGTTGTCTTCATGATTAATTTTGTCAGAGTTGCATATAAGACACCGTGTCACAATGTGGCACATATCCCCCACACATACACAAGTAAGGAGACTTGGATGATACAATTTCACAACGCCATATGTTTCTTCTTCCATTACTTCTATTACTCATTGGCAGTGGTATATATTTTGGAAATATTGCAGCTAATACCTGCTCATCATTAATGTAGAGCTTTTATAGGGCATTTGGTAGCAGTTATTCTTGGTGGGTTGGTTTGCCTTCCCAAAATAACATAGAAAATATATTTGCACTGACTAGTTACATATTTACCAATATCTTCAACTGTCACTCGTTAGTACATCCCTAACTAGAAATATAACATCTTATGTCGATCATCTAATTCATTTAAGCACATAACGATATGTTAGAGAAGTAGATTAGCTAGCCTGTTTCCAACTTCTGTACTCTATTACTAAGATCATAACTCATCATTTGGCGGGTCCCCCATAGACTTTTAAATTATTTTTAAAATCACAACAAACTATTTATCGCAAGATTGACCAGTTTGGTCATTTATAGAAATACTTGTTTCATTTCGTTCATATTTTTCTAATTGAACTTTCCCAGGATTAAACCTAGTCTTCATAATTTATATAAAACTTCTTTTGTGATTTTTTTTAGTATATTAGACAAGGATTCAATCCTATCAAATTAATGATTCTGAAGCAGATAAGGAACATAACTATGCTTTTATAATTCTTCAATGTGTTGTCATCACTTGTTAATTGTTGCTGGTGGGTTACTATAGGACTTCAGGATCTTTGAGTCTACTTAGAGAATCTTGCCTAATGGAGTTTACTTGAAATTTAATGCAGCTTCTAAGAGGTTTGCTATGCTTGTAATCTTGCTCTAAATCTTTTTGTAAGCTCTCTTCCTACTATTCTTATTTCTTATTGCTGGAACGAGAGATATTTCAACAAAGAGTATGTGGGAGTAATACCAATAAGGGTGGAGTATCAGCCAAGACCCAAATTTTGTTTTGAGTACTAAAGAAACCATATCATTATAGAAGCAACGTTAATTTCTTTCATTAAAGTTCATATAGAATTGATCAAATCACATGCCTGCTATGGATGGTGTACAATGAGGTGTAAGGTGTGAACCTCGAGTACCTCTGTGCTTTATATGCCAAAATTTTGTAATATGACCATTACAAATATTATTCCCAATTACCTCAAGTCAAGGGTTGAGATAATGCAACCCTCAAATGTACATCTGATAGGTTGTACAACTTTTTTGACACAAATTTATGATATACTAGTCAAAAATAGGAATAGCGTGTCTACTTTTTCCAGGCAAGTAAATTGTAGGTAACTTCAACTGATACGCTCAAATAAAAACTATTTAAGATACTTCTAAAAAAATACAAGCAATTAGCTTCTCTGGACTAAAATGATGCCCAAAGAAAGAAGAAAAGACCAACCATTCCCTTTTTTGACACAATTTTTTGATTATTGATCCATCTAGAAATTTGATCAGGTTTGGAGCCTTGCCATAGCCGCTATTTGTTAAATTTGTTCATCATGTTATAATATTTTTTCAGTTTAGAGGAGTTTTTACAGTTCTTTTTTATTCGAAGGATGATGATGCCATATGGGCCTTAGTTGTATATTTTGTTGATTATGATTATTCCAGCATCCGATAGTCTTAAAGTTTTTTTATACCTTGGTTGTGCATTTTCTTTATATTAAGTCCAGTTTTAGCTACCCCCTTCTACTCTTAACTATTCTTGCAGTTTGCTTTAGTTTATCACATGATATCGGAAGCTTTTCTCATATGAGCTCATGATGTATGGTTTTGCAGTGAAGGGAAGAGTATGCCATGATAATATGGAATGAGTGTCATGCCTTTGTTGTTTTTGTTGTCGGGTTATGACTGTTTGTATGTTTACACGGCTCGTAATATATCAAGCCAGCTCTTTGCCACACTCTTACATTTCACATCTACAGTTATATTTATTTTTCTTGATATAATGTAGTTTCAGATTTCACTATTTTTATGGAAGGTATGAATTTTACTCTCCTGACCTCTTTCCCCTTGTTATGTCTCATGAGTTCTCTTTCTTGCCTCCTACTAGTTGACAACTATATCTAGTGTTTGGCATATGTCATCAACATTCTGTATTGATTGATCAAATTTCTTTTAGCAAACAGGTTTCCAAGTTCTGGACTCTTTTCTTTCCTGCCACTTACTACTTGACAACTATATCTAGTGTTTGACATACGTCATCAACATTCTGTATTGATTGATCAAACTTCTTTTGGTAAACAGGTTTCCAAGTTCTGAAATTGATGGAGCACTACGAAAGGAAGTACCCTCAACTTGAGAGGCGTTGCAATTTCTCAATTCTCCTCCACATGGTTACAATGTAAGATGTGTCATTTACAGCCATTTTGTTTTCACCTTATGTATCACATTTATAAATAGTAGTAGTATAGTACAGTATGGTGATGAAAAGTGGGGACGACGAAAGCCTTTCTTCACCATTCTCTTCCTCTTTCCTCCTTATTCCTTTTCTTTTTCCACTTTGCTGCCTAGGTGGCAGTTCATATATGCCTAAATTTGCTATTTTAGGAACAAACCTCCAACTGAGTAATTTCCTTCTCTTTTTGAACCTGAGTGGGTCAAGTGAGCTTAGTTTCCCAAATGGGGCATCTTGAAGGGATTTTATTATGGATAATCGGTGCTTGAGGATGGACTCCATGTTTCCAGGGGTTAAGGATAGTGCTCTGAGAGGGCCTTAACGTTAGCAAACAACTAAGTAATAATTTTTTCTTCTTCTTGTTTTTAATGAATAGTAGTTTTAAGCTCCAAGGTGGCTTCTGAATATTTGATCAAATAGGTGTGCAGTTACATTTGTTCTCTTATAAGTGCTAAAATTTCAGTAAATGCAGAGCATAGAGAGGATCAAGATGAAGACAGCCTGACCCCATTCATGTAGTCTCTATTTCTGCAACTTGACCCTGCTGCCCAAAGATTCACGCACCAAGCATCATCTTCATGTCAAATGATTCCCTCTGTGAGAGTAATACAAAAAGATACGATTTCTCTGTCCTTTACTTTCATACTTGCTAATGCGTGCTCTTTTCAGTAATTTCCTTCTCTTTCTATGAACAAAATGATATCACAAGTAATCATATTTCAGATTAATACATTTCTGTGTAATGAATTTTTCTTTACACATCAGTATACCTATCTGTGATGATAAGGGTTGCAAGTGAATGGTGAATTCTAGCCAGTGAAAGGATGAGAAAGGTTTAGACAGTGAAATTATTCTGTTTTCTATTTCTTATTATAATTGCATTCCTCAACAAAACTCTTTCTGTGCCACATGTGCTTGGTAGTTGTAGAAGACGATGTTGTGGGCCGAAACATAGGAATATCACTCAATAGTTTCATCAGAGAATGTGATCTTTTAGGTCATATGTGAACTGCTTCATTTATGGACATTATATTAACTTAATTAATTATTGGCTATATACCAGTATAAGTTACTATCGACATCACTGCTTTACAATTTGTATGTTCTATTTTTCTCTCATTTCTACTAGTTCAAGTATGTGAGGATTTGACGGCAGTTATACATGGATGTCACGGTAGGAAGCACGAACCCTCTGAAATGTTGGTCGTATTGTGCAGACCGGAGACTCCAAATTGCACTAGGATACACCAAATGAGGTGCCTCATCCGTGTTTTCTCCTCCACATGGTTACAATGTAGATGTGTCATTTACAGCCATTTTGTTTTCACCTTATGTATCACCATACTGTACTACTACTATTTCATATACATCACATGGTGCCTTTTTTCCCTGTAAAAACACAGACACATTGTCTTGGAATCACATGTTAACATATTTTTGGTGTCAAAGATTGAATCAGGAAAATATTACTCTGACGCAGGACAGTTATGCAACCAAATTGATCATTAAAATAATCTTAATTCTAGATGGAGGATAGTTATGCATAACCAACAGAGAGATGAAATCAAATATTTGATGTTAGTTCTCTGGTGCTGTTGCTTATCGCAGTTGCTGCTGCTTGTTTCTTTGCGAAGTGACAGTTTGTTCTTTCAGGTAACTGCTCCTTTTTTTTTTTACTTTAAGAGCTGATCGTAGTTGAATTTCGATTGATCGTAGTTGAATTTCGATTGATTCTTTAATTGTTCAGTTCATAATTACGTTCCTCATTTTTTTCGAACCCCGATAAAGAGCCTTTCCCCTCCTCATTTCTCACTTATCCTATTTTTTTCTTTCTAAACTCTCTCCTTTTTTGTCTCTTTCTCTCGTATTTTCTGTGGGCTCTCTCTCTCTCTCCCCCTCTCGGTATGGACACACATGTACACACTAGATACATACTATATCATCACCAAGGCATGCCTCATTGAATTTTAAGTTGCAATCTGAGTAATAGAAGATAAATTTAAGCTCTGAGATTCCAGGTTTTTTTAGTCTTCTTGAAAATGTTTAATTTGTAGTATTTGCATTCAGAAAATTAACTCTTCCTTTGCCGCCTTTAATTTTCAAGTTCCTATTATTAGTGAATTTAGATGAATATAGGAGTTCTTGTTCTGTAATTGTTTGTCTTTTCCATACAGAAGTTCTCTGTCACTTCCTTTAGTTTTGACAGTGCTCGTGCTCTTTGATTATGAGTCTTTTAGAGCTAATGGTCCGACAATTGTTCTGTTGCTTTTGTTAAATCCTAATACTTTTAGTGAAACTGTCTGAATAACTAATACCCTTTACTTGTCGCTTCATTTGAATGTTTGGTCAGTTTATAAGTCCAGCTTCCTGTTCTTGTAGAAAATGTATTATCCTGAATGAAATTCCTACAGGGTAGTTCGAAGAGAAGCATCTTTCCTGCTGGTGTGCAAAGCAGAGGATTAGAAAATAAAGGGTTGGTTTTCATTGTATTTAGCGCCATAGTTTATCGATTATATGCTCTTCATGCAGATAATTATTTTATTGTCCTTTCTGATTTGTTTAATATTAGATGCCATGAAGAAAGAATGAATCCTTTGCCATTGGACAGACAGCATATCGGTCTTAAGGATAGAAGTGCAAATTTACCTGATCTACTAAGGGCAAGGTGCGACGGCGACAAAATATAAATTGTTTGGTTATGAACTGTTAACTTCTTTTTGATCCCTGAATGTCTTGTGGAGAACTAGTTTGTCAGTTTAGTTAAATGATGAGAAACACAAGGGGGACTTTAGGTCTGAACTTAGTTGTTCACAAATTTTGAACAACTTCAATTTTTTGATTTGAGTATTCAGGTTTGTCAACCTACCTCCTAGGAACAATTGTAATTCAAGCAGTGGAATTGACAACAGAATCAAAAGTGACCACAAAGCAAACACACAAAAGGAGGTAAAACTAATCTCCTAAACCCAGTTTCCTTGTCCAGCATTTCCAATTTCCATTTTGAGCTCATACATCTATCCCTTGCCTGGATGCAGTAAACTTTGTAAATGTTTTCGGATCTACAGCCGGATTATGTAGCGTCTTCGGTTGCAAATGTAGTATGCTTCAATCTATTGCATAACACTGTTGAACACAATCTTCTGAAATATTACACCATGCATTTAGACTTCCTATACAGATGTTGGTAAACTCGAACTTCAAGATTTCATGTCATATCTATGTGCCTTTCTTACACGCTCCAAACCGAAACCAAAAATGGATTTTTATCATTTCTGCAAACATATATCTTGGGGCTTTAATATGTTTCATCTGCGTTTAACTTTTTGTTTAGCATGTCATGATCCGACACCAACTGATACTCTATACTGACCAATACCGACATTGTGTGTCTCTTTTCTGATCAAATCAGATAAGAAAATTGAACGAAAAAGGCCAATCAACAAGTACGTAAAAGCATAGTAAGGTTGTAAAAGAATGTAAAAAAAGAAAACTTATCTATCTCATGTAAACCAATCAATAAGATTGACTGCTATTTCATTCAATTTCAAATCTGCTAAGAAACAACAATGAAAATACTTAATATTATGACTAAATGTATAAATATATTTATCTAAAATGTTGATAATTATTTGCTTTTTGGTACAAAAAAATTGATACTGCGGTTCGATACCGCCGATCCTGCCGGTACCATCGATCCTAAAACTCATTGGAATGGCCTGATACCTTTCTCCATACCAATATTGCGAACCTTTCAATCCTAACAGATTTAGCTATGGTTGTTTGCAGTATTTGAAGTCATATTCTGATATTCATGAGACATTTTAACTGATGCTCACTAGGCACATATATATATCTCATGTGCATTTGAGAATCAATTGCAATTTATTTTTAGTTCAATGGTCTATAACAAATTGGCAATCCAACTCATTCTGTAATTTGATGGTAATAGTAAGCAAAAAATAGTTGGAACTTAGAAGAGCATATCCCTTGGACCATTACACAACTATGCTTCGTGTGAAACGGAAGGGTAGTTTTGGTCTATTTGACTTTGGTACAATAATATGTTAGTAAGAGGATACTCAAATATATAAATATTTGTTACAATAGTTGTTAAGAATCAATGTGCAATATCGACTGTGGTAATAATATAAATTATGCTAGCTTAATTTTGGAATATGGTTTGATTTAGCTATTAATTTGATTAAAACGGAAACAACTCTCAATATAAATGAGTTTAAGGCTGCGTACATCATGACCCACACCAGTCCCTAAGTCAGCGCGAACCTCGTGGCACTCAAACACCCATTGCATAGTTTTCTTTCTATAAAATGGTGTGCCTACTACATGGCACCTCAAACAGGCAGCAGCTTGAGACATTTCTTTGGCCCCTTCAGAAATGCAGTAGTATATAGCTTGGCAGAGGCCAGAGAGTTCAAGAATAGGATAGAATCTTGTCCTATGTTGTGCGGATATGGCACGATACGGTAAGGACACGGTGAGCACTAACACACCGCTTATTTTTAGTTTCAAAATATATTGTTCCATCATTTCTTGATTGAATTGAAATCACTCTTTCTATTATTAGTATACGTAGCTTCTCAAATACTCCACCAATCAGCCTTTTTTGAACTCCTATTGGATCTGTGGCTTCTTTTGATTGGTAATTTGATACCATCAAAACTACTTGGTGCTTTCAGCATTTTTTTCATTGATATAATAATTGTACAACATATTTTCAGAGAAAAAGAAAATATGATGTTTTGACACTTGCTTTGAATACTTTTATTTAAGAACTGCAGAAATCTTTCAAACTCGTTCAAGGTTTAATATATATAATTAGAGCAATACTTTTTATTTACTTATTTCTTTCTCTGAATAAAATTTTGTCGTGAATTTGCAGACGATGGGCACTTTTTGAGTGTCGTTAAAACATTTTTTTGTTGTAGTGACTATCGCTTCTACGGAATCGGGGCGTGACATAATGGTATCAGAGCACGTCTTTACATCCTTTGGCCTCGCGTCTAGAGTTTCAAACCTTTGACCTCTCATCGATGGGATAAGTTGTTCCATACAATGAGTCCGTCATAATCTGTGACTGATGCGTCTGCCTTCGTATTGCAGAAGTGCCGGAACCCACGGCCGAGCAATAGCAAAGCGCTTCTAACGGCTCTAGTAGTTTGCATCGTTCGCGGGCCGAACCTTCTAATAGTACCGTCGAAAGGATGCTTCTCATGATGGAGGCACAGGGGAACCAGTCCGAGACCTGACATCAATAGAAAGAACAGGCCCAGTTCGAAGCTCGCTTCGACGCACAAGCTAAGCTGCAACAAAAGCAACTAGATACTCTGCAGATCGTCCAGACGATTGTGGCCAACGGAAATTCTGCGACTGCACCTACTGTCACCGTGTCGACGGTCCAACCCATTAAAGTCGACACGGAGGAGCCCGAGCGTCAACCGGCGGCACCGAAAAAGTACAACTTTAAAGTGTCAGAATTCAAGAAAGTGTGTCGTACTTCCTTCAGCGGCACCGAAGACCCTTCTATGGCAATCGAGTGGTTGGAAGAGCTGGAAGATCACTTCGAGCTCCTCGACATTGAAGAATCAAAGCAAGTCTCCTGCGCACAACTTCAACTACGGTTGAACGCGCACGACTAGTGGGCCGTGCACAAGCGAGCGATCTGACGCGACAACAACACATCGTCGATCTCTTGGGACACGTTCCACAAAGCTTTCGAAGTCGAGTACCTTCCGTCAGCCGTTCGTCAAGCGAAAAAAATGAGTTCATGTAGTTGAAGCAAGGAAACCGGACCATAGAACAGTATGCCGTAGAATTCAATAAGTTGTCCAAATTCGCTGGTGCGTTTCTTCATACAGAGGAGTGTCGTGTGCGACGGTTCGAAGTGGGTCTGCGACACTCTATTGGTGCGCATGTCGGAGTCCTGGGGTACAAGACGAAGGGCATGGCTCTGAATCACGCTCTCTGCCTTGAGAGCCTGCATCCTTCCGTTGCTGCCAACGTTGTGCAACACTCCAATCACAAACGTCCTAGCTATACGGGAGGCAACAACTATGCATCAAAGCGTCCACACACTAGCGGCTATAAAGGCTAGAACCCGTTACCGCGATGCAGAAATTGCAACCAGCTTGGGCACACTGACGACCACTGCTTTGCCAAGCCAGAGTGCTTCACTTGCGGACAGAAGGGTCACTTTGCTCGAAACTGCCACAATCCTCGACTGAATTATAATGTCCTGCCACAACAAAATCATCAAGAGAATCGAGGACAGACACCCCGACCTTCTCAGCCCACTCAACCGAACAACCAAGACCGACGTCCTAATGCCCAAGGGCGCGTCTTCGCCCTGACTCAAGATGAGGCGTTCGCTTCCGAAACTGTTGTGACAGTGTAACGCCCCAGTCCCAAAATACTTAGGACTAGGTACATATCCATGCCAGCTGCATACATACGAAGTATACTCCAATATATGGAAACTCGTATGTATACATAAGCTGTAAAATGTAGTAGAACCATAATAACTAAATCTCATCCACTAGATAAAAAAATGATACAAAAGCAACTTTGAATTTGTCATGTATACAATCGTTGGGCGGAGACAAAGTCCAATACCAACTATCTCAAATAAAATGTACAAGAAGTGATTGGTAAAATAACTAGACAAACCAAGCACAACCATCTTCGAAAGAATGGAGAAGATCACTGTCTTGGCTAGAACACCTGCAAAATTACAGAAGCACACACCTAGAGAGATAACCAGGTCCTCAGAGGGACGTAACAAGATACAATAAACATGCCATATAAATACTGAATATAAAATATGCCACAATCAAAGAAAGTGACAAGACACAATAAGGTAATCTATCCATACTAAAGTGAACATGCAATTTGAGAAACAATCCTTCGACGCATGAGCCCTGGCTGTAAATGGGATCGGCATAGTCCCCATATAGGGCACCAAGGGCCTACGTCCGTAACGTCCGAAGATCGTCAGAGGGCATCATGTGCAAGGGGCTACGTCCATAACGCCCTGGATAACGTCAGAGGGCACGTGGAGCCTGCGTCTCCGGCAGAGCGCACAGGTAATAAGGGAAGTGCATATAAGCCCATACGTTAGGTAATGTTCTCCCCACCCAATGTACCTGTCAAGTTACATCCACGACCATGTACCTCTACTAACTGCTAAGTCTTCTAACACGCCTCTATTAGCAGTTAGCCCTAACGCATGCACATGGGAGATCAGCCCACGCGCAAGAACCTCTACATGCTACTCATCTCATACATCCTCGTGGTACGATTGTGTCAAGGTATATGCAATACACTACAACGGTAGTCTCTTAACTCTAAGTCCATATGCAATCAAAGGATAATAACAAAGTATATCTAATATCACTGTGCAGACAATAAATCAAGAACTACAAGAACTGGAAATAATGAACAGTGATATGTAATAAAATGCAACTGAATATAAACAGTATAATGGCAAGGTATCTTGCCTGCGGGTGGTGCGAGAAGCAGCAAAATCCAACAATCAGAATCGTCAACACGAAAGTCAAAAATCCACAAGAAGCTCCGGATGCTGAAACAAACATCACGAACGAGTTTGGAATAAAAGATATGCCTAGGAAATGCCTGTCCAAAAGTTAAATTCTGGAACAGGGGCAAAATCGTAATTTTGGGTCAAGTCGATGTCCGCTGTTGGACCCGCTTTGTACCGAAATGCGTGTCAGAACCTACGGTCTCTAAAGTCATCAAACTACATGTCTACGGATTTGTTTTGATGAGACGAACCCAACGGTATGTCCGATTCCGGTAGGCTGTCCACAAAATCGCCCGTTGAGTGGAATTGTGGGCCCGCCAAAATAGCGTCCCGATCAACGATATCAGAATCGGACCAAACTTGGCTCACAGGACCATAAAAATATTTTGAGTCCAATGGCGCAAGTTTCATCGCGATATGATAAGTGTGCACAAAATTGTGACTTAATTTGCAAAGGGTCGATACTGGGTATCTCGACGGATACGCATTGATTTCGTCGTGCACATGCAATGAAATCGAGTTCCGTCAGTTCCCACACTTCGACAACATCCATACGCGCCTTTCGATGCGTATAGTGCGCGACCACGTCGCCCGGTTTGTCGGGACAGACGCCGTATCGGAGTGTTTCTCTACTTTTTGAAAACAGAATTTACAGTTTTTCGAAAAACTTTAACAACGTGTAACTTTCTACATACTAGATGAAAAGTGAATCCAAAAGGTGCGTTACAATCTCGGTTAGGTTGTCTTTGACTACCTTCAATTATTTTTTATGAAAGTTTAATGGACAGCGAGAAAAGTGGCCGACAAGTTGGTGTTTTGAAACAGTTTTTAATATTCAGAAAAGTGGGTTTTTCTCCAACTTCGCCTCGATTTTTCGAGCAAGTTGGATGGCTATGTCAAAATCCACCTGGGTGATCTCGAAGAGGGTCATGTGGGCTTTCTACACAAATTTACGAATCTAAAAACGGAGTAGAATTGACAGAGAAATCGATCGGGGAAGTGGGATACCTTAAAGTGGGAAATCTGTTTTTGTTGTCAATGGTTCCTTTGTCTTCTTCGCGAGCACGGCTTCGCCATGGTGCGTCCGAGCTTCGCCGTGGAGTGGGGAGGAGAAGAGAGGAGAAAGAAGATGGAGGAAGGAGGAGGAATTTAGGGTTTAGCATTGAGATTTTTGTATATACATACGTATATATTACTAAGGGGGTTCGGCTATGTTGCTGAATGCTTAAGGCGCGGCCACAAGTATGGCTATTGGAGCTGCTGCTCCTCTAAAGGGGGTTTTCGGCTAGGTTTAGCAATTAAAGGGGTGGAGACCGGTCCCACCTCACCCAAGCAGCAGTGCTGCGGTTGTACATGGGTGGCCGGCCCCATTCAAAGGGTGGGTATATATATGATATAATTTTATATATATATATATATATATATATATATATATATATATATATATATATATATATATATATTAATATATGATATATAATAATATATATATAGACATAATTACATTGATACTTATTTATATCTATCCATATATATGCACAAAATCTCCAAAAAATTTATAACAATTTAAATATTTGTTTATGCGAATAGTTGACATATTTAAACCGATATGCATATATATATATATATATATATATATATATATATATATATATATATATATATATATATATATATATATATAAATTTAATTTACAGTAAAACAATCTCAATGTAAAAATATTTAAACTAGATGACGGCTTAGTTAATCTAAAAATAATTTTAACAACAATAAAATATTAGTAATAAAATATTTCCAATGGATAAATTTTACCACACTCTTACTTGGGTCCCGATATTTGTACCAATATTGAAAAAATTATTAATAATAAAGATATAATTTTTTTTACCTCTAGTTCAATAATTAGAATATATATATATATATATATATATATATATATATATATATATATATATATATATATATATCAATTTAAAAAAATCTCAAAAACATTTGCACACTAAAAATAATATGCCTGCCTGGTCATCTTGGTCCCACCACATGTTTGTATGGGCTTGGATTTGGTTTGGACCACGTTGGGCTGTTTCCGCCAAACCGGGCCTTCAAAAATAATAAATAAAACCACAAATCGTATAAAATTCATTTTTAAGTCTAATAAAATAATAATAATAAAATAAAAAATAGGGGTTTTACATCCTACCCAACTTACAAGAATTTCGTCCTCGAAATTTAGGATTAATAGGGTAGATAGGGTTGAGGGGTAGGAAGAGTTCGTCAATACCAAAATATAATTAAATTTTGGAGGAGACGAATAAAACGTCGTTCAACACCACCGTGCAATAGAAAATTGTGGAGTCGATATATGCAAAAATATATCATGGTTATGAAATTGAATAAGGGTTGCCAGTGATGGTAACAAAATTTCGATAATCCAAATTGGAGAGTAATAATGAATTGAGTAGATCAAAAAGAATAATTTTGACATTTGGGAGATGTGGTTCCTAGAGAGAAACTGGAGACTAATCGCCTCGATTGAATGTTTGATTGAAGTGAATGATTAGAATCATTCTCGAGTGCTCAAGAATAATTGGAAGTACACGATAATGATTCTAGGGTTGAGAAAATGAAGAGCAGTTAAAGGCGAAGGTACAGCCACATTAGTTGGTCGGTGGCTATCTACATTTCGTGTATAATTAACCGATTGGGCAACCAAAGATGATACCTTGAGTCTATCTAGCAAGTACAGTGCCTTGTCTTTCCAAAATAAGTAAAAGACAAGAACAACAAAGGTTTCAAAGACGGTGTTATATATTGAGTACGAATTGCGGGGTTCATAGGCGGCAAAAATAATTCAAAAGAGAATTGCCAAGGCTGTCGCGGATGAGACTTTAAGGCAAGTTTAACTATGTCTCCATCCACGTAGATTTATACATGAAAAGCGAACCAAGGTGCAATAGGTTGATCAGACCATCATGCACCGGTTTTGATTAGACAATATCTTAGTGGGTGCACCCAATAAAATATGTGATGATCAAGCTCGAAAAAGATAAGCTTGCAAAACCAAGACTAATTTAGCAGCGTCAGGTTGTCGAAATATAAGTAAGGGAGGTAATAGCGAAGGAATTTAGTTAATCCAAGATCTTTTAAAATCAAGTCTTTTCCGAAGTTTGGGCCTATACAGTTGTCCTAGTTTTCCTCATTTATGGTTTGGTAGACTAGATAAGGTAGGGTCCTCTAAATTTAGAGTCTAAGTGAACTTACCAATGTGGTTCACAAGAAAAAAAAGGTTTGTTAGGTGGTGAGGTATTCTACCCAACTTACAAGAGTTAAACTAGTAGTGTGATGGGACAATGGGTCAAGCAATCAAGATAAAACACAATTTTAAGCATTTAAAAAATTTAAGTAGAACAAAATCATATATCGGGTTGAAAGAATTGAGTCGAGGTTGAATCTCTATCCGTGGTCGAAAAATATATTGGTATCATGGTAAGGATTATAGTTTGGCCATTTTGACCATAAGGTCATATCAAGAAATAGAGTACAAGGAGATGGGTTTTGGTGGGACATGATATATCTACAAGAAGGTAGGCTCGTCTAGGTCTTATATATGAAATTTGTTGAGAGGAAAAGTCTAGTGTTGTACTCCAATTATACAGTCACAGTAGGGGACGCCAGAAGATCAAAAATAGAAAGTGGGAGTTCACGAGGTGATAATTAACGCACAAAAATAAAGAAGATCAAGTTAAAGCATGAAATAATATTAATTAAAGAATCCAAAAATAATTTAGGAACACAATTCCAGAGAGAAGATAGTCTCCTACATGAATACAATTAAGGAACCATCAAATCATTGTTCAAATTGCAAATGGGTTAGAAGGTCGCAATTAAAAGATCTAGAATTGAAGGAAGGTCGAGTAAGTCAAGGTGGAAATACAGTCACATAGCTTGGTAGATATGACTAACAACACGTGTGTATATACTGCTATCATGGTCGTGGGTGATATGGCAATTAGTGTGGAATACTCAGTAGGGTTATCTTGGGGCCTACCATTAAAATTTAGCTCAAGTATCCTCCAAAAGTTTCAAAAATAAACTTTCAAAAATATACCACCAAAATTTATTTTCTCTCCAAGCTGTTCAAATTTATCATAAAAATTTAAATCACTTTCTTAAATCTTAAAGCAAAATTTTATCTCGTTACTACTAACATTTTCCAAAATTAACGTTTAAATTCAACTATTTAACTCAAGGGTTCAAAATTTACGAATCCATAAAAATTTCACAATCAATCAAAAATTTAACACTCTAAAATTTTCAAATAACTCATAATAAAACTCTTAGCATATTAAAAGCAATCTCAAAATTAAGCTCAATACTCTCATCAATTTTAACTTCTATTTATGCTAAGTTATTCCAACAAAATTACAACTTTTAAATGGTAACTTCCTTTAGTCAATCAAAATAACTTTCCATCACATCATTCGAAATTCTCCAAAAAGTTTTAATATTAGCAATCCCACATTAAACTTTTAATGCAAATAATCTTATCAGTCAAAATCTTTTTACCAAAAATCTAAATAGATTTGTAAATCCTCAATCATAAGACACCATTTTAAAAAAAAATCTCAAAATTGTTTTCATAACTTTCAAATTCACCGTCATTACTTCCACTTAAAATTCAAAATTTACTAAACACGAAAATCGCAAGTTGTACAACTCAAATTTAAATAATTCCTATGGCCATTTTTAAAAGTTAAGATAATTTTCAATAATGTACCTGCTCGTGTGTTATTAAATTTCAATAATGTACCTGCTCGTGTGTTATTTGATTCAGGCGCTTCGCATACTTTTATATCGACGGACTTCGCTGCCGAGCAAAAATTTCCTATAATATTATTAGACCTCGATCTTTGCGTAAGTATGCCTTCGGGCGTGCCACTACTCACAAATTTAGGATGCGGGGGAGTAACCATATGTATTGGAGGTCAAAAGATCGGTCTTGATGTAACGCCCCAATCCCAAAATACATAGGACTAGGAACGAAGCATGCCAGCTGCATATATACGAGAGATACTCCAATATATGGAAATCTCGAATATACACATAAGCTGTATTGTGAGTAATAATAACAGACAGTCACAGGTAAAAGCTAAATCTCATCCACAGAATCTAAAGAAAATGGTATCTCATGAATCAAAGTAAATGTCAAAATATAGCTGTTGGCCGGGCGGAGACAAATCCACTACCGGCACTAGAATAAACTGAAAGGATATAGAGTCCAACCTCCAAGATAAATAAAATAAGAAATGATGACTAAATAGGCTCCTCAACCCAATAGGGGCAGCTGTGATCAGAAGGTACAACTCGCTCGAACGTGAAGGTTGAGTCTATAGCAGAACCATACTCCTGCGGAAAGTCCTGCACACCTATACCTGGAGAGATTACCAGGTCCTCAGAGGGACGTAACAAGATACAAAAAGAACATGCCACATAAACTAAATAAATACTGCTCAAATAAATAAGTAAATCGAATTATAACCAGGTCCAATACGCACCTACTGAACGAGCGTACCATCCCCCCAACCAAACAAGGACAGGAGATGGTAAACTAATTCACGGCGACGTATCTTTCCATGCTATGAATCCAATATGGTATCCGGACCCCAACAAGGTTCAATACATTCTCATCGAAGTAGTAAGTCACACCTACAACCAAACAAGGACAAGATGTGATGAACTAATCCGCGACAAGTTATTGTTCCAAGCTACGGTCAGATACAAGTACCCAAACCAAAAGTACTCGTACCTAACGGATAAAGGTGCCTAACCGTTCTAAGTGATATGTAGTTAAGAACAATCCTTCCTACGCATGGGCCCTGGCTGAATAGGATTGGCATAGTCCCCCTTGGGCACCAGAGGTCCCATCAGTAATCATGGGTCATCAACCCCGTATCTCCAGCAAAGAGTCCGGGTCACAAGGAAAGTGCATCGAAGCCCATACGCTAAGGAATTGTCCTCCCTGCCCAATGCCTACTGTGTTGTATCCACAACACAAACCACTATAACCGCTAAGTCAAACTAGCATGTAACCTCTATTAGCGGTTATTCCTATCGTACGGCTTGTACGTACTGGTGGCCAGCCAATCACGCACTTCCGTGTTCTATATGCGACACACAACTTCGTGTTTACAACATGTCAAGGCCAATGAATGCATCACACAAGGTGGTCCCTTAAATCTAAGTTTAGTGTGTAAAAAAAATAATACATAGCAGAAGATATAACTGAACAATAAGTTCTAACAAGTATGCTATGTATCACAGTTTATTTTGCATAACGAAAATAAATAATGCATGAAATATGAGCTAAAATAAATAAACAGTGGTGGCAAGGTATCTTGCCTGGAGGTAATGTGCAAAATGGCGACGCCGGATGACTCAAATCGTCAAAATGGGAAAGCAATGAAAGCCAACTTCTACGAACAACCTCGGATGCTGAAATAAACATCACGAACAGATTTCGCATAAAAGAAATACCTAGGAAACGTGTCACGACCCGCACCCACTGTGAGGGTACGAGAACGTAACAACGCCCAGCCTACGCCGCAGAGTCGGCGGTAGAACGCTGTCCTAGGTCACAACATCTAACAATTATATAACTAGCAGTTATACTTTCCCCGAACGGGGTAACAGAGTAATAATAACTCAATCACAGCTAAGGAAGAGATAGCACGATATGAAATAGAACTCAAAGAAATGAAATAGATAAAACCATAGTCTAAGATAATCCCAGCAGTACAAGTCTCAGATAAAGAATATATACAAAACTGATCTCCACATAAAAGTCTAGCTAAAACATGTCCAACTACATAAAGATAAAAGCCTAACTATCTAGTCTAGGCAGTCGGGGGAAAGTCCTCAGCTACCGCTGGATCCTCCTGAGGGTCCAGCTCACAGGTGTCATCCAGTGCTGCCCCATAATAGGTGTCTAGGCCAGCTTCTTCCTCATCCTCTGTAATATTTTCAACAGGTCCAGTCAGGACAGGAGCGAGTACAGTACATCTCCACAAATCATAGCAGGTTAGAAACATATGACATGCAGTAAAATAAGATACAGGTACTGAAAGAAAACAGTATGTAAAGCAGGAAAAGAACTGTAATGTAAATATCTACTATACATAGAGAACTAGCAGTGACTAGTGAGTCAGAGTACGAGATAGCACATGTGAACAGGACAGATTTGCACAGGATGTCGAGGTGCACAGGAATCTATACTACGAGGAATTGTTCACACGACCACTAGCACTCCCCCGTATCCCCAATCAATACACAAGGATCTAAACAGGTTATGTTATTGCACAGGATATCACATGGGGGCCCATATAGGGTGCACATGATAGTATACATGGGGCTCCGTGAACATGAGAGTACAAGATTCACAGGAGTGCACATGTAATGAAAGCACAGGAGTACATGATGTAAGTGAAACGCACAAGCACAATGTACCCGATGCTCCCGAGGGGGATAACATCGCATGTAGAGATCCATATAGTACCAATCCGTGTGACCAACGTGACAGTACAAGTAAAGTAATCTACTGCAGGTAATAATTCTAAGCAGGATATGAAATGATCAGAGAATGTACTCGCCTCGTATCTGAATGTCTGAAGCAAATGTACTGTCCGAGGAGAGGTGTCTGGCTCCTAATCAGAACAGCACAAGTCACAACAAGTCTAAAATGATATAATGAAGTCCTACTATGCATTCTACATGATTCTAGGTCAATCTAGGCCAAAGTCAACTCTTGGTCAACTCTGGTCAACCCTAGAAGTCAAACTAGGTCTAAACAAGTCTAACCTAAGTCTAACAAGTCATTTCTAAGTCTAACTAGACTAATAGACACACCATAGACCTATAGCTCATACATCTATACCATACCACATATGAAAGTATATGAATATCCCTATGTGCATATAGGCTAGTATCCATAGGCTCCCATATATGATATTTAAATTACATATATATACAATCACCCAATTTAAGGAGAAAACATATATATACATATATAGGTATATATATATGATACACACATATGTAAATATAGGAAACTTAGAAAACAACCAAAGGCTAAAGTGTATGTGTGTGTGAGACAATGTGAGTGTTAGTGAGGGGCAATTGTGTGTGTGTGGAGTAGTGAGAGGGAATAACCCAAACAACCACCAATGCATTAAATTCTAAGTGTCAAACAAACTCAGATTTTTGAAAAGAGTATGGCCAGAAAACAGTTTAGGAATGGAATGAAAAGGAAAAACCAAAACAAAGTTCCCCTCCCATCCAATCTCAGATTTTTATGTATTGAACATACAGTCATAAAAACAGGTTCAAATCTCAGTTTTTGCAGTTTCAAAACTAAAACAACATAGGCTAGAAGAACTGAAACCAAATGATATTCAAGAGACTGAAACATTCCCCAAAAACTGGTACAAAAGATATGATAGTAATTAAGCCAAGAAGAACTAAACATATACTGAAACCAAATGCAAGCATTGGAACAAATTTCTAACCATAACATACATCATCACCTATTTATGCTCTATACATTAATACCCAAGTTTATACAAACAAACAATTCAGTTTTAATAGTCTAAAAACCAAAACCCAGGTTTTTGCTCTTTAACATAGAGTTATCAAAACACTCAAATCTCAGATTTTACCTAAACATTTCAGTTGACAGATCATATTAAAACTCAGTTTGATATTAACATACATTCACAAACATTATAATCTTAGTTTTCATTCAAACCTGTCCCATGTGCAAAATTTCCAGATTTTACACCAAACCTCAATCAATACTCCCCAACTTCAACATACAAATAAACAAAACATAGGTGTATAGGTTACAGATTAAAACTATGAATCTAATCAGTTTAAACTTAAGGAAAATCAATGCACAAACCTGTTTAGAAAAACTGGAAAAATTCAGTGTTTGCCATGTATCAGGAATTATGGGAAAAAGGGAATTTAACTTGCAATTCGAAATAAACAAACTCAAACAGCTCTTAATATTGAATCCCCACATTATATATGTGTAGTGTGTCGAGTTTGTGTCCACATTTGTGGACACAAACGTGTCCAGCAAAAGGAAACGCAAAACAGTGCACTGCTACACTGTGCAAAACGCACAGGCTCGTGCACGTGTGCACGAGTGTCGTGCACATGACACGACACAAATGAGGACTCGTGGTCACCAAGGTGTGTTCGCCTAGAGTGTGGCCTCGTGTCCAAGTGTCTGCATTGTGTCAAAACGTGTCGTGTCCAAATAAACAAACCCGTATCAGTGGCAAAATAAAGACAGTGCACAACACAGTGTCAAGTCAGTGCACAATGAAAAACTCCCAAACCAGAGCACAAAATCCAATGAAAATTGGGGAGGATGGTGTCAGTGGATGCCCCAACATCCTCCCCAAAGATGGTGTCAAGACGAGACGTGTCGTGTCCACAGTGGTCCCCGAGATGCAGGGGAAACACTGTAGCCGCGCGCGCCGTGTGCGCGCGCGTGTCCAACCCAACCAAACCGACACAATAGGATACCAAAATCATCACAGAAGTTTAGGAATACATAAACAACCATTAACCCTAATTTTCTATTCAAAAACTTTACACAAATGAAATCGAAGTGTCCTTAGTGGCATTTCGACAAACACTTAGGTATCACCTCTGATACGTGTCCAAATGGACACGAAACTGATGAAACCCGACACGACACCTATACAGGCCTCAGGGTGATCACTTAGGGTTCCTATTGGTGAAGACCAAGTGAAATTTCATGGAGAGAAGAGAGATATACCTAAGCTTGAACTTTCCAATAAAATCCCCTTTTGAATGCTCTTCTCTTGATGTCCCAAATCCTCCAAATTATCTCCAAACTGAACCAAACCTCCACAACAGCAAGTAAATCACTATTAGGAACTATTGCAACAAGTTTGAGGATTTTAGGAGTTAAAATGGAATTAATATGGAATTTACAAATCAAGAACTCACCTCCTTCTTCTTGGATCCAAAATTTCTAAAGAGGGAGGCTAGCCCTAAGTTTGAGAGGGGTTTTTATAGGGTGGGATTCCCTAGGTTCAGCTAGGGATGGCTGACCACTTGGTCTTGGTTTAGGGTTGAGCTAGGTTTGAGTCCAATCTAGCTAAGTCACAATAATGACGGGTGAAATCACAAGCCATTCACCAAATCAAATGATTTCTAAAATTCTAATTCTAGTTCTAAGAATCACTAACCACTAACTTGAGTCACACTAGGTTAGACTAGGGTCACTTGACCTAACCAAGCTCAACTAACTATGGTTAGTTCCTAGGTTAGTCTACAAGAGTCAAAACTGGCCAAAAATCAAACTAGTCCAAATAAATCCAAAATAATTCCTAAAAATTCCCATAAATTCTAAATAAATTATAATAATCCAAATAACCCTAAAAATGTCAAAAATATCCTAATCACATGGCTAGGCTCTAAGGTTACACTAGTCAAACACCAAATCATAAGCCATAACTTAAAAATAGTTTTAAATGATTAAAAATCACCAAAAATCATCAAAAATCATATTATTAAATAAATATCATAATTAAATAAATTAAAATACAAAATTTCAAAATTACCCTCATTTTAGAAATCTGGGTGTTACAAAACGCCTGTCCAAAAGTCAAATTCTGGAACAGGGGCAAAATCGTAATTTCAGGTCAAAACGATGTCCGCCGTTGGATCCGTTTTGCACCGAAATGCGTGCCAGAATCTACGGTCTCTAAAGTCGTCAAACTACATGTCTACGAATCCGGTTTGAGGAGAGAAACTCAACGGTATGTCCAGTTTTGGATTCCGATGAGCCGTGCACAAAATCGCCCGTTTGAGTGGGTCACGGGCCCGCCAAAAAGAGGTTCCGATTTGACCTTCTCAGAATCGGACCAAACTTGGCATACAGGACCAAAAAAATGATACGGTCCTGATGGCACAAGTTTCGTCTTGATACGACGAACGTACACGAAGTTATGGGCTAGTTTGCAAAGCGTCGATACGGGAGTATCTCGACGGATACGCACTGATTTCGTCGCGCACGCACAACAAAATCGAGTTCCGTCAGTTCCCACACGTCGGCAACATCCATACGCGCCTTTCGATGCGTATAGCGCGCGACCACGTCGTCCGGTTTGTCGGGGCGTACGCCGTATCGGAAAAGTTTTCTAAAAATTTGAGTTTTGAAAAACAGATTTTCTCGAATCTTTGACGTTAATTATCTTCCTGTATAATTACTGAAAAATAAATCTAACCAGTGCGTTTCAATCCCGTATATGTTGTGTTTCACTGTTTCCAGTTGGTTTGACGAAACTCTCAGTATACGGGTCGAAAATCGGCTTCCAAGTTGGTGTTGAAACAGTCTAAAACTGTCATGTTTCGACAGTTTTCTCAGGAAGTTTCGATTGATTTCCTGGGCAAGGTGTTAGGGTTTACTGGATTCTATCCAGAGGGGTTTAGAGAGGGTTAGATAGGCTCTTAGTAGGATTCGACGAAATCGAAAATAGGCGAGCATGAAGGAAGAACGACGAAGGAGAAGTTGGTGTACCTGCGGTCGAGTAGAACAGAGTTGCCCTGTTCTTGGGTCGTTTCGGCGATATCCACGCGACGGCGGCCGATCGTCGGCGGTGGGATGGCTGCGCCGGGGTGCGGGGGTCACGTCGGAGTTGCTCTTGAGGACGGCGGGGCGTTTTGCTAGGGTTTCGAAGGAGGAAGTTCACGCGCACGTGGGTTGTTATATATAGCTACTGCTATATAATACTCGGTCGGGTTGGGGTCTTCGTGGGGACTAGCCCCCCTCCTTGAGGGCTGGGGTGCTCTGGCCCTGTGGCTGGGCCGAGCTCACATGGTGGTTTAAATCCCATGGTCGTTTGGTTGGATGCATAGGAGCAATGTTGGTTGCTCCCATGGGTGGTTTACAATGGTCGGGAAAAAAAGTGTTCTACTGTTCCCTTTTGGCAACAGTAGCCGCAAGCTTCTTTTTTTTTTTAATACTAAATCGTTATATATATATATAACTAAATTCTTAATAAAATCTTATTAGTAGTTTTCAAAAATCTAAATTTAATTAATAAAATTTTATAGAAATCTTTTAATAAGAATACGCAATCAATAATTATAATACTAAATTATCCATAAATCCTAAAATTTTCTTTTATAAATAAAACATCTAAATAGAACCATTAAAAGAAATCAAATAAAATTTATATAATCTTATAAAATATACATGATGTTCTTTTTAATTAATACAAAAATATTTCGCACCAATTAAGCAAGTATTTATATATATATATATAACATCAATCAAATTAGAACTATCATTATTATTATTTGTACAAACTTTTAAAACTTCTAAACTCCAAAATAAAAATATATTTTATATATTAAAAGGTCAAGATAGCCATATACGATTTCATAATTTAAACAACCAAATATTTATGTAATTAAATATATATATATATATATATATATATATATATATATATATATATATATATATATATATATATATAAAATCCTCCAAAATTTTGGGGGATTACACTTGATGCGATAGTTCTAGATATGAAGGACTTCGACATCATAATGGGCATAGATTGTCTCGGTCCTTGCAACGCTACCATCGACTATGCAGGAAAGAAGGTCACCTTTCGCATACCTGGAGTGCCTAAATTCTGCTATTCGTGTGGTGAAGCATCGCCGACCTGCGTGGTGATCTCGACAATTTCGTCTCGGAAGCTGCTGTATTCCGGATACGAAGGCTACTTGGCATTCGTTCGTGACATGAGACAAGATGGTGCAAATGCGGGTCAGACAGACGTTGTGGCAGAATTCCTAGACGTGTTTTCGGACGAGCTACCCGGCAATCTGCCCGATCGATAAATAGAGTTCACCATCGACACATTTTCCGACACACGACCGATCTCGAAAGCTCCGTACAGAATGGCTCCTGCAGAATTGAAAGAACTGAAGGCACAACTACAGAAATTACTCGACAGAGGGTTTATCCGCTCGAGTGTCTCACCGTGGGGTGCACCCGTGCTATTTGTGAAGAAAAAGGATAGATCGATGTGGCTATGCATCGACTATCGGGAATTGAATAAGGCCACCGTCCGGAAGAAATATCCCTTGCCCCGCATCGACGACTTGTTTGACCAGCTCTAAGGTGCAACGATGTTTTCGAAGATTAATCTGCGATCGGGTTACCACCAACTCAAAGTCAAGCCAGATGATGTGCCGAAGTCTGTCTTCCGTACTCGCTATGGCCACTACAAGTTCTTGGTAATGTCGTTCGGTTTGACAAACGCCCCTGTCGTCTTCATGGATCTAATGAATCGGGTGTTCCGTCTGTTCGTTGACAAATTCGTAGTAGTCTTCATCGACGACATCCTCGTCTACTCGAAGGATCGAGCGCAACATGCAGAGCACCTGCGGACGGTACTCCAAACCCTTCGAAAGAATTAGTTGTATGCGAAGAGGAGCAAGTGCAAATTCTGGCTGAACAGCGTCTCTTTCCTTGAGCACATCATCTCCGCCGCGGGCATCATAGTCGATCCGAAGAAAGTTGAGGCAGTTGCTGATTGAAACGGCCCGCATCAGTTAGCAAAATTTGAAGCTTCTTAGGCTTGGCGGGATACTACCGACGCTTCATGAAGGACTTCACGAAGATTGTATCGCCGTTGACTCGCCTCACCCAGAAAGGAGTCGCATTCAAGTGGTCAGACGACTGTGAAGCTTTCTTCCAAGAGCTCAAACAACGGCTCGTCTCGGCTCCGATACTTGCACTTCCTGAAGGGACGGAGGGATTTCAAATCTTCAGCGTTGCTTCAGGCCAGGGCTTGGGATGTGTGCTCATACAACGGGATAAGGTATGCAGCGGAATAAGGTGATATATTTTGCTTCCCGGCAGTTGAAGCAGCACGAGAAGAACTACCCCACGCACGACCTAGAACTAGCGGCAATTATGTTTGCATTGAAGCTGTGGCATCACTATCTCTATGGCATGGCATGTAGAATTTATACGGACCATAAAAGCCTCAAGTATCTCTTCACCCAGAAAGAACTGAATTTACGGCAGAGGCGACGGCTCGAACTGATCAAAGACTATGACTTATCAATCGACTACACGCCGGGCAAGAAAAATATTATAGCGGATGTGCCGAGCCAAAAGTACTTAGCTTCGTTATGCATCAACGATCTACTGCTACGTGACTGGAAGGAATGGGCATTGAACTCCAAGTTCATTTCAGAGACGTGAAACTGTCACAACTGTGGCTGGAACCGAGCCTATTAGAGAGAATCAAGTCTGTTCAGAAGGACGAACCATACCTGGAGAAGATGTGGAAGCTGATATCGTCAGGAAAAACATCCAACTTTGCAGAGGACTAGTCGGGAGTGTTGCGGGTGAAGGGTCGGCTATACGTTTCGGATGACGCAGAACTTAGAAAGGAGATAATGTCGGAAACGCATTATGCAAAATATTCCTTGCATCCTGATAGCCCCAAGATGTATAAGGACCTCTGTGTTGTCTTTTGGTGGCACGACATGAAGAGGGACATAGCGCTCTTTGTGTCGAAGTGTATGGCCTGTCAGCAAGTCAAAGCCGAGCACCAGCGACCGGGCGGGGAGATGCAGAACCTTGCCATTCCAGAGTGAAAATGGAATCATGTCACTATGGACTTCGTTGTTGGCTTGCCGAGGACGCCGCAGGAAAACGGCGTCGTCTGGATCATCGTCGATCGACTAACCAAGTTAGCATACTTCATAGCCATTAAAGTTACTTGGAGCGTCGACCGTCTTGCTCAGATATACCTTGATAAAATAGTTCGGCTGCACGGGGTCCCAGTATCTATCGTCTCGGATCGGGATAGACGGTTCGTGGCACGCTTCTGGAGTAGTCTTCATTCAGTAATGGGGACCAAGTTGAAGTTTAGCTCAGCTTATCATCCTCAGACTGACGGCCAAACAAAGCGGGTGAACCAGATTCTCGAAGACATGTTACGGCTCTGTGCGATCGACTTGAAGTCAAGCTTGGACGTTCGTCTACCACTGGACGAGTTTACATACAACAATAGCTATCAGTTCAGCATCCAAATGGTTCCGTATGAAGCTTTGTACGGCCGGAAGTGCAGATTGCCCATTTGCTGGGATGAAGTCGGGGAACGGCAGATACTTGGTCCGGAGCTGGTGGAGCAGACCGTGCAGAAGGTCAAGTTAATACGGAAGAGATTGAAGATAGCACAAAACCGGCAGAAGAGCTATGCCGACATGCACCGACGCCCCCTCGAGTTCTCGGAAGACGACCATATATTCTTGAAAGTAATGCCCATGCATGGAGTTTCCAGGTTCGGTGCGAAAGGAAAGTTAAACCCAAGATTTGTTAGCCCGTTCGAAATATTGAAGCGAGTTGCCCTGGTAGCTTAACAAATCGCCTTGTCGCCTGCATTGTCGGAGGTACACGACGTCTTCCATGTCTCACAATTGTGGAAGTACGTGCACGATCCGAGCCATGTAATAGATTTGGGTCAGCTGTATATGAAGGCGGACTTGTCATATGTTGAAGAGCATGTGCAAATCTTGGAGCACAAAGATAAACTTCTCCGCAACCGTGCTATTCCCCTCGTCTACATCCTCTGGAGAAACCATTCGGTCGAAGAGTCGACATGGGAGCTTAAGTCAGAAATAAAAGAAAAATTTTCTTCATTGTTCTCGAAGAGGTAGGTTCTATTCTTAAGTTTCAAGGATGAAACTTTTTTTTAGTTGGTTATGGTGTAGTGCCCCGTCCCTACATCGTGCTCCGTTCTCCGTCCACGGGGTGCGCGAGAAAGGAACACTGTCGCTATCGACTTGGTCGGGGCCGATAGGTCGGGATCGATCGAATCGATCGAACGGGAATGGTTGAATTAAGATCCATTCTCCGTTATGGAATGGCTTCTTTGAAATCAAGTCCGATATTTAGCGGATTACACCTCAAGGATTGACTCTGCGGCTGAGTCGGGAGAGACCTCCCGTTGCTCTGCTTTTCACGCCGCTTGCGTTGGTTTTGGCTTTATTTTCTGAATGCATTTTCGTAACTGTTTTCGATAGTTTTTATGGCTTGTATTTCGAACTCGTATTTCCTATCGAACTTCTTGAATAATGCAGTATTCTAATCGGTTGCTTGTACAATTTCAGGTAATCGCGTAGGCGATGTCTAGCGCGACCAACAAGTTCTCTCGCCTGAAGTAAACTCAAGGTGAGTGGCTGACCCTTCTCTTCTCGACCCCTTCCTAGGTAATTCGATGATGTTGTTACGAATGAAAGAATAAATGTAAGGACATGGACACGATAAAATGATTGAGTTTTCAAAGAGAATGTACGCTGTCTTAATAACTAAAAGAAAAATGGTCTTTGCACGGTCATGGACAACTTGTCGACAAGGTAGAGTTTCCCCGAACGATAACCCGGGGCCATGGGACCGTTGCGGGTAGAGTTTCCCCGAACGACAACCCGGGACCATGGGACCGTTGCGGCCAAGAAAGAAAACAATTACAAAAGCTGTGTTGTGCACGAGTTAGGCGGGGACTTGCAGCGGGACTCGCTACTCGCGCTTAAAGGTGCCCCGTCTAACAAAAGAAAAAAAAGGAGTCCACGATGACTCTGGGAGCCAGTGACCAACCACATGAAATATTGCACTTGATATAAAAATGATAACAATTGAAAGGAAAGAACATGGTAAGTATCATAAGGCAAGGCGCGGTCTGTCGTGGGTAAGTTCCAACGTATTTTACATTATGCTTGTCATATACTTGTTGAAATTTATTAGGATGGTTAGAAACATTTCATAAACTAAGTCATATAAACTCTTCAACCAAATGAGAGCTTGTAACTTAAATAGCCACGCACCATTACAAAGTGTAATGTACTGATCCTCGCTCTCCACGCAGGTACCCCAAACCACGAAGGGCGTGCCGCTTAAATCTCAAGGCGACTTGAACCCATTTGAAGTCTCGTCCGCGTGTTGAAGGCTTGTTTCTGAATCCTTTTGAAGACTCCGCACTCAGTACAAAAGAAGACAAATTGCGACTTGACTTCCTTCGATAGCAGGTGGAAAGTGTAATAATTTTTGCTTGTAAAAAGAGATGTAATATATGGAACGACTATCTCATCAGCGTTCGTTTTGTAAGTCGAGCCATGTTGTAGCCCACACGGCCATGATTGTAATGGAGTCAATGTAAATAAATTTTTATTATCAATGAAAAGTCTACTTCTATTTGAATTGTGTCAATCAATTTCTCTGCGTACTCTAACTTGATGTTGTGTTTCGGATAACCTTATGACTATGCCTTGTGCGATCGCAACTTAGGTTCGCACGACATCACGTCCGGAGGACGACTATCGATTCTACGAAATCAGGGCGTGACAGCCGATACCGATCCGATATGGCCAAAAAAAAATGGTTTGGTATGTTTCGACCGATACTGATATTGGACATCGTCACTGTTTTCGTCAATTTGGCAAAAAAATAATTGAACGAAAAACACCGAACAGGAAGGGTGCAAAAGCACAATAATGTTGTAAAAACATGTAAACAAAAATAAATTATTAATCACAAGTAAACCAATCAACAAAGGAGACTATTATTTCGTTCAATTTCAAAACTAGTAAAAGTAACACACGAAATATTTAAATTTATGACTAAATGTATAAAAGGAAATCAAAAATCAAAAATTTAATAATTAATAATTTGTTTTTCGTTACCAAAAGTTGGGTACTCCAATCCGAAACTGCCGATAGTGCTGATACCATCAATATATGACGATAGCGTCGATATTTATCGTCCACTAAAAATTAGGTAATATTCATTGATCAAGTGGTATGGCATACTACATACTCTTCATTTCTTTTCTCCATACATTGTAAACGTTGTCACATCTATTGACGCAACGTGATAGCGGAACATACGTGCTGCTCATAAAGAATGAATGACCATAAACAGTCTTTATTTCATGCTTCATATATGATGGTTGCATTTATTGCTAATTTGATATACTCCTATCCATGCTTCATTACTTGACAACCACTCCTTTGGTTCTCAATTTCTCTTTCAGGAATGTTGGTATTTAGTATCTTGTGTTGTAGTTTCCTTTTTGACAATGTATAGGAGTCACCTGTGTTCCATAGTTTGTAATATTACAAGTACTTGAATTCAAGCCTATCTAGCTGGAAATTGAGGTCGTTAAGCTTGAATCAAGCTTAACGAGCTTGATTTTGAGCTTGCCAAACTTATTTATCAAGTTTGAATCAAGCTTGCTTATCAAGCCAAGCTCGAGCTTATAACAAGCCGAGCTCAAGCTTAATATAAACGAGCTCGAACTAAGCTCAAGTTCTAAAATAGATTAAAAAAAACTTATCAAATTTTAGCTCGATTACTTCTAGTTAAGCCAAGCTCAAGCTTAGAAAAGCTTGGCTCGGCTTGGCTTGATTGCACCCGTATTTATTTGTGAAGGGAGGAAATACGGTGTTGTAATTATTTGTTATGTTGTGAATTTTTGAACATCTTGTGTGTATTTTACTTTTAAAGTTCATAAACTTTACTTTGGGCCCACTCTTTTATCTGTACTTGTGTGTTTATCTGACTTTAGGCCCAGCCCATTATTAAAAGCGGCCCAAACGAATAAAACCGAACCAAAAATTATTTTGGTTCGGTTTAAGTTGGTTCTCTCTCAATTCGGTTCAGTTTTGGTTTTTTTTTTGTTCAATTTTGGTTATTTCAGTTTATGAAAAAATTGGCTTGGTTGAAACTGATTAAAACGAATACTCATCCCGAATGTGAAGTTGTTATTTGGGGCATCTAATATTTACGTGGATTATTTTTCTTCCTTCTGTAGACCATGGTTTCAGAATCATTGGAGTGCATTTGATTATTATGTTTACATGATTTGCTTCAAGTACATCTGTCTTTTTAAAAGCTAAACTAGAGAGGAGTGACTTTCAATATATGATCACTTTAGAAGAGGTCTAGTTTAGATATTATCAGCTGATAAGAGCATCCCCAACCCTATTGTCTTGTTTTGTGTTGTGATTTCTATGTGGCATTAGGAACATGACAATGTCTTTTCTATGTGGCAAGATAATAATCACACAAGACAATGAGATAATAAAAAGTGTTCTCCAATACAAGAGTAATGAAAAGACAATAAAATTACTTTTTTCAACTTCCAAGACAACTTTTCCACTTCTTCCTTTTTTATAAATAGTTTTATTCATAATTGATGATGTGGAAGTAAAGCATTGTGAAGTCTATTGTCTAGATCTAGACAACCAACTTTACATTGTCTTTGATATGTCATTGTCATGTCAACTTCACAATTTATTTCACATTTGCATGGGAGAAGGAATTTTGAAATAAGAAATGGTGATTCCTATGTGGCAACTATTTTTTCCAAACTCACATTAGGGTTGGCGATGCTCTTAGGCACCTTTGGTTTACGGTACGGAATCTGAATCTTGGAAAATGTAAGTCTGAAAGAAAATTAATTCCAAAAGTGAAAGAGAACAAATAAGTGGGGAAATAATTGTTCCACTCACTCCATGAATTCACTTTCCATCACCAATTCACCTTTTTTTTCTCCTTTTTTTGACATTTTCAAATATCGGAAAGAAAAATTAATAAAAATTGTAATTTTCAGCCATCATCTAGTCGGTTATTAACTCTAATATAGTTAGTTAATCAGATATTTAGTCAGTTCAGAGTAAAAATCTTTCAACTAAACAGGCTAATAGAGAAGAGTGAGACAATAGTTCTCAAAGTAGCTAATAGGACTAGGGTAGACCTAAACCTAAATTAGGTTGATACGTAAACTGATGTTCTAAAAAGGATATTTTTGTTCTTTCAAAGGTTGTTATTGCACTATAATAAATCCCCTAAATCTAATAGATTTTTTTTTGCATATTTATAAACTATAATCTTCGAATATTTATGCATGAATTTATGGATAACCTTTAGGGTCTATTTGGTAGGAAAGAAAAAATGGGGGCAAAAAAAACTGAGGAATAAAAATGGGAGGGAATAAGGCATTCTTTTCTTATTCGGTATATGAAAAAAATGTGGAGGGATTACTTTCTCTCATAACATAAGAAATTCAATCCCTACAAGAGGAAGAAAAAGTTATATATGTCTTATACTAATTAACAATTACACCCATATAAATTATATTATTTAAAAATTATTCAGTGAAGTCAAATGGTAAATATATAAATGTTTTCAGTTGAAGATATAATATTGGTAAAGTCTATATATCTTTATTTTCCTTCATTCACCTTTTATTGTAGTGCATTATTTCTTGTAGTGTGATTTCTCTTTATTATTGTCAAAATATTAGAGAAAAGTATCACCCTTGCAAAGCTAATAATTAAAAAGGGTGAACTAAGATATGTTTAAACTATACATCAACATAACATGTTAACCGTCTGATCTTCTTCTCTGTAAATAACTCTTTCCAGTGCAGCTTCATTTATGTGGCTTGTCACATGACAAAGCACACACCCTTTGAAATTCTGGTGAGACTACTAGCACCCATCTGGAAATGTTCGTATCTAGTATCCATATTTTCAAGGACGGACTTACGTATGGGCTAAGGTGGACCCTGGTCAAACCAAATATTTCAATTTTTTTTAACCATACGACACAAGTTCAAATTCTAGTTTAGTCAAAATTTAATTAGTCTAGTCCAAACTCTTCCAACTACCCAACCAAAATACAATAGTCCATTGATCGAGAAATCAAAAAGAAATTTTTAGTTCAGTATGTTGTGGCTCCATCCTCGCATGTTGTGTCTTATCTGTATTCGTATCGACAGTCATGCAGCATAATTTGGCGTAAGCCTAGACAAAGGAGTGATGGTTAATAGTATATATACTAATTTATCTCCTATATCATATGAACTTTGTCACACAGCTCAATGTTGGAGTGGGTGGGGTTCCCAACCTATGTGGAGAAGACCCCGGAGTGCGACGAGCACCGTTCGTGTGTCGAAGAAGCTCGGGGAGGCGACGAGGCCATTCGGAGACGAAGAAAAAGCTCGGGAGCCACTTTTTCCTATTCTGGAACAGGGGGGGCAGAATTCTGCCCGAATTCTGCCCCCATACAGAATTCTGCCCGAATTCTGCTTCCTGGTTCCAGAATGCTGCTGTTAGGTTCTGGTTGCCCGACACAGAGTTCTGGCCGAACTCTGTGTCGGGGCAGAGCGGAAATGTGGGGTGATTTATCACCATTGGATCTAATCCAACGGTCCAGGTTGGTTGCGGGATTAGAGAGTTATATTGAGTTTTCTCAACCCTAATTCATTACGCAAGTAACACAAGTTTGAGAGAGGAAGGAGGCAAGAGTGTCATTACAACTTCGGAGAAGAAGACGGAGGATTGAAGGTCGCTATTCGAAGGAGATCGTGTTCGGGTAATCTCTACTCGTCGTTCTCGCTCTTCGTAGCCTTGTAATCATTGTTCTTATCTCTGAGTGTTGTGGGGATCCGATTTGGATCGGAGGAGTTTGTAGAGGGTGTATTTCTTCTATTCCATTAGTGGAGGCTTCTCAGGGTTGGACTCCGATCGTCCCGTGGTTTTTCCCGTAAGGGTTTTCCACGTCAAAAATTCTCTGTGTCTGCGTGGATTGTTTTGTGTGTTTGTTTTTGCGTTCGTGCGTTGTATTGCTCGGTCCTCTCGCAGGTACTCTCCGGTTTGGGGAAAGGTTTCCGCGTTTCTTTCCCAACAGAGTGGTATCAAAGCTTTGGGTTCAAAGGAGTGTCAGTAGTTGACAGAGAAACCAGAGAGGAGAGATGGACGCGAAGCCGGTGCGCATGGTGAATCTGAACGGCACAAACTATCATTATTGGCGGAGCAAGATGAAGGATTTGCTATTTGTCAAGAAGCTGCATCTACCCGTGTTTGCATCCGAGAGGCCCAGTGATAAATCCGAGGAGGACTGGACATTCGAGCACATACAGGTGTGTGGGTACATACGGCAGTTTGTTGATGAGAACGTGTACAATCACGTTGCCAATATTGAGCACGCGAAGACGTTGTGGGATAAGCTGGAGTCTTTGTACGCGAAGAAGACCGGGGTAAACAAGTTGTTCCTGATCCGGACGATGATGGGTCTGCGGTACAAAGACGGGACGTCTATTTCGGATCACTTGAGTGAGTTCCAGGGCGTGGTTGACCAGCTATCTTCTATGGGAGTCAAGTTCGACGACGAAGTTCAGGGACTGTGGCTGCTGTGTACATTGCCAGACTCGTGGGAGACCGAACGAGTATCTATGATCGCTTCTGCTCCAGAGGGCGTGGTCAGTCTGGAGTTTGCCAAGAGCGGGGTGTTGAATGAAGAGATGCGGAGACGTTCTCAGGGCACTTCATCCACATCCCACCACTCAGAGGCACTTATTTCAGAGAGCCGCGGAAGGGGCAAAAGCAGGGGTCCAGGTGGTGGCAGAGACAAGAGCAGGGGGAAGTCCAAGGGTCGTTACGAGGACTCAGAGTGTTACCATTGTGGTAAGAAGGGCCATATCAAGCGGAATTGTTTCGCTTGGAAGAAGGAGAAGAAGGGCGACAAGGGGAAGCAAGAAGAGAACACTACAGCGGCGGCCTCGGTGCATGGAGGCGATGTGATCGTCGTAGGTGATGAGGTCATTACTAACCTCGCCTGCGATGACAATTCTTGGCTGGTGGACTCAGGGGCTTCAGCACATGTATCTCACAATAGGGCACTGTTTGCCACTTATACGACAGACGACTGTGGCGTGTTGAAGATGGGCAACGGAGATGTGTCGAAGGCGGTTGCCGTTGGAGATGTGTATTTGAGAACGAAGACGGGTGCGGTTCTTGTTCTCAAGGATGTTCGTCATGTCCCTGATATCCGTTTCAACCTGATATCGGTTGGAAGGTTGGATGACGAGGGATTCTTCAGTCTCTTCGGGAACAGTCAATGGAAGCTTTCCAGAGGTTCGATGGTGATTGCCAGAGGAAGCAAGAAGTCCGGTCTCTACTATATGGAGGGGAGCGCAGAGGGGGCACAGGAGGTGAACGCAGTCAGGGATGCGTCTACCGAGTTGTGGCACAGGCGGCTCGGCCATATCAGCGAGAAGGGGATGAGCTACTTGGTGAACAGGAAAGTGATTCCGGGGCTCAAGTCTACAAAGTTGGAGAAGTGCACGGACTGTTTAGCTGGGAAGCAAAATAGGGTGTCTTTCCAAAGTCACCCAAGTTCGAGGAAGCCGACGTTGCTCGAGTTGATTCACTCGGATGTCTGCGGTCCTATGAAGGTAAAATCTCTTGGTGGTGCTTCTTACTTTGTAACTTTCATTGATGACTGTTCCAGGAAGGTTTGGGTCTATGCCTTAAAGACCAAGGATCAGGTGCTGCCCACTTTCAAGGAGTTTCAGGCCTCTGTTGAAAGGGAGACGGGCAAGAAGTTGTTATGTGTTCGGTCCGACAATGGCGGCGAATACATCGGTCCCTTTGATGCGTATTGCAGAGAGCAAGGGATACGACACCAGAAGACTCCGCCAAAGACACCTCAGCTCAATGGTGTAGCGGAGCGCATGAACAGGACACTGATGGAGAGGGTGCGGTGTTTGCTGTCAGAAGCAAACTTGCCGGGCAGTTACTGGGGTGAGGCTCTTCTCATAGCTGCTTATATTATTAATTTGTCTCCTAGTGCTCCTTTGCAGGGTGATGTGCCTGACAAAGTATGGTACGGACAAAGAGCCGTCATACAATCACCTGCGGGCGTTTGGTTGTAAGGCCTTCGTGCATGTACCGAAGGACGAGAGGACCAAACTTGAGCCGAAGACGAGGCGATGCGTCTTTGTCGGCTATGGTCGGGATGAGTTTGGCTATAGACTCTACGACCCAGTGGAAGGAAAGCTCTACAGAAGCAGGGACGTGGTGTTCGTCGAGGATCAGACCATGACCAACACTCAGGATTCCGAGACGCCTTCTGAGGCTGAGGAATTGCCTGAGTTAGAGTCATTTCGCTTCGAGCAGTTTCCAGAGGACATCGCAGAGGATCCAGTTATGGGGGAGCCGGTACATGGAGTTGCTCCCAACCTTGATCATCAGCCTGCTGATGGTGGTCAGGGTCCTCAGGAGGATGAGCATGCCGGAGAGGTAGTTCCTGAAGGGGCGGAGGCTGTCGATATACAGCCAGCACCAGTGGCTCCACTGAGAAGGAGCGACAGAGAGCGTCGACCAACTACGAGATACTCACCGGATGAGTATGTGCTATTGACTGACGGGGGAGAGCCCGAAAGTTTCGCAGAGGCTATGGAAGACGAACACAGGCAGGAGTGGATGGTGGCTATGCAGGAGGAGATGAGTTCCTTGTACCCCAATTCCACTCATGATCTGGTACGGTTGCCAAAGGGCAAGAAGGCTTTGAAGAATCGATGGGTGTTCAGAGTGAAGCAGACGGAAGATGCTACTCGCCCTCGATACAAAGCGAGGCTGGTAGTCAAGGGCTACGGTCAGCAAAAAGGCGTGGATTATGATGAAATCTTTTCGCCTGTCGTCAAGCATTCGTCTATTCGGGTGGTGCTAGCATTAGCAGCCAGTTTCGACTTGGAGGTCGAGCAGATGGACGTGAAGACGGCATTCCTCCACGGTGATCTTGAGGAGGAGTTGTACATGGAGCAGCCAGAGGGATTCTGCGAGAAGGGCAAGTCACATTTGGTCTGCCGGTTGAGGAAGAGCTTGTATGGTCTGAAGCAGGCTCCGAGGCAGTGGTACAGGAAGTTCGAGTCGTTTATGGGGGAGCATGGTTATGCACGGACGACGTCGGATCATTGTGCATTTGTGAGGTATTTTGCCGATGATGATTTTATCATTTTATTGCTCTATGTTGATGATATGCTATTAGTGGGTCGAAATGCCACTAGGATAGCGGAGTTGAAGCGCCAACTGGGCGCGGCCTTCTCTATGAAGGATTTGGACGCAGCGAAGACTATTCTTGGGATGGAGATCAGCCGAGAGAGAGAGTCCAAGCTGCTACACTTGTCCCAAAAGAAGTACATTCACCGGGTACTTCAGCGTTTCGGGATGGACGGGTCGAAGAAAGTGAGTTCCCCCCTCGCGGCTCACTTTAAGTTCACTGAGGAGCAGTGTCCATCTACCGAGGACGAAAAGGAAGATATGGAGCGGGTTCCATATGCCTCAGCTTGGGGAGCCTGATGTATGCTATGGTGTGTACGAGACCAGATATTGCTCACGCGGTTGGTACGGTTAGCAGGTATCTTTCAAATCCTGGAAGGGTACATTGGAGTGCGGTCAAGTGGATTCTACGTTATCTTCAGGGCACTGCTGGTTGGAGACTTTCCTTTGGTGGTGACGAGCCGAAGCTGATCGGGTATACCGATGCTGATATGGCTGGAGATGTAGACACGAGGCGATCGACTTCGGGCTATGTGATGATGTTTGCAGGAGGAGCGGTGTCGTGGCAGTCGCGGTTGCAGAAGTGTGTTGCCTTGTCGACGACGGAGGCGGAATACATTGCGGCGACGGAGGCTTGCAAGGAGCTGTTGTGGATGAAGAAGCTGTTGCAGGAAATGGGACTGAAGCAAGAGCAGTATACTTTGCTTTGCGACAGTCAGAGTGCGATCCACCTTGTGAAGAATCAGACGTTTCATAGCCGGTCCAAGCACATCGAGACCCGGTATCACTGGATACGGGATGTGGTTGAGAAGAAGGACGCGGCGCTTGAGAAGGTGCATACAGACGACAACGGAGCTGATATGTTTACGAAGATTCTACCAAGGGGGAAGTTTGAGTACTGCAGGCAGATCGTCGGGATGACGATGTCCTCCCCATAGTTGTGAAGGGGGAGATTTGTTGGAGTGGGTGGGGTTCCCAACCTATGTGGAGAAGACCCCGGAGTGCGACGAGCGCCGTTCGTGTGTCGAAGAAGCTCGGGGAGGCGACGAGGCCATTCGGAGACGAAGAAAAAGCTCGGGAGCCACTTTTTCCCATTCTGGAACAGGGGGGCAGAATTCTGCCCGAATTCTGCCCCCATACAGAATTCTGCCCGAATTCTGCTTCCTGGTTCCAGAATGCTGCTGTTAGGTTCTGGTTGCCCGACACAGAGTTCTGGCCGAACTCTGTGTCGTCGGGGCTGAGCGAAAATGTGGGGTGATTTATCACCATTGGATCTAATCCAACGGTCCAGGTTGGTTGCGGGATTAGGGAGTTATATTGAGTTTTCTCAACCCTAATTCATTACGCAAGTAACACAAGTTTGAGAGAGGAAGGAGGCAAGAGTGCCATTACAACTTCGGAGAAGAAGACGGAGGATTGAAGGTCGCTATTCGAAGGAGATCGTGTTCGGGTAATCTCTACTCGTCGTTCTCGCTCTTCGTAGCCTTGTAATCATTGTTCTTATCTCTGAGTGTTGTGGGGATCCGATTTGGATCGGAGGAGTTTGTAGAGGGTGTATTTCTTCTATTCCATTAGTGGAGGCTTCTCAGGGTTGGACTCCGATCGTCCCGTGGTTTTTCCCGTAAGGGTTTTCCACTGTCAAAAATTCTCTGTGTCTGCGTGGATTGTTTTGTGTGTTTGTTTTTGCGTTCGTGCGTTGTATTGCTCGGTCCTCTCGCAGGTACTCTCCGATTTGGGGAAAGTTTTCCGCGTTTCTTTCCCAACACTCAATAGTCTTTACGAAGTAAAAAATTCTGCAGTTTATTATGTTTATTATAGTATACAAGGGCGGAACCAGGAATTCAATCCGCCCTGGGCTGAACTAAAAATATATTATACTTAATCTAAAAATTGACAATATAAGACAACATCAATTGAACAAAACAAGCAAGTATGTTTATGAAATTTTAATTTCCACATAACTGACAAAAACAATTATGATAATAAACTATAGATAACTTGATAATTTCTTAAAAATTATGATATTGAAAAAGATTAATTGTGCATACAAGAAACACACTTTCTATTGAAGCTGGACTCTTCGTTTCTTCAAAGAATAAATTCATCTATTATCGAATCTAAAAATAGTTTTTGAAGATCTCTCTTTCGATGAAGATAACCATTGAAGCGGTTAAAAATTCAGCATCCATCTTACTATGAAGAGCACTCTTAACCAGCTCTATAGCTAAAAATGCATGTTCTGTAGCTTAAAAACTGAGCATCCATCATACTAAAAGAATCACTTTCTCCACTTCTTACTACATTGAGTGTGTGCTGTGATTCTGAGAACTATAATTACCAATACATTAATGTTTAATTATTATGAAAGGTTCAGTTGTGCCATTTTGTCTTCCACCTGAATGGAAGGACGAAAGAGAATGTATTTTAGTAGTGACTTAGGCTACCAAAATCAACAAGGGCATCATGGTCAATAGGAGCCCAAAAAAACTGTGTGATAATAATGCGCCGACCCATTTTTCATTTGCTTCCCCAAATCAATTATAGTATGCACTTATGCATCTAAAAAGCATTTTGTACTTGTGTAACTGTGTTTCTTCCTAAATCCTAACATATTCAACATATGCACTTTGGAACATATAATCTATATTGCATACTCTGTATCTTGCTAGCAAAAATATTGGTTTTCGAGCATACAACAACATGATAAAACATACGACAACATGATTCAATATGTTCTGAACATATATTAGCACTGAGACATTACATCAAACACTTAATGTTCAAACCTATGATATATTGGTTTTTACCCTCTAAGTATTTCTGAGATGAGATATAAAATAGCAACATATATTTGAAAAGGTTAACATATTACATACCTCATGTGTTTTCTCCCGACCAGTTACACAGGCTGGATCCAGTGCAGTTCTCGGCAACGACGAGAGGAACCAATGCCACCGCACACTGGAGGCGGAGATTGGGGGATAGTAGAGAGAGAGAGAGAGAGAAAGAGAGTTTTGGATATGGGGTGGGCTAAGAAAAACCTGGGTTGATTCCTTGAGGGCTTGGGTGGGCTAAACAACCTAGGTGTGGGTTCACCACATAGATTTTTTTTTTTTTTGAGAACTTAGGGTGGGCTGGAGCCCACCCTAGCCCACACTGTAGTTCCGCCTACGATAGTATATATTGTGTGTTTAGTATATATTGTGTTTATATATTATATCTATTATAGACCTCATTTCAAGAAAAATATCAGTATTTATTAGGTATATATTGTGTTTATTATAGTTGGTCCCAAGTGGAAACAAATATATTATTTTACGTCTAAAATATTCAATTCATACAACTTGCATTGATGTTACCAAAAAATACAAGAAGCATGACAAGTGATAATTAAGCAATACACATAACTATTGAATAATCTAAGTATCATGTGTTCTTGGTCTTTTTATCTTGGATTTTTGTGTTTTCTTTAATTTTTCAAATGTATTAATGAAATATTGTCTATCTTAGATTTTCTCTATTTCTTTAATATCTTTTATAAATGTTAATTGTAAATGAAACTTGAGACTCAGAGATTGGAGATAACCAAACATATCAACTAAATCAAACATATATGAGGAGAGAAATCGCGAGGATAGAAACTTTGACTAAATCACGAGGAAGACTCCGTGGTTGTCCCGAGATACTCCAGTGCTTTGGTGACGAGCTGGTCTTGTATGCCAACAATCGCTACGCTACGCCCACGTACAACATGTATCTCGAGTACGTCCATCTAGGAAAAACATATTATTCTGTACTCATGCATTGTGCGTCGTCGACATTAATGGCGTCGGCGCCGCGGGGTCTCGCCGAGCAAGCTGTGCAAGGATACACGAGATCGATACTTCAGGGCTTGCCCACATCCACAGGAGAGGGTAAGATCCACAGTGGTACGTACACTGTGATATGAAGCCCGGAAAATATACTTGTGTGTTGATACCGGACAAGTTGTCAGCGGAGGGAAAAACTTCTTGAACATGTGTTTTGCTAGGGATCGTAATGTCTGAGTGCACTATATATATATATATATATATATATATATATATATATATATATATATATATATATATATATATATATAGAGGAAATAAATAAATAAAAATAAGATGATTTAAATATATATATATATACTGTGTTTATATATTATATCTATTATAGACCTCATTTCAAAAAAAAACATAAGTATTTATTAGGTATATATTGTGTTTATTATAGTTGTTCCAAGTGGAAACAAATATATTATTTTACGTCTAAAATATTCAATTCATACGACTTGCATGATGTTACCAAAAAAATACAAGAAGCATGACAAGTGATAATTAAGCAATACACATAACTATTGAATAAAGTCAAAGTATCATGTGTTCTTGGTCTTTTTATCTTGGATTTTTTGTGTTTTTTTAATTTTTCAAATGTATTAATGAAATATTGTCTATCTTAGATTTTCTCTATTTCTTTTTAATATCTTGTATAAATGTTAATTATAAATATACAAACATGGCCATGTATCTGCAAGCTACAAACAAATACTCAAGTCGAGGAAGACTCCGTGTGCTTTGGTGACGAGGTGGTACTGCCCAACATGTATCTCGAGTACGCCCGTCTAAGAAGTTTTCTTTAAGACATTTTTGGAAGAATTTGTTTACTTTGAAGTCTATTATTGGTATTATATAATACAATATATATATATATATATATATATATATATATATATATATATATATATATATTATATATATATATATATATATATATATATATATATATACAAACTCCCATATCTATATAACTTAGATAAGATTTTTAGTAATTCTACTTTTGGACGTAGGTATTTGATCTGAAGTAAACGTATCAACAAATCCTAATAAAACTAGGATTAAGTATTTCACTAAAATTATTATAATAAAGTAAATATAAATATAAGGAATTATATACATAGGTACGGAGAGAGATATATATATATATAGAAATCAGATTAGGATTTATATTGCCTCCGCCTTAGCAACTTAGTAACCAGAGACAAAGATCCACTAATAATTACTCGATCAATTACTTGATGGCATCCTCCTCCTTCGAGAAAGACGTCGTCCCAACAACGAAGACACTCTGCAAAGTTCCGTTGCGTCTCCAAGTCATGGTACCATCTTCTCTCTTCCGATCCTGAGTTCCTACGGCTCGGAGGTCCGAACAAAAACCTCCTACGCTCGTCGTAATAACTCCTCACTACGACGCCATGAAGATGGACGTCGAGCACGACAACGGAGAAAGGAGCCCGGTAGCAGGCTCGGCTGCCGACTTGGGGTTAGACCTGAGGCCTCCTCTGCTTCGTCCGCTTGATAAGGTCTCGTCGTGCCACGGCGGCCTCGTGTTGCTTTACACTCGGCGTCTGGAACCCTGCAACAGGAGAGCGGATCAACTTGGACGCGGAACAACAACCCTGTAGCAGACACAATTATTGACGCAATAATTGAGCGCCTATGCGTTCCCGAGTGTTTCGTTGCAGCAATAGGTTACGTCGAGTCCACCGGAGATATGTCTTTCCAGGTCCTGACGGTAGGTGGCTCCGGCGGGGGGTGGAGGGCGGTTGGCTCCGGCGGGGGTGGAGGGCGGCGAAGAAGCCTCCGTTCAAGCTCCTTTTTTTCAAGTATGATACGTGCAACATTGCTATTGTCAATGGATTCATCCACATGTTGCCATTATCTCCTGTACCCCTGTCATTTCGCTCCTCCGCCAGGTGTACCCCTGTCATCTCGCTCCTCCGCTCGAATACATCAAATTCAGTTTAGCGAGCGTAGGTATAGTGCAAACATTTGGTTACTCAAGGACTACGGCAAGGATATGATCTGGGTGAAAGAATATACAATCGACAACTACTACGATGCTTCCAACGAATTTACAAGGTTGATGATGAGAAGTTATTTTTGTCAACCTTGTATGTGGAAACCTTGGCATCTTTGAAGAGAGGAAAATTTGATAATTATAAGTATACACAGAGATAATGGCATCCACATTTGATCTTATCCACAAATTATATCAATGTTTGGATTCTACGTTATTTTTTTTATATAGATATTAGATTTGTGAAAATATTTTTTGTGAAAATTTTGACAATTTTTACAAGTATTAACTTTTATTAATTTGCATCTCACTTAAACCTCAAATCTAAACCCGATTTATTAAAACTCAAATCTAAACAAGAGTTATTAAACGCACCACACTTAACTTTTCCTTCAAAGCAAATAAAATTTTATGTATCGACCGTCTTCCCCTTAATTAACTTTTCCTCCACAAGCAAACTTAGTTGATAATCAACTAACCTTATGTTTATCATTTTGTCCTTTTAGATTTTTAAAACTATGTTTATCATTTAAGGAGCCTAGGCTAGTGCCATGGGTATTGGCGGGGTTTCCTTGCGATTGGATAAGGTATCGGGATTTACCTTAGAAGGATAAATGCTAGTTTTGCCTAGAAATGGGATATTAGTGTTAGAAGTCTAAGTTGGTGTTAGAACTTGATCCCCGTGGTTGGTAATGATCAAATATGGTACTCTAAGACTAGTTTTGATGTCGGTTGACCGTTTTGACCAAAAGTCAACAAAAGTCAACCGAGAGTCAAACTTAGCCTTTAAGCGACCCGATTTGACCGAAACCAACCCAGAGTTGACCAGTTGACTGAAAGTCAATAGTTGGTCAACATGAGACCAGTTTGACCTAGGGTTGACCTAGAGTTGACCAGAGTTGACCAGAGTTGACTTTTTGACCAAAAGTCAACTGTAAGTCAACCGTTGATCCCGATTGACCTAGTTTGACTTGGAATGACTCCCAATGACCTAGTATGAACCAGTATGGCCTAGTATGACCAAGTTTGACCTAGATTGACCTAGATTGACCTAGTTTTGACTTAGACTTGCATTCATGACTTGTATTAGTTTCCTTTTCAGTATTTAGTCATGTTTGACTCATAGTATCTTATTTTAGGTCTGTGATTACTCTGAGCGTCTGTTCATCCTATCATCTCAGGACCACAGGCGAGTACATTCACTGATAGTTTTCATTGTCTTGATATCTACTATATCTGATTCAGTTGTAGTATTTTACATGATTCCCGACACGACGGTTCACGGACTAGTATACGTCGGATCCAGTCATGAGATGTTATTCCTTGTCTCCCTTGGTATATGAGTATGTGATATTTCTGTGTTCTTATACTTGTATAGACATGGACTTGAGAGTGGGCTGATCACCTGCTTTTAAGTCCCGTGTCATGACGTGTTATGTCCGGATCCGTGATACTATTCGGGGATGGGGGAATTATTAGGGGTTATGTGATCAAAGTTCCATGTCACTATTTTGCTAGCGCCACCCTCACCTCACGTAGGGTGTAGCAGATACTCCATGTCCATGTTATCCAGGTTGGCCGGCATGACCCTTTCCAGATTTTCATGTGATTGTCGGGCCAAGTGGATAACCCTACCATGATTCCCTAACCGATCACATATCGCTCTAATAATTCATATCATATTTTACATTATTGCTATATCTTATATTCCAGTTCAGCTTTACTTACTGTACTTCTCACCATGCTATGATTCATTTCTCACATGCTCTACCTGCTTTTACTGTACCATATTTTGACTAAGTTCTGTTTGAAAGAAGGGTTACAACCCCGGTCCTTGTTTGGTTTAAGGGTTGTAACTCGGCTTTCAAATGGTTCCCATGTCACTTATATCTTTGTCGTGTATTCCATTATGCTCTCTTATAGTATTTTTCAATTCATATGGAACTGCTGTTGGTGTTTGTACTTGCTCATTTTCCTGACAGGATACCGTTGACAAATTTTACAGATGATTTAGAGGCTGATTGCCCGACTTACTACGGGATAGAGTCTGATGGACTGGACCTAGATAGTGGCTTAGTGGTAGAGCTACTAGACTTCGCCCACCCGGAGTAGCCTAGTTAGTTAGGTTTGCCTGGCCTGCGAGCCAGCTAGTTTATTTTCTGTTGTAGTATCTTTATACTTATTATTATTCTGAGACTCTGGATTTTGTGTTAGCTGTGACTTGTGGATATTTCTGGACTCGTTTCTTGCTTATTCTATCATATCTCTTTTCCATGCTTTCTACCTTAGTTTTGATATATGTGAATGAGACTGTATTTCTATGTTCCTCCGTTCGGAGTGTATATACTGTACAGGCACATTTATCTGTTTTAGTCGTAGTATTTACAGACCCTATATACAGCGTTCTACGATACTGCGGCGTAGGCTGGACGTAACTGCTTCTTGTGCCCCTAATTAGGGTGCGGGTCGTGACAGTTTTCCTTCATGTGAAGATACCACGTGTTTATATCTTCTTCTTCTTCTTCTTCTTCTTCTTCTTCTTCTCCTTTGTGTGCAAACAATAGAGTTGAGTTCTCTTGTATTTTTTTCTTCAACATATTGTGCTTTCTCCTCAACATGTCCAGTTGTGTTTCTGCATTCTGATGCATAATGTCCAAGTTTATGACAATTATAGCATTCAACATGTGATTTATCATACCTTTGACTTCCATATCTTCTTGTGAAGCTTCCTCTTCCACGTCCTCTTGTGGGATAAATTTTGCCTCTTTCTCCATTGATGAATGTCTTGTAATGAGTTCTTTCCTCTCTTCCACGACCACGACCTCGACCGCGACCTCTTTGACTTCTTTGATTGGTGAAGCTTTCTTCTTTCTCCTTGAAGGTGAGCTTTGTTTGAAAGACTTTCTCCAATGTCTCTTGCTTTTTCGTTTTTTTTTCTTCATAGGCTTGTAGTGAGCCCTTAAGTTGCTCAATAGTCATTGTCTCCAAGTCTTTAGTTTCTTCAATAGTTACTACGATATGTTCAAATTGTGGAAGCAAAGAGCGAAGAATTTTTTCCATCACTCGAGTGTTGGTCATACTTTCAACATTTCTTTTCATTTGATTAACAATGGCTAAAACTCTAGCAAAGTAGTCTGGAATAGTTTCAGACTCTTTCATAGTAAAGCTTCAAATTCACCTCTTAGAGTTTGGAGGCGTACCTTCATTACTTTCTCCTCTCCTTTGCAAGAAATTTGAAGTTTCTCCCATGCTTCTTTGGAGGTAGTTGCACTTGAAATCAACTCGAATGCATCATCATCCACAGCTTGGTAGATAAGAAAGATCGCTTTCTTGTCCCTCTTTCTTGAAGATTTCAACAACTACCTTTGAGCTTGCGATAATGAAGCCTCATCTTGTGGCTCATTATAACCTTTTTCGACGACCTCCCATGCATCTTGTGCTCCTAGCAAAGCCTTCTTCTTGATGCTCCAATTGACATAGTTGCTTTTGTTGAGGACGGAAACTTGGAAGAGAGTCATCTTGCTTGCCATCTTCGACCTCGAACCGCCTCACTCTGATACCACTTTGTTGGAATTGTGGTGGACCAACTAGCTAGGAGGAGCAAATTTGGAGTGGGAGAAAATTATACAGAGAAGATTTAGTGGAAGAGAAGAATGGAAGAGAAGAAATTTTATAATAGCACTAAGCTTCTTAATTTTGTTGTTGTACAAAATGAGGGGAGAGCACCCCTTTTTATAGGACTCTTGGAAGAGTCTACTCACTTATTAAATATAGTATGGAATGATTCTAGACTCTTTTACAATTAATATTAAGATATCTCTAGAACATAGATATTTTTCATGAACTTTCTAGGTAAAGAAGTTCCTAGAACATGGAATAAACTCAAAACTAAAATGAGCCTAATTGACAAAGTCCAATGGTAGTGGATTAATTTTTTTGGGCTCAAAACATTATTACAAAATCAAGTTTATTTCCAACAGCAAAGAGGGGCTTCTGGTGGCCGAGGTGTGAGACGCAGTCCGGGTGCTGCAGTATCGATGGGAGAGGCACTGGGGTCAAGTTGTGAAATGGGCCGGGCGGCCCGGTGCCCGGCCCGAGCCCGCCCGGCCCGCCGCCTTATTAGCCCGGCCCGGCCCGCGACGAAGCCCGGACCGGCCCAGCCCCCCTGTCCCAGTGGTCCGGGTCGGGCCTCCCCCTCCGAGCCCAAGCCCGGACCCGGCCCGGACCGGAAATTTTTTTTTTTTTTTTTTTAAATGTTGACGTTCGGCCCGGTAGGCCCGAACCGGCCCGGCCCGGTCTAGCCCGGTCTGAAGTAAGTAAATAATTTTTAAAAGTAAATAATTTATACTTTAAAAAATTATACTTTCAAAAAAAAACAAACAAAGAAAGTAAATAATTTAAAAGAAAGTAAGTAAAATATAAGTAATTTAAAAAAACTAAATAAATTATAAATTATATTACTTAAAAGAAAGTAAGTAAGTAAAATATAAATAATTTAAATTAACAACTCAAACAAACTAAATAAATTAAAAAATATAAAAAAAAATATTTTTTAACTTCGCCTATGCCGGTCCCAAGCCCGGAAAAAGAAGGAGGGAAAAATGTTTAAAATTTATACAAATACTTAAAAAAAACTTTAAATAAACTTTATACACTTAGAATAAACTTTATAAATAATTTTATATACTTTAAAAATTTAACTTAAACAAATAAAAATATCAATTTTTTCAAATAAAAACTTTATAAACTTTATAAACTTTTATATACTTTTAACATAAACTTTATCAATTTTTTAAAAAAAAAAAAAAATCAAAAACCAAGTCCGAACCCGGCCCAACCCAAGCCCGGGCCCGGCCCGGCCCGCTGGCCCGAACCGGCCCGGCCCAGCCCCTCACCCTCCGGTCCTGTGGGCCGGGCTGGGCTGCGATTTTACTCACCGGGCCGGGCCAGGCCCGGCCCGCTTTCTGCTCCGGTCCGGGCTGGGCTTGGCCCGAGCCCGGTTCAGCCCGCCCAATGTGGGCTTCGGGCCGGCCCGGCCCGGCCCGGCTAACACCTTGACACTGGGGTAGTTTGTGGTCGCTTGAGGGCGACCCTTGGAACACTGATTTGTGAGAAACCCACCATTTACAATACAGTTTCAAGTGTTAACTAAACACTAAAATTGCTTTCTTTAACTGACAGTTGCAACAAAAGTGATAGTTTTATGCCACTTTCAATACATTTACCACTAACCAAACTATGTCCTTGCCGAAGTCACTACGTTGGCAAAGGTTAAGAGCATCTCCAACTATATTGCGACTTTGGGAAAAAAATTGTTGCCACATAGTAATGACAAATTTTATTTTAAAATATTTCTCCAATCTAATTGTGAAGTAAATTGTTAAGCTTACGTAGCAAAAATTATAGAAAATATTGTGAAGTTTGTTGTAGACTAGTTCTAGACAATGCACTTGACAGTGTCATCAATCCAAGTCATCAATATGAATAAAAAAAGATTAGAAAAAAAGAAAGAAAGTAGAGAAGAAGTTGTCTTGGAAGTTAAAAAAAAAGAGTAAAATATCTCAATACTTTTGTATTGGAAAAGAATTTTTCATTTCATCGTCTTTCGCGAATACAATCTTGTCACATAAGAAAAGACTTTCTATTGTTCCTCATGTCACGTAGAAATCACAATACATTATGAGCATCTACTCCAATCTGATTGTCTATTAATGTATTGTGATTCTTATATGACATGAGACACAAGACAATGTTGCATGTACTCCAATCCTATTGTATTGTAAAGTATTGTAATTGTTATGTGGCATGAGGCACAAAGCAATATTTTATTTATTTTTTTCTTAAATATTCTGATTTAAGAAAAAGTGTAACTGTTCCACATTAATGATTAATCTAACAAGTAATTGTTCCACATGAATCTAGGTTCTGCCTATAAGAATTGAAATAATTTTAGCTAAGTAACTTATAAGTAAGTCCTGAATTTTTAAAGATTTCATATACACATAGGTGGATTGTCAATTTAAATAAACTAATTAAAAAAATAATATAATTCACAAGAATTCATACTAAACTTAACTTAGGGGAAAAGCTAATATAACTAGGACACCCTAAAATTATTATAATCAAGCAAAAGGAAATCTAAAGAAGAGATACACATATATATATATATAACCATCATGAGATAGGAACAAATGACATTAGGAGTTATAAACCTAATTATCCTAACTAATCCTATATCACTAATAACCAGAGAGAGACACTCGGTGCTCTCTTTTTCCCAAACAAATTAAGAACCCTATTAATTACTCCCTATTTTCCTATACTTATGGCATCCTCCTCCAAGAGTTGCCAAGCCGCCTCTCTTCTGATATCATCATATGGGAGATCCTCCCACGTCTTCCCGTTAAGACACTCTGCAGGTTCCGTTGCGTCTCCAAGTCATGGTACCATGTTCTTTCTTCCGATCCCGAGTTCGTACAACTCCATCGGCGGAGGTCCGAACAAAAGCCTCCGACGCTCCTCGTAAACCACGCAAACCGTATTCCTTTTTCCACCATGATGATTGACGTCGAGCATGACGGAGAAAGGAGGGTAGCGGGCTCGGCTGCCGACTTGGGGTTCAACATGATCTGGACTAGGTCTTTGCGTAAAAGGGTGTCGGCATGCCGCGGCCTCGTGTTGATGTACAATCGGTACACGTTCCGTGTCTGGAACCCTGCAACAGGAGAGCGGATCGACATCGACTTTCCTGCACCCATTCTTACCGAAGATGTCGTTGCAGCAATAGGTTATGTCGAGTCAACAGGAGAGTACAAGGTGCTGATTTTCCACACACGTCACGAGACGTCTTGCCAGGTCCTGACGATAGGCGGCTCCGGTGGGGGGTTGAGGGTGACGAAGAAGCCGCCGTTCAAGCTCCTCTTTAGCAGGGATGGTACGTGCAACATTGCTGTTGTCAATGGATTCATCCACGTGCTGCCATTCTCTCCTTCCGACGGCATAGCTAGATTCGATCTCGAGGAGGAGGATTGGTCGGTGATCCCAGGTGTACACCCGTCTCATCTCGCTCCTTGGCACCAATACATGTCGCTCAGGGAGGTGAATGGGTTCTTGTGCTTGGCACATTTTCAGTTTAATGAGCGTAGGTATAGTGCAGACATTTGGTTACTCAAGGACTACGACATTAATGGTATCTGGGTGAAAGAATACACAATCGACAACGACTACGATGACTCCTATCTGAGGAGGGGGTTGGGGATTGACCCCTTGATGATCGAGAAGGATGGAAGAATCTTGTTTACAAGCATCAACTTACTCTTCTATTATGATCCTAAAAGTGGACGCTTCCAACAAATTTACAAGGTTGATGATGAGAAGATATTAATGTTGTCAACCTTGTATGTTGAAACCTTGGAATCCTTGAAGAGAGGAAAAAACGGCAATCCAATGTATACATAGGGATAATGGCATCCACATTTGATCTTCCATACATTATACCGATGTTTGGATTCTATTTATTTTTTTAATATAGATACTAGATTTGTCAAAATATTTTTTGTGAAGAAATTTCGGCAATTTTTATAAGTATTGTACTTTTATTAATTTTCACTCAAAACCTCAAATCTAAATCAGATTTTTTTAAACGCATCACACTTAATATCAAATTTTTTAAACGCATCACACTTAATTTTTCCTTCAATACAAACAAAATTTTATGTATCGACCCTCTCCCCCTCAATTAACTTCTCTTCACTTAATCCGACTTAACTCTTCTTCTTCTTCTTTTTTGGAATTTTTTAGTTGCCACCACTTTTTTTTTTTACCCTAATCAAGGTGCACCCCATCGATACGGGCATCGCTCCAAACTTAGTGAATTTTGGAGTCTCTACGCCGTGTCTGATATGTGTCCGACATGATGCCATGCGAACGTGGTACTGATTGTTCTTCTTAGACAATGTGTTTCTATTACTTTATCCTTATTTTTCATTCGCATTTGTCTCCTAATTTGATTTACAAATAATTGGTAAATGAGTGTCTTAGTTTGATATTTCTTACGGAAATATATGTGGATTGACCAAACTCATAGTTAGTATTACAAGGTTTGGACACAGATGTAAAACATTGTTTGGGCACAGCACCAGTTTGGATTGTCTTAGTTTGACACATATCTGACATGACGCAAATGGGACACATACCTCTTAGGATAGAACTTAAAAGTCGTATGTTCATGCATCATGGCAAAATTTCTCACTTTTAGTTTAGACCTAGAAAGTCTTGTTGATGTGATGTATCTAATGCGATAAATTGAATTGAACTGTGTAATTTTTTATATCATAGTTCCACCTTTTCTTAAAAATGTTTAGAATTATTTTTCATTCTAGAGGAACTCTTTTATCCATATTTCTTTAAGTTTTCTTCATTTATCTTGAATTTTGGAGTGAGCGTAATGAATGAAATAAATAAGAGTTTTTTTCTTCGATGAATAAAAATAAAAAGAAGACATTGGTTTTAATTAGCAGAAGAACTATAATTTTTTATTTATTTGTTATAAACTCTTTTCTTAGAGTAAAAAAATTTAAAGAAGGCATATAATTTTTGGTTGGAATAAAGGTTGAGTTGATGTTTCTCCTCGTGTTTTAAATGACATCATCAGACTTTTTTAGCTCGTGAAGGCATTAAGGGATACAGTTGCACATTGTTTTTCATTAGGATGCTAATGCCCATTTATGTGGTACCTATCCTTGTATTTAACATGAATATTGTATGATATGCATGACTATGTTCATACGACATTCATTGTCATTTTTATTTAGCTACTGATTGTTAGTGATGTTAGATATTGGATTAGTTTACAGTGGTACAATGCTATATTTCATGTCATTATTATCTGAACAATTTTATTGCATCATCTCTTGCTTTTAAGTTTTTTGTTTACTTTTCTATGAGTTGACAAGGTTTCCTACACTAGCAAACTTAGTTGATAATCAACTAACCTTATAATGTTTATCATTTTATCCTTTTAGATTTTTAAAACTATGTTTATCATTTATCCATTTAGTTTTTGGCGGTTACTGCTCTACTAATCCATTTTGATGGATTTATGCTGCATTTCATTTACAAGAAAATTGTGATATCTTTATAGGAAAAATTGTGGAGAAGGGGCAAGCAAAGATGAAACCTAACGATGACAATGATAAGGATGGAGTTGATGATGAGGTGATACACCAGCTTGAGTCTGATGTCTTAGTGCACTAACTATATATATACACACAGCACTAACTATATATATATATATATATATACACACGGAGAGGAAATAAAAAATAAAAAATATATAATCATGAGATGATACCAAATTAATTAGGACTTATATATGAAACCTAATTATCCTAACCAATCGTATATTGCCTCTGCCATAAACTATATAGGGAAAATTTATGAAATGCCCAAAAAAAGAAATTTTTTTATGAAAAACCCATCGCGCAATAACATTTCATCGCAATTAGCAAAAAATATATAATGAGGGTTCCGAATAACCATTCTCCGTGTCATTTAACACGGAGAATGGCCATTCTCTGTGTAATTTAGCACGGAGAAGTACTAAATTACACGAAGAATGGTCATTTTCCTACGTTTTAACACTGGAAATGGTAACACGGAGAATGTCATTCTCCGTGTAAAATAACACGGTGAATGCCATTCTCCGTGTTATTTAACACGGAGAATGGCATTCTCCGTGTTTCTAACACGGAGAATGGCCATTCTCCTGCATTTTAACACTGGAATGACCATTCTCCGTGCTAAATTATACGGAGAATGGTCATTCTCCGTGTAAATTAAGACGGAGAATGGACATTCTTCGTGTAATTTAGCACGGAGAATGACCATTCTTCATGTAAATTAAGACGGAGAATGCCATTCTCCGTGTAATTTAGCACGAAAAATGGTCATTCTCCGTGTAAAATAAGACAGAGAATGTCATTCTCCCTGTTACTAACACAGAGAATGACTATTCTCTGTGTAAATTAGGACGGAGAATGCCATTCTCCGTGTTACTAATACGGAGAATGGTCACCCTCATACGAAATTAACATTCTTCGTGTTCAAACACGGAGAATGGTCATTCTCCTAAATTTTATGGTCATTTGAAACTTTGGAGGGCCATAACTTTTGACTGGGAGGTCGAAACGAGGCCCGGTTTGTCACAAAATGAGCGTATCTTCGAGGAGCCTGTGATAAACTGCTTCATCGTTTGTTGGCCTTCTGAAATTTTAGAATCGTAAAAAAATTGATGTTTGGACCTCCGTTTTAGCAGTTTTGTCGTTTGTCTCGGTCTTTCCGAAATTTTTCGACGAGTTTTTGAAGATTTTTGATGAGAAAACCTAGATTCGAAAGTGAGCAGCTTATGGAAGAAGATGAAGTATCGAAACATTTTTGAAGAGTAGTTTCGTGGGTGTTTTCAATAAATTAGAAGGAAGGACAAAAAGGTTATTCGAAATCCTCATATATTTTTTGCTAATTCTGGGCACGCTAAAAAATGTTATTGGGGTTTTTCATAAAACTTTTTCGTTTTTTCGGACATTTCATAAATTTTCCCATATATTTTATTATCAGAAAACAAACACTACCCGCATCTACAAGCTATGCCACTTAATAACTATACACTATTTTTAGGTTGATCAGTTTTCACATCATCCCCCACCAAATATTGTAGGAGTTTTTAAATCCAATTCACCAAAAAGACTATAGAAGAATGTTAGCTTATCTAATGTATTTCAGTTATACCTGATGCATTATCTGAAATCTCAGAATATATTGTTTCTGTAACCTAAACCTCAGCTTTTATAAGGGAAGCAATCTAAGCTCATCGATGATTAGCCCTAACATTTGGGTATACTGTCAAAATTATGAGGATATCATTTTTTTTTTTTTTAATCCCATATCAACTATCTTTTGGCCGATCTAACATGCCCTTAAGGGGACGTTTGGTACGCGGTATTTATTTTTATTCCCGGAAAAATTTAAGATGGAAATCTATTACCACGTTTGTTTGGCTTATAAAAAATTTATTTCCGGAAATTATAAATACCCGGGTAAATAGTTTACCCACAAAACATGGGAATTATATCCCTGGAGAATAGGTGGGTATTTTTTTTTGCCCGGGAAAAAAAATTGTCTAAATTTTTTTTCTTCTTTTTTGAGCAATTTTGATTAGTTTTGAACATTTTTTTTCGTTTTTATCGCTTTTTGTCATTTTTTGTCGTTTTTACCAATTTTTTGTCATTTTAAGCAATTTTTGTCGTTTTACCCATTTTTTGTCTTTTTGATTATTTTTTGTCGTTTTTATTGCTTTTTTGTCGTTTTTACCAATTTTTTGTCGTTTTAAGCGATTTTTTGTCGTTTTGACTCATTTTGTCTTTTTTGTCACTTTTTGATTGTTTGTTGTCGTTTTTACCCAATTTTTGTCCTTTTTATCGCTTTTTTTGTCAATTTTTGTCGTTTTTAACCATTTTTTTTGTCATTTTTTGTCGTTTTAACCAATTTTTTGTCATTTTTTGTTAAGCTCTTGAAATTTATAGTTAAGCTCTTGAAATTTATTAGGAATCTTGTTATGTTACGTTTTCCTTTTTCTTTTTCTCTCTTTGTGTGCCTTACTAAGCGGTGCATGAAACTTGAGCTCCAGTTTTGTGTAGGCGCCGTTGTGGTTGTGGCTTAGTTTTGAAATCATAATCACATTGTGATTGTGTAATTCAATTTGACTAACCTCTAAATAGAGACAAATTTAAGGGTACTACAAAATTATTGGAGACCGCACATTTTTAACTGTTTTGTGTATATATATTCAGAATTGTCATTTTTAACCGATTTTTTGTCGTTTTAACCGATTTTTGTCGTTTTTCATCGTTTTTGTCATTTTTTATCGTTTTTGTCGTTTTTTGTTATTTTGTCGTTTTTACCATTTTTTTTTCGTTTTTACCTATTTTTTGTCGTTTTTACCGATTTTTTTTATATTTGTTCATTTTTTTCGTTATTATTATTTTTTATTTTTTCCCCGAGAATATTTATATTGTCACCAAACATGGGAATGTAATTTTTCAGGGAATTTAATTCCTTGGAATTTGATTCCCGAAAATATAGAATTTTCGACTATATAGTATTCCGCATACCAAACGCCCCCTAAAAGAGTTAAAGCAGGCCTGCAAAAACCCTAGCCTAGTTGGAACATAATTTTATAAAGATATAAAGTACTACCTAAAGTAATGTTCAACGACTAGGATCACAGTCTGTTGGAATCAGCATACTTAGGGGGACATTTTGACCGTGTTCAAATTTAAAAGGAAATGGAGTTGCATAATAGCATAACTCTTTATTTGGGCTATGCTTGCATATACTAAAACTTTAGTTGCTGAGGTATTTGAAACCATAAACTTAGTAAGGTTTTCTCAGGGTCTTTTTTTTGGGCTATAAATTAATGAAAACAGAGGTAAATCAAGATATAATAGCATACTCTTTATTTAGGCTATGCTTGCATATACTAAAACTTTAGTTGCTAAGGTATTTGAAACCATAAACTTAATTAGTAAGGTTTTCTCAGGGTCTCTTTTTTTTTTCCTCATCCATCAAGGATTAACCATAAACTTAATGTTAGACTGAGTACTAATATATACTAATATAAGTTAAATTTTCCAAATGGTGATCTTGAGGAGAAATATATAATGAGCAATTATCCTGTTGGAATATGAGCAGCGCTATATTTTGGGCCCACTCTTCTATCTGTACTGATGTGTATAAATATGAGCAGGGCTATACTGTTGGTAATATTTGTACTGTTGTGAAATTTTGGTTCGGTTTAAATTGGTTCTCTCTCAATTCGGTTCAGTTTTGGTTTTATTTTGTTCAATTTGGTTATTTCGGTTTATGAAAATCGGCTTGGTTGAAACTGGGTGACTAAAACGAATACTCATCTCGAATGTGGAGTTGTGTTATTTGGGGGCATCTAATATTTACGGGGATTATTTTTCTTCCTTCTGTACATCTGTCTTTTTAAAAGCTAAACTTGAGAGGAGTGACTTTCAGTATATGATCACTTTAGAAGAGGTCTAGTTTAGATATTATCAGCTGATAAGAGCATCTCCAACCTTATTGTCTTGTTTTGTGTTGTAATTTCTATGTTGTATGAGGAACAAGACAATGACTTTTCTATGTGGCAAGATAATATTCACACAAGACAATGAGATAACTCCAATGCAAAAGTAATGAGAAGAAAATAAAATTATTTTTTTCAACTTCCAAGACAACTTTTCCACTTCTTTCTTTTTATAAATATTTTTATTCATAATTGATAATGTTGAAGTAAATCATTGTGAAGTCTATTGTCTAGATCTAGACAACCAACTTCACATTGTACTTGATAAGTCATTGTCATGTCAACTTCACAATTTATTTCACATTTGCATTGGAGAAGAAATTTTGAAATAAGAAATGGTGAATCCTATGTGGCAACCATTTTTCCCAAACTCATAATAGGGTTGGAGATGCTCCAAGAATGATAAGATTTTTTATAGTATAAAAGTCAAGAAGAAAATTAATTCCAAAAGTGAAAGAGAACAAATAGGTGGGGAAATAATTGTTCCACTCATCCCATGAATTCACTTTCCATCACCAATTATCCACTTTTTCCCCCTTCTTTTCGACATTTTCAAATATCGAAAAAAATATTAATAAAAATTGTAATTTTCAGCCATCATCTAGTCCATTACTAACTTTAATATAGTTAGTTAATCAGATATTCAGTCAGTTCAGAGTAAAAATATCCCGATTGAATGGGCTAATAGAGAAGAGTGAGACAATAGTTCTCAAAGGAGCTAATAGGACTAGGGTAGACCTAACCTGAATTAGGTTGATACCTAAAGTGATGTTCTAAAAGGATATTATTTTTTCTTTCAAAGGTTGTTCTGGCACTATAACAAAACCCCTAAATCTAATAGATATTTTTTGGCTTATTTTTAACTATAATCTTCGAATATTTATGCATGAATTTATGGATAACCTTTAGGGTCTATTTGGTAGGGGAAAAAAAATGGGGGCAAAAAAACTGAGGAAGAAAAATGGGAGGGAATAATGCATTTTTTTATTTGGTATATGAATAAAACGTGGTGGGATTACTTTCTCTCATAACATAAGAAATTTAATCCCTATAAGAAGGAGAAAAAGTTATGTCTTATACTAATTAACAATTATACCCATATAAATTATATGACTTAAAAATTATTCAGTGAAGTCAAATTGTAAATATATAAATGTTTTTAGTTGAAGATATAATATTGGTAAAGTTATATATTTTTATTTTCCTTCATTCACCTTTTTCTGTAGCTTATTATTTCTTGTAGTGTGATTTTTCTTTATTATTGTCAAAATATAATTTTTTTTACCATATGACACAAGTTCAAATTCTAGTTTAATCAAAATTTATCTCAGTCCAGTCCAACTCTTCCAACTACCCAACCAAAATACAATAGTCCATTGATCGAGAAATCAAAAAGAAATTTTTTGTTCAGTCTGAGGAGGCTCGAACTAAACTTGTGGCTCCATCCTTGCATATTGTATCTTTATTTGTATCCGTATCCATATTCATGCAGCATAATTTGGAGTAAGCCTGGACAAAGAAGTGATGGTTAATGGTATATATAGTAATTTATCTCCTATATCATATGAACTTTGTCGCACAGCTCAATAGTCTTTACTAAGTAAAAAATGATGAGTCTGAGCTCTCTAGCCTAGTGGTATTAGAGCGGACATCCGGAGGGGCCGGCAAGGTTCGAGCCCCCCAATTGTGTGTGTGTGCGTGTGATTTCAAAAAAAAAGTAAAAAATGATGCAGTTTATTATGTTTATTATAGTATACATTGTGTTTATTATATTATATATTGTGTTTATATAACATATCTATTATAGACCTCATTTCAGGAAAAACATCAGTATTTATTAGGTATATATTGTGTTTACAATAGTCGGTCCAAGTGGAAACAAAAATATTATTTTACGTCGAAAATACTCAATTCATACAACTTGCATGATGTTACCAAAAAAAATACAAGAAGCATGACAAGTGATAATTAAACAAGCCACATAACTATTGAATAAGTCTAAGTATCATGTGTTCTTGGTCTTTTTATCTTTGAGATTTTTTGTATTTTTTTAAATTTTCAAATATATTAATGAAATATTGTTTATCTTAGATTTTCTCTATTGCTTTTAATATCTTTTATAAATGTTAAATGTAAATGAAACTTGAGACTCGAGAGATTGGAGAGAACCAAACATATCAACTAAATCAAACATATATCAGCACAGTCACCATGTATCTTGAATACGCAAGTCGAGGAAGTCTCTACAAACAAATACGCAAGTCGAGGAAGACTCTGTGGCTGCCCCGAGTACTGCTTTGGTGACGAGCTTGTCATAGATGCCAACAATCGCTACGCTACGCCCACGTATAACATGTATCTCGAGTACGCCCGTCTCGGAAGTCTCTCCAAGCATAATATTCTGTACTCATTTAGCGTTGTCGACATTAACGGCGACGGCGCCGGGGGCTCACCGAGCAAGCTATACAATGATACACGAGATCGATACTCCGAGGGCTTGCCCACATCCACAAGAGAGGGTACGTACACTGTGACGTGAAGCCGGACAATATACTCGTGTGCTGATACCGGACAAGTTGTAAGCGGAGGGGAAAGTGTTCTTGAACAGTTTTTGCTAGGGATACTAAGGATAGGTGTACTGCACAAGTGTATTATGCAGTTTTTAGAATCTGATTGTGCTTCCTTTATAAACTCTTTATCAGCTACATAAAGTTTAATAAAGTTCATTATTTCAAAAAAAAAACTTAGAAATACTACTTAGGAAGGGTAGTTTTCTGGTAATAATTAGTTGTCCTTATTCAAATTAATGAATCATGTTAATTAGTATAGATACACAAGTACTTTTTTTGGAATAACCATATCTATATAACTTAGAAAATATCGAAAATTTAAATGACCGATTATTTTTTATAAAAAACTAAATTAGGTTTCTTGTTATTTTTTCTTCTCAATTTCCCTCGTCGAGATTTGACCTGAACCGTAATTTTAAATATAATCCAACGGATGAGATATAGGGATGATAGTGGGGTGGACAAAATAGGAGATAAAGTAAACCTATCCTTAGGGCAAATCCTAATATAACTAGGATCAAGTATTATACTAAAATCAGAAAATTCATTGTAGGATAAAAAATTTGTTAAAAATTAAGTAAAAACGATAGAAGTTTGAGAAATTTGGAGAAACGCTAGAAGGCGATAGACCGCGTGTCGGAATTAGAGCCATGTCCAATTTTCGACAGACCGTCTGTCGAAAATTCGACATGACTCCAAAATTCCGACACACGGTCTGTCGGAAATCCAACATGGCTGGTCTGGTTCGCAGGGTTGGGCTGGTTCGGAGTAAATGGAGGTTTCTGAAGGTTCTTGAGAAACTCAATGATTTCGCGGTCGAGCTGGATTGGATCCGGGGGTGTTTGTCTGATATGAGCATGTACAACTGGAACTGGATACTCGACATGCTGAATTTCTTGGGCGGGATAGGGTGCGGCAAGAAGGATTTCACGACACTTATTAAGGTTCATCCGAGACTTGTTAAGGCTCATTTTCAGCCACACTGTCTGGTAGAATTTGAACATGTTCATTTTCCGCCACACAGTCTGACTGAACTTATCGTTCCAGTTAAATTTCTAAACATCTTATCTTCTAGAAAATTTTTAACAACTTTTCTATCCAATTTTCGGTACTAAAATGATTATAATCAAGTAAATGGAAATATAAGGAATTATATACATAGGTACAGAGAATGATACATATATAGAAATTAGATTAGGATTTATAACCCAATCGTATATTGCCTCCGCCTATATATATATATATATATATATATATATTTTATATTTATATATATATATATATATATATATATATATATATATATATATATATATATATATATATTTTTTTTTATATTTATATATATATATATATATATATATATATATATATATATATATATATATATATATATATATATATATATATAAGCTTGAATTTGGGACAATTTATGAAATGCCCAAAAACTAAAAAAGTTTTCTGTAAAATCCACCGACAAAAAAACTTTCATCGCGTGCCCAGAATTAGAGAAACTTATCCAAAGCGGGTTCCAAATGATCCTTTTGCCCTTCCTTTTAATTTATTGAAAACACCCACGAAACTGCTCTTAAAAAAAAACGTTTCGATACTTCATCTTCTTCCATACGCTGCTCACTTTCGAATCTAGGTTTTTCTCCTCAAAAATCTTCAAAAACTCGTCGGAAAATTTCGGAAAGACCGGGACAAACGGCAAAAGTGCTAAAACGGAGGTCCAAACATCATTTTTTTGCGATTCCAAAATTTCGGAAGGCCGTCTAACAATGAAGCTGTTACTTTCAGTCTCCTCGATAATACGCTCATTTTGCGACAAACGGGACCTCGTTTCGACCTCCCAGTCAAAAGTTATGGCCCTCCAAAGTTTCAGCTGACCATAAAATGCAGGAGAATGACCATTCTCCGTGTTAGAACACGAAAAATGTTAATTTCGCATGAGGGTGGTCATTCTCCGTGTTAGTAACACGGATAATGTCATTCTCCGTCTTAATTTACACGGAGAATAGTCATTCTCTGTGTTAGTAACACGGAGAATGGCATTCTCCGTCTTAATTTACACGGAGAATGACCATTCTCCGTGCTAAATTACACGGAGAATGACTATTCTCCGTCTTAATTTACACGGAGAATGACTATTCTCCGTCTTAATTTACACGGAGAATGCCATTCTCCGTATAGTTTATCACGGAGAATGGTCACTCCAGTGTTAAAACACAGGAGAATGACCATTCTCCGTGTTAGAAACATGGAGAATGCCATTCTCCGTGTTAAATAAAACGGAGAATGTTATTCTCCGTGTTAAATAAAACGGAGAATAGCATTCTCCGTGTAATTTATCACGGAGAATGGTTATTTCAGTGTTAAAACGCAGGGGAAGGGCCATTCTCCGTGTTAGAAACACGGAGAATGTCATTCTCCGTATTAAATAAAACGGAGAATGACGTTCTCCGTGTTAAACAAAACGGAGAATGGTCATTCTCCGTGTTAAACAAAACGGAGAATGGTCATTCTCCGTGTAATTTAGCACGGAGAATGGTCATTTCCAGTGTTAAAACGTAGTTCTCCGTGTAATTTAGTTTTTTCAGGAATAAAGAGTTTCGTTCTTCTTTCAAAGCGATGATAATTCTTATAGAAAAGAAGAAAAAAGATCTTCTCTCCACAATTGACCCAATCGTCGGAAAACTTCAAATGTCTCCACGATGAAGATGATGATGATGGTGATGATGATGACGAGCGATGATCTGAGTTCGACCGAAGAAAAGCACACCGAACTACGAACGATCTTTGCGATCTCTGCTGAAGATGAGAGCAATGGAATTCAGATTTTCCGTGAAGAAGAAGAAGACAAAAATCGCAATCCAGATCTGAGTTTTTTGAATTCAAATACATATAGATGACTAATTCGCGCGGAGGGGTAGTTTCGGTATTATAAAAATAGCAGTTTCCAGCGGGTGGCATCTAAAAGGGAATCTTGGAATATTTAACGTGAAAATACTTAATTCTGGGTATTTCATAAAATTCTTCTAGCGGGTGGGCATTTCATAAAAGCCCACCCCGAAATTGGGTTTCTCAGCAATTTAACCAGAGACAAAGATCCCCTATTAATTACTTGATCAAACCCTTTATGGCATCCTCCTCTTCCAAAAGAGCCCTCTCTTCCGATATCACAAGTTCCGTTGCATCTCCATGTCATGGTACCATCTTGCTCCATCGGCGGCCTCCTATGCTCCTCGTAATAACTCCTGACTACGACGCAAACCGTACTCATTTCTTCACCATGAAGATGGACGTCGAGCACGACGACGGAGAAAGGAGGCCGGTAGCGGGCTCGGCTGCCGACTTGGGGTTCGACATGTGGCCTCCTCTGCGTCCTCTGCTTGATAAGATCTCCTTGTGTCACGGCGACCTCGTGTTGCTTTACCCTCGGTACGAGCTGCGCCTCTGGAGCCCTGCAACAGGAGAGCGGATCAACTTGGACATTCCTGCACCCATTCTTACTGTCGGGCGGAACAACAACCCTCTAGCAGACACAATATTTGACGCAATAATTGACCGCCTTTGCGTTCCCGAGTATTTCGTTCCAGAAATAGGTTACATCGAATCCACCAGAGAGTACAAGGTGCTGATTTTCCACACACATCACGAGATGTCTTGCCAGGTCCTGACGGTAGGTGGCTCCGGTGGGAGGGGGTGGAGGGCAGCGAAGAAGCCGCCATTCAAGCTCCTTTTTCTAAGTATAATACGTACAACATTGCTGTTGTCAATGGATTCATCCACGTGTTGCCATTATCTCCTTCCGACGGCATAGCTCGATTCGATCTCGAGGAGGAGGATTGGTAGGTGATCCCAGATGTACACCTTTGTCATCTCGCTCCTCGTCGAGAATACTCCGATTTATCGCTCAGGGAAGTGAACGGGTTCTTGTGCTTAGTGCATTTTCAGTTTAGCAAACGTAGGTATAGTGCAAACATTTGGCTAATCAACAACTGGGTGAAAGAATACACGATCAACAACTACTACGATGACTTCTATTTGAGGAGGGGGGTGAAGGTTGAACCCTTGATGATCGAGAATGATGGAAGAATCTTGTTTACAAACTTCAACTTACGCTTCTATTATGATCCTAAAGTGAACACTTCCAACAAATTTACAAGGTTGATGATGAAAAGATATTAATGTTGTCAACGTTGTACGTGGAAACCTTGGGATCCTTGAAGAGGGAAAAAATTGGTAATCCAATGTATACATAGGAATAATGGCATCCACATTTGATCTTATCCACAAATTATACCAATGTTTGGATTCTAGTATTTTTCTATATAGATATTAGATATGTGAAAAAAAAATTTGTGAAGAAATATTAGCAATTTTTATAAGTATTGCACTTTTATTAATTTTCATCCCACTCAAAACCTCGTATTTAAACCAGCATTACTAAACGCACCACACTTGACTTTTCCTTCAATAAAATTAATAAAAATTTATGTATCGACCCTCTCCTCAATTAACTTTCTTTCACCTAATCTGACTTAACTCATCTATTTTTTTGGAAAAAAATTGAGTTGGCCCCACTTTTTTTTACCCTAATCAAGACGCACCCCATCGACACGGGCATCCCTCCAATCTTAATATATTTTGGAGTCTCTACGTCGTGTCTGATATGTGTCCGACATGATATTATGCGGACGTGGTGCTGATTGTTCTTCTTAGACAAAGACAATGTGTTTCTATTAGTTTCTTCTTCCTTTTCATTTGCATTTGCCCCCTAATATGATTTATGAATAATTGGTAAATGAGTGTCTTAGTTTGATATTTCTTATAGAAATATATGTTGATTGACCAAACTCATAGTTGGTAACATGGCTTGGACACAGATGTAAAGTATAGTTTGGACACAGCACCAATTTGGACCGTCTTAGTTTGATACATATCTATTGAGAACTAATAAGGGATTTAGTCCCACATTGAAAAAATGTAGTATGAAGAGGAGCTAGACTCCCTATAAGTAGTAGAATAGCCAATCAATAAAAATACAAAAATTATTCTCTACATGGTATCAGAGCCATAACCACAAAAAAAAATTTCCAACCCGCCCAAAGCCAATCCCCCCTGCCCCGACGCCCCCTGTCCCGATGCCCACCCCCTTGGTCCCGCCGCCGATGCCCCCTGCCGCCGACGACACCCCATTGTTGCCCCCCCCCCCCCGCCGCCCCCACCCCCAAGCCGAAGCCCCCCTGCCCCCGACGCCCACCCCCTGCCACCGCCGCCCCCCTGCTGTCCCCGCCCTCCCTTGCTGACCACGACCCTCCTCTGCCCCCCCCAACGATGCCACCCCCGCCCCCCGACGCCCCCCTCTCTCTTTCGACCACATCTGCGGCGACCCCCCCCACAAACCCTAATTTGCGAGCACGATTATGTGGACGATTATTCGAAGACGGATGGCTGTCAAATGCTTTATTTGTACCTTCTGTTCCTAGATTACGTCCTCCGGAACTACAAATGCTATATTTGTATTCCGTTTTTGATCTACAAATTAGGATCTACATGCGTGCGCCAGTGTTGTCCATGTTAGCAGCGCATTCGTAAGATCTCTGTTGGAGAATTTACATAAAGACGAAGACGACGAAACCGACGAAGACGACGAAGCCGACGAAGACGACGACGACGACGAAGCCGATGAAGACGACGACGATGACGAATCACTGTTGAAGATACCATAGATTCGATTAGTGGTAAACTGACAGCAGAAGAGATAAAGGCCTTGGTTGATGATATTTTATCAAAAAGATTAACCGAGGCAACCCCACGTGTGATCCATACTGATGTGGATCCGTCACCCTACAAAATGGGAAAGCTGGACAAGCTGGAGATGAAGTTGGAAGGCACGTCCAACTACTTGAAATGGCTACGGCAGGCACTGTGGACGCTCAAGGGACGATGTTTGGTTGGCTACGTCAATAGCCAAAGCAAGGCGCCAGATGATCCCTCCTCAAAGGAGTTTGCTATTTGGGAAATTGTCAACAATGTTGTAGATGGATGGTTGACAGCCTCCTTGACCGACCAGGTGTCGGACAATATAGAGGAAATGGAGGCTGTTGCTGATATATGGCAGACTTTGAAGGATATGTACTCAGGCTCCGGCAATCCTATGCGGTTCTTCCAACTGCAGGATGAACTTGATAGGGTGGCCCAGGACGACCGTACCATCTCTGAGTACGCCGTACTGTTGAAGAAATACTGGTCTGATCTGGACCACTATGATCCTCTTGGGATGGAAGATGCACAAGTCGAACCAGCATTTGCGAAACATTTCTAAAAGTTCTTGGATTATATTTTGCGACAACGGATGATGAAGTTCTTGAAGGGTCTTAACCCTGCGTTTGAGCATAGACGGAATGTATTCCTAGCACAGCCTATGCTTCCAACCTTGGAAGAAGCCATAGCTGCTATGGCACAAGAAGAGGCTCGATTGAAATTGATGCCCAACAAGGGCTCTTTCCAGGGGGAGCAAGCCTCTGTTGACAAGTCTGCCCTTGCCGTCTTCAATCAGCCACCCTTTGTGGTCGGTGTTTGCCACAACTATGGTGACTCATGGCATTACATCAAATTTTATCCAAAACCCTGTAGAGTGATCGTGGACGGGGCCACGGAGGACATCGAGGTGGTAGAGGCGGTTATGCTGGAAGAAGGGAAAATTATTCTAGCGGCCACAAAGCAAATATGGCGGAAGAAGGGGCGAACATCACCTGGCTGAGTTAACCCCTCTTGAGAAGGAGTTCCTCGTGAGGTTACGCAGCACGAAGCTGGGTTTGGACGACAGTCATGGGGCGTCATCTTCTTCGGGGGATCACATCACTTGCTTTGCCCAGACCAGCACAGGTATTCTTGCGCGTGCTCTTGCGGCAGCTGTCCACCAACCAGGTTGGATTATGGACTCTGGGGCATCTCGCCATGTTACGGGATCCCGCGGTAAGTTCCAGGACTATACTCACCTACCGACGCCGGAGAGCATTCAGACTGCTGATGGTAACTCCAGCCCTATCATGGGTAAAGGCTCTGTCGCATGCACTCCTTCTCTCACTCTCACCAATGTGTTACATGCTCCGTCTTTTCCTGTCAATCTTCTTTCTATTAGTGCCATTATTCTTGATCTTAACTGTACAGTTTTCTTTGACATTCCTACGGTGACTTTTCAGGAGAAGGGGACAGGACGACGATTAGGGACTGGAACATGGCATAAGGGACTGTGGTACTTGGACAGGACTGGACTGGACAACGCATTGGTATCTCTGGTAGCAGACCCACCCCCTGAAGATTCACGGCGCAGTGTAGAAGATGAATTGCTACTCCACCACCAGCGTGTCGGTCATTCTTCATTTAAAATTATTAGTCGAATGTATCCGTCCTTATACCAATGGGCTAATAAAGAGAAGTTGTTTTGTAATGCATGTGAGTTGGGTAAACATACCAGAAGCACGTATGTGAGTTCAGGACATCGAAGTTCAGCTGCATTTGATATGATACATTCGGACGCATGGGACCCTTGTTCTACAACCGATATTAACGATTTTCGATGGTTCGTCACTTTTATTGATTGTCATACTCGCATGACATGGGTCTACCTTATGTAGAATAAAAGTGACGTCTTTGAGGCATTTTGCGACTTTCATCGCCGGGTAGAAATATAATATGGTACTAAAATTAAGTGCTTACGGTCTGACAATGGGACGGAGTATACAAATAAGCAGGTTGCTGAGTATTTATCCACTTATGGAATACTACACCAAACTTCATGTGCCTACACACTGGCACAAAATGGTGTGGTCGAACGGAAGAACAGACACCTGCTGGAGGTCGCACGGACGATGATGCTGGCTATGAATGTCCCGAAACACTTATGGGGGCAGGCGGTGTTAACGACCTCTTATCTCATCAACAGAATGCCATCTCAGGTATTTGACTGGAAGACACCGTTGGAGATGCTTACTGGTGCAACTACGTACACTGTTCCATCGAAAGTATTTGGGTGTGTATGTTTTATCCAAGATAATAGGCCAGGCGTTGGCAAACTGGATCCTAGAGCGGTTAAATGTGTCTTTGTCGGGTACACGGCAACTCAGAAGGGATACGCATGTTGGAGCCCAGTTGAACATAAGATATTTGTAAGCATGGACGTTACATTCAGAGAACTGGAACCATATTATGCTTCGTGTGACGCCCCAGTACCAAAATACGTAGGACTAGGAATGTAGACATGCCAGCCGTATAATAAATATATGTAAGCTGTAAAATACAGTAGAACCATAACTAATCTCATCCATACAAAATAAATAAATAAAAGATATCATATAATGATAATGAGTTGTCTTGATACAATATGTTGGGCGAAGACAAATCTACTACCAACAAGTAAAGGAAAAATACATGAGAAAAAGAAATGAATTTTGGCGAGCGAAGCGAAGACAATCCAAGTGCAATCATCCTCGTAGAAATAGCGATGAATACGGCTAGAGCTAGAACACCTGCGAAAGATAAGAGCACACACCTGGCGAGATAACCAGGTCCTCAGAGGGACGTAACAAGACACATAATATCATGCCATATAAACTGAATAAATATTGCTCAAATAAATAAGGGAAACATGCAATAGGGTACATAACCGTACTATAGTGAATATGCAATAAAGAACAAACCTTCGACGCATGGGCCGAATCAGGAATATTAGGAATCAGGACCGTATCTCCAACTGGAGATAACCGGCAATCAGGACCGTACCTCCCACTGGAGATAACCGGCTATCAGGACCGTACCTCCCATTGGAGATAACCGGCAATCAGGGCAGTGCATATATGACCCATACATTAAGGAGCTGTTCTTCCCACCCAATGCCTATTATGTTGTATCCACAACATAAATCCTCTATTAACCGCTACGTCAAACTAAGCATGCAACCTCTATTATCGGTTATTCCTATCGCACGACTTGTACGTACTGGTGGCCAGCCAATCACGCACGTCCGTGTTCTACATGCGACACACAACTTCGTGGTACAACGTGTCAAGGCCATGAATGCTACATACAAAGGTGGTCCTTTAACTCTAAGTTTAATGTGTAAGAAAAATAATACATAGCAGGAAATATAACTGAACAATAATTTCTAACAGATTATGCCATGTATCACAGTTTATTTTGCGTAAAGAAAATAAATAATGCATGAAATATGAGCTAAAATAAATAAACAGCAAATGGCAAGGTGTCTTGCCTGGTAGGACGCCTGGTGTGCTGCGATGATCAAGGTGGCACGAACTGCGACTTTGGTATAATAACTACACAATGTGACATCTGATGGTGGCACGGACAGTTCCATTGGGTCCAGGATGGTTGAATTTGTTAGGGCTGACATAAGAAGGAAGGACATGATTGGCAAAGGAATAGGAATAATAGGCTTGGTCGTTGAAAGTAGAAAAAGTCAAAGAAAGAAAAAGATGGATAATAATATATACGATTTTAGAGAACTATTTATAATACTTGAAAATAGGGTTTTATTTAGTTAAAATAATTTAATTAAACACTTGAAATCAAAAAAATCTTTGTAAGGCAAAAACTCAAAATTTTGTCAAAATAATGTTTTAGTATGGAACCTATATTTTTATAAATCAAAAAATAATTTAAATGAAACAAAGTAGTTTTAGAATCTTATTTAAGTCTAAAACCCATATTTTGTAAAACTATAATTGGTCAAATAATTTTACTTTAAATAGATAAAAATTTCACAGTAATAATCATAGTCCGTAATATTTGGTTACAAAATTAGTTTTTAAAGAAATTATCTATTTCAATTAATAAAGCAATTTGAATAATAATTGGTACTAATAATACAACAACAATAATTTAATAATAATAATATAATAATAATAATATAATAATAATAATATTTTAAAGTATGTATCAAATCTCCATTACATACTGTATAACAAAGATCTTGATAATATAAATAAAAAATAAAAAAACCCAATTAAGAAAACAATAATAATAATAATAATAATAATAATAATAATAATAATAATAATAATAATAATAAAATGAAAATAAAACCACTTACTCTGCTTGTAACCCGATGAAATAATTTAAAGGTAAAAGAAAACAAAACCAATATTAATTTAGGTGTTCCTTAAAAAAATCCAATCCTTCAATTACTGAAGTAACAGAGGTGAGAGGAGAACAGTAGTGTGGGGGAGAGAGAGAAGAATCGAGAGGGTGAGAGGAGAGAGGGGATCGGAGGGGTAGGCGACGATCGGAGGAAGAGGAAGGAGGAGAGAGACCTAGGGAGAGAGGGCGGAGCCGGAGCAGCGCTCCTGTGGAGACGGTGCGTGGCTCGGCGGAGGGGGAAAGGAGAGGTGCTACGCTCAGGCGGAGCTACGGGGTTTCCGGCAAGGTTTTTGGCGGAAGGCCGCGAGAAGGGACGGAAGGGCGCTGGACGGTGCGGCAAGGCGCTGGACGGGGTTGTGCGTGGAGAGGGAAGTCGGAGGGGCTGGGGGTCCGCAGTTCACGGCGGTCCGGTCGGCTGGTGGGCGCGCGGAGGGAGTTTCGGAAGAGCTGCGGAGGGCTCGGCCATGGCGGAGGAGTGAGGCAGCGCTCGCGAATCCGGCCGGCGGGGGCCAGGTGAGTAGGCTGTGTGGTGTTTTTATTCCTGATTTTCTTTTTAGGGGTTTGGCTGGGTGTTTCGAGGTGGCGCCGGGCTCCTGCCAGTGGCCATGGTGGCAGGGATGAGGGTTGTGGTGAGGATCGGTTGGTGTAGGCGGGGCTGTCGCGGCAGTGGCCACAGTGGTGCTATTTTGGGCTGCAGTGGTGGTAGCGTGGGTGCCGGGGAGAGGCGCTTCGACTGTGGCTGATGGTGGCTGTAGGCGTGGTTCCGATCGGTGGCAACAAATGGTGGTGGCGGCGTGGGTGAAGGATGTGGCGGTGGTGGTTGTGAGTTTGGTAGTAGAGGAGGGGGACGAGTCCAACGGGGAACGTCGGAGGCGGTGGGCGCAGACTGGAGATAACGAGAGGAGGCGGTGCTGGGTTTGGGTTTAGGCCTTGGTGTACTGTTTGGGGGGTTGTGTCTGTTGGGGTTATGTCGTGTCGGGTGTGTCCGGCACGACATGGATGGACGTCCAGAATTGTCGGATGCGAGAAATATTGTATATGTATTAGAAAAATTTTAGTGGAAGGGGCGGAGGACACGGACATTGACACGATGCACGAACTATAGTTGTGGTGGTTGGAGAAATATGGAGGAAATAATGATAGAAATTTGGAGGAGTACCTGCCTTTTATAGGATGTGGAAATTCCTAATTGGATAGGGATTAGGAATATTTAAAACCCAATTAGATAAATTACAACTTAATTTAAAATCAATCAAATTCAAATACAAATCCAATTTAAATCTAATTAAATTTTTAGTTTAAAAATTGAATGGGATAAATCAAATTTTAAATATTTAACTATTTAAATAAATCCATAAATTCAAATTAAGATTTAAATTGCCACAATAATTTCAAAATATATTTTCCAAAAATACTAATAATAATAATTTCAAAAATTACATTATTGTTGAATAAATAAACTAATAAATAATTACGAAATATATATGTATGTACAAATAATATTTACATAATATACTTTTCTAATATACCATTTTATAGGAAAATTATTTATTGTTATAACTGTATAAATGAAAGGCTTTTCATAATTAAAAATCATAAACTAGAAAATGATAGCTAGAAATAATTATTATCTATATTACTTCGAAACTATAAAAATAGAAAAAAAAATGTTTTTCAAAAATTTGTACGCTCACACATATTCGCATTCGTCGAGCATTTACGAAAAATAAAATTTCGCACACGACGTACAATACGACTACGTGACGTACAATACAAAATTTTAAATTAGCACCAAATTAAATAAAAATAGTAGAAATTTAGGGGTTTTACAACCTATCCAACTTAAAAGAATTTCGTCCGCGAAATTAAGAATTAGTAGGGGGTGAGAAGACACAAGGGGCATGTCACGACCCGCTCCCGAATAACCGGATACGAGTCGGACACGCCCAGCCTTTGTTGTTAGACACAACAAAGTAAGCTGTACCAATCTAGGGAAACTAACCAGATAATATGAACATGAAATGAAATCACAACATCTATAACGTATCCCAGAAAGATCACCATAATCCACAAATCTAGATATCATAATGTACCAGAATCAACAAGAATGAAAAGTGCTATGAACTCTAGAGTCAATATCTAAAAGTAAGCTAAGTAATCTAAACCTGAAGCCTCAAGCTAAGCCTCATCCTGCTCAGCTAAATCCTGGGCTCTGGTCTACAGAGTAGATCAATGTCCTGCAAACATACCTGCAACATATCCTATTCAGGAGCGGAGCAAAGTACATTTCTAGGTAATGAACAATAACATCATGATATGGAAAGTAAATGCTGAAAGAACAAGAAGAACATGATATGTAAAGAACAGGAAGATCATGAACTACTGCTATAAAGATACATGAAAGATCATGACTATGTAAAGATGCAGGAAGGATCACGACTATAACTAAAATCAAGATACAAGTAAGATCATGAAAGAACAAGTAAGATCCTGAACATGTGTGTTATAACTTTGAAATACTTCTATGATATGTGACCGGCTTGGGTAAGATCATGAAAGAACATGAAACATGAAAAGATCCTGAAAGATCATGTAGGTACGGCTTAGGACCCGCGTGCACTGTGCGAGGCCTAAGCTAAAGATTATGAATAAGTATCCGGGTTTGGTCACATATCTAGAGTATTTCCCCACCCCAAGATTCAAGTAAGAACATGAAAGAACATGACAGATAAGATCATGAACGTGTCGCAGTGTGTCAGCAATAAGGAACAAGGGAAATGCACTGATCAAAACCATAGAGTGTACTTGCCTTGCTCCAGGAAGTACAAGTAACCAAGAAACTGGATGTCCTCCTGTATGTAATAATGATTACAAGTTGGTTAAGATCTAAACTATTAGTTCTAAAATATTACTATCTATTCTATTTTACTAATGAACTAAATGTCAAATGGATTCCACTGCTCTACTGCAATTGCAGGAAGAATCTATTTAGCTATCGAAGTTAACTAGTTTTAGAAGATTAATTCCAGTTTAAATAATTAACATGCTTAATCAAAAGGGCTGTCTTTCATTGGAAAGACAGTTTTGGTTATGAGTTAATTACCAGAATTTAGTAAAAACCTTTTAAAATAAAGAACTAACTTCTGAAATCTAATTGCAAGGTTAACTGAAAGTAAAACAAAGAAATTTTATTTAGAAATGAAGATATACTGCTATAATCCAACCAAGGTACTGGCCCAAATTCTGGCCCAACAACCCAACTCGGTCCAAATACTATAATTTCCAACTCCAGCCGTAAGTCCAACACAGAATCAACTCAAAACTGGCCCAAACACTAAAATTTCTATGGCCAGCCCACACCCTAGAACACAACAAATATTACAACCAGTGGCTGATCCAGCCCACATAATAATTACAATTAAAATTTAAAATGATAATGAATAAAAATAATAACTTGAATATTTGGCTAGCCCAACTAAGCCCAACTAAGCCCAAAACTCAAAGTCGGCCCAACAACCGTCCAACAGCACAGCAGGTACACACGGTCAGGTCATCTTCCTCGTATCCGACACGTACATCGGACACAACAGCAGGTACGACACGGTCAGGGTACACAGCGGTACAACATCAAGTCCAACCAGCAGGTATACGCCAAATGATGATCACAGAATACTCCAATCATCCAATCCGGACACGACACGGTCCAACCGACACGAACACCCAGAGTAGCTCAAACAGAAAAAAAAAATAAGAGTTACAAAAGAGTAAACTTCCATCACAGAAGAAATATAGTCATGCATGCAGTGTCCGACACAAAAGTGTCAGGACACAAGATCTCAGTCTTCAGAAATGAACCCAAATTCTCAGATCTACAAGTTCTGTGAAGAACTTGTCCCGATTTCCAGATCTAAGTTTTAAACCCATAGATCTAAATCGATTCTGCATGCATAATAACAGATCTCAAATAATCACAGAAGAACAATGCTCAGATCTACGGATCTGTCACAGATCTGTAAGGAAACAGAATATCTTCGAGATCCAGACAAATCATTAGATCTAGCATAGATCTTCAAAATCAGAGATCAACTACCGAACATAGCAGATCCATAAATCCCCCACACATACATAGCATTAACAGAATCAACAAGATCTAGTTAACTTATGAAGAACATCATAGATCTAAAATAGGCATGCAACGATCTACAAGATTTCCTCACAGATCTTAAGGATCTCAGAAACCTTTTCGAGATCAACACAGAGTCGAAATGATCCTCAAAATTTAGTCAAGTTCATCACGGATCCGCGGATCTCAGAGATCTCTTCGAGATCTCATCATAGATCTTTGCAAGGAGGAAAGGTAACGGTCAGATCTAGAGATCTGACCCAGATCTACAGACAGAAGGCCAGGGTTTACCCTCAAAGAAGTCGAAGCCCCAAAGCTCGCCAGAGGAGAAGAGAAGAGTCAGCTCTAGAAAGGAAGGCTCGGTCGAAGCAGCGCCTAGGCGTCGAGAGAGACTCGCCTAGACATGGCCGTCGTCTTCATCGCCGTCGCCATCATCATCGGGGTCGTCGACTTCAACAGGGTCGAAGTCGCCTCGCTCAGATCAAAGTCGAAGCCCGCTCAGATCATCACCGCCATCAGAGTCGCCGTCACCATCGTCATCAAGTCACCGGCGGAACTGGGAAGCCCAAGGTCGGCGGAGAACACTCGAGAACGGCGGGGTTCTCGAAGGGTCGGCGGAGAAATCGAAAAGACAGTGGAGGAATCGAAGAGACAGAGAGAAAGAAATGGGTCGGCTCCACTCTCTCTCTCTCGAACAGTCTGGCAATTAAACGAAATAAATGAATATATGCACATAAGCCCTCCCGCTTAAAACACAATTGCAACTACCCCCTCTTCCTTTTACTATTTACATCCCGCCCCTAAATCAATAGGAAAATTACTAAAAAGTCCTCTGCCTTTTCATAATTATAATATATATAAAAATAGTTTTTAAAATAAGGAAAGTAATAATAAAAAAAAAGTTGTTACAACAACTTAAAAGTTGTCCAGAAATAATCCCCTCCAAAATATTTCAAATTTATTCATTGAACTAATAACAAGTATATACTTTATAGGAATTGAAATTATTTATTTAGGAAAACTGGGAGGTGGAGTTACAAATCTCCCCCCTTAAAAAAATTTTGTCCTCGAAATTCAAAGGACCAAAACCAAAACTCCGCAATCACAAGATCCAAACACCAGTCATTTATTGAAAATAGAAATCCACAAAACAGGGTACAATCAAATCAATCAACAGAGTGGGATAGCGCTCCCGCATCTTGTCCTCGCGCTCCCACGTGGACTCTTCCGGAGAGTGGTGTCGCTACATGACACGAACGGAAGGAATTGTCTGGTTCCGCAAGTGCTTCTCCCTCCGGTCTAGGATCTCTACTGGCATGCTCCTCGTAAGTCAATCTCGGGCCCACCTTCAGCTCAGAATAGTCCACCACGTGGCTCGGGTCTGGAATATAGCATCGAAGCTGAGATACGTGGAAGACGTCATGCACTCCCTCTAAGTTAGCTGGAAGCACCAGTCGATACGCCACCTCGCCAATCTGGGCCGTCACGTCGAAAGGTCCGATGAATCTCGGACTGAGCTTTCTGCCTCTGCCGAATCTGATGACGCCCCTAGTCGGTAAGATCTTCAGGAATACTCTGTCTCCAACCTCGAACTCAAGTGTCCGTCTGCTGCCGTCCGTCCAGTACTTCTGCCGATCCTGTGCAACTCTGAGATGCCCTGAGCCCTTGAGATCAAATACGATAATTACACACAAGAAGTTGAAATAACATGATCTACCAATGATCATAATCAACTAGGCACGAGATGGAACGAAGTTCAATTACATCTTAGAGGAGCAAAATAATGAAGACACAATTATTAGGTACGATCAAGAATCGATAGTTTAACACGGGTGGCTAGCACAAGATAGGAAAATCATGGTCAGACAGACATGATTTAAGATCAAAATTTAGACAAGACACAAACGAAATATGGAATCGAAACCTGGCAATGTATAATTTGAGGAAATCAATGATCTAACGATACAATACTAGAAGGTAATTGGCAAGGGTTGATTTGAGGAACGTACGAAATACTCAGAAGATACAGTATCAAATCAAAATGAACATGCAAGGATTTGTGATCATCAAAAACCAATAATCATATGAAAAGGAAATATAGTCTCCAGAATATCCAAGAACATGTTGGCATCTGAAATCACTTGCTTAGAATCCCTACCCCGCCAGTATGTATCTGACTGCAGTGGACTTCGGCTTCGTGACTCAAATAATAATATGTCTCCAAATACTCTATCAACCTTATCCATTTTCCGACAATCATTGACGAAACAACCCAAGAGATCAAGATATGAAGAATATGACAAGTCTCGACAATACTCGAAAACCTATGGGGGTCTGAAATCACTTCAACTTAAAGTTCCTGCCTCGCCAGTGCGCTACTGACTGCAGTGAACTTCAGTCTCCATAATCCAGCTAATGGCTGCAGCGCGCAACTGTCATGCCATAGTAGGTCATCAAATAGCCTCTCGACTTTATCTCTAGGAATTTCAAAAGAGTTTCAAGAAATTCGAAATGAGTTTCAATAGTCCAAGTCACGAAAATGGTGAGGTTACCTGTCTGTTAGAATACAAGGGTTATTAGGTACTATGAAGTATCCAATCGAAGAGTAGTGAGTACAAAAGGCAACCAGGGAGATTTAAAATTTCAGACAGGGAGTGAAGTTTCAACTTATAACGGAATTTCTACTGATATTTGGAATGGTAACAAGATTCCGTATATGGAACATTATCCCGAAGGAATAACAGAGTCTCGAAGGATGAACTGAAGCAAGATGTCAAATAGAAGACAAGTTTTAAAATAAGCATAAAATCCCATACTGGAAACGAGTTTCAATAAAATCTCGAATAACAATGAAATCTCGAGCAAAACTTGGATTGAAAATGAATTCTCCAATAAGGTACATAGTGAAAGAAAAATAGAAAACAAGTATCAACAAAGTCGTGAATAAGGAAATAAAATCTCGAATAGAAAATCTTGACGAGGAAACAAGATATCAAATAGGGGACAAGGGTTCATCGAGTCACGAGTAGGAACTGAAATTCAAAGTCTGGTAAATCTTGAATGGAAGACAAAATTACAAACAAAACAAAGTCTCGAAATAGGGAACAGGATCTTAAAATCTTCGAATGGGATCAAGTTACGAGTAGAAAATGAATCAATGGGTGAATAAAACAAATATCCATGAAACAAGCGATACCTCGAATAGGGGACAAGATCGAAGCAAAGTTGTAAACGGAACAATTTCAAATAGAAACAAGCTACGTAGGAAACACAATCTCACATAGGGAACAGGTCGAATCCAAAGTTTTCAAACGATGTCTTGAATGGTGAATAGAAACAAGTATTGAATAAAAATCAAATTCCAACAAGCCCCAAATAGAAAACTGAACTTCGAAAAGAAACAAAATTTACAAATTGTAACTAGTCCTGAATAGGAAACAAAATTCCTGAGTAGAATCTCGAAAAGAGCAAAGTTACGAAGAATGGATGGAGGAGTATCAATCAACGAATAGGAAACAATATCTCGAATTAAGTTACGGATACCAACCAAGATTCCAAAATGGAAACAAGAAGTTTCAAGAAATGATCAATGTGTTAGGAAAAATTTAAGGAAAGACTGGATTATTAATCAAGATACATGGTTTTCCCAACCATGCAAAAGAAATCTTCTGTTGTCAGTCCATCTTCAGTGTTTCTCTGAGACTGGAATCACTTCAATTTCTTCAGCTGTCCTGTCGTAGGCCGGTCCTTGCGGTAGTACTCCATGTGTTTGCTGATTCTGAGAAGGCGGGTCCCCCTTGTCGTAGTCCTGGTGCTTCTTGCGTTCGTCCTTGGGAAGCGTGATCAGTGGCCTCCGTCTTTTGCGGCACTCTTCATAGTGGCATCCTGAGAGGTGGCAGAAATTTGTAAATGATCATCGGCTGGATCTGAACCTGGATCTCCTGCTGGGGCTGAAGTGCAGGGCTCTGGCAGGAATATATGGCTGCTGAGATCTGCTCCTGATGATGCGACTGGTGATGTGACCGATAAAACGCTGACTGAGTGTTGCGATGTTTTGTGGGTCCAGGGTAGTTGTCTTTGTCATAAATCTTCATGTCTCTCCTGGCCTTCAGCTTCCGGTCTTGTTCTATTGTTTGTGCTACATCCTGGATCTCTTGGCTGGTAGTTCCAATCTTCAGAGGAGTCGAGTCCTCAGGGACTTGGATGATCTTCAGTTGCGACTCCAGGTTCTCGATCTGTTCCTCGATGCAAGATATGCGCTCGGTGTCGAAAAATCCAAGTGTCTGGGCGTCTGGAAATCAGAAGTCCTTCCTGGCTCGGAGAGTGTATCCATAAGTCTGACTTGGAAAGGGTGGCCTGCTTCCTCTGGTTGTCAAGGGACTCTTCAGACGTCTCCGTCAACTACGTACTACCCATGGGGATAGTAGAGTGATAGAACGTAGTGGAAGCTCGAAAACGTCAAGTGCAGGTGAATTGACAGTTCTGGTGTCGCATGCTCTTGAACTATCTGCAAAACAGAAAACTGTTAAATAACCTAGACCTACATTCAACAAGTGTTTATTGAATATCAAAATACCTGATACACCTGATATACCTGATATACCCTTATTCCCGATTTTCCTATGTTGTGATCAAGTTCCCCTAGTGTAAATCAAGTCCCCCAATAGTACTCTAAGTCCTAGGTACCATTAGGATGGACCTGCATGGGTCACCACTAAAAACATGTCACGACCCGCTCCCGAATAACCGGATACGAGTCGGACACGCCTAGCCTTTGTTGTTAGACACAACAAAGTAAGCTGTACCAATCTAGGAAAACTAACCAGATAATATGAACATGAAATGAAATCACAGCATCTATAACGTATCCCAGAAAGATCACCATAATCCACAAATCTAGATATCATAATGTACCAGAATCAACAAGAATGAAAAGTGCTATGAACTCTAGAGTCAATATCTAAAAGTAAGATAAGTAATCTAAACCTGAAGCCTCAAGCTAAGCCTCATCCTGCTCAGCTAAATCCTGGGCTCTGGTCTACAGAGTAGATCAATGTCCTGCAAACATACCTGCAACATATCCTATTCAGGAGCGGAGCAAAGTACATTTCTAGGTAATGAACAATAACATCATGATATGGAAAGTAAATGCTGAAAGAACAAGAAGAACATGATATGTAAAGAACAGGAAGATCATGAACTACTGCTATAAAGATACATGAAAGATCATGACTATGTAAAGATGCAGGAAGGATCACGACTATAACTAAAATCAAGATACAAGTAAGATCATGAAAGAACAAGTAAGATCCTGAACATGTGTGTTATAACTTTGAAATACTTCTATGATATGTGACCGGCTTGGGTAAGATCATGAAAGAACATGAAAAGATCCTGAAAGATCATGTAGGTACGGCTTAGGACCCGCGTGCACTGTGCGAGGCCTAAGCTAAAGATCATGAATAAGTATCCGGGTTTGGTCACATATCTAGAGTATTTCCCCACCCCAAGATTCAAGTAAGAACATGAAAGAACATGACAGATAAGATCATGAACGTGTCGCAGTGTGTCAGCAATAAGGAACAAGGGAAATGTACTGATCAAAACCATAGAGTGTACTTGCCTTGCTCCAGGAAGTACAAGTAACCAAGAAACTGGATGTCCTCCTGTATGTAATAATGATTACAAGTTGGTTAAGATCTAAACTATTAGTTCTAAAATATTACTATCTATTCTATTTTACTAATGAACTAAATGTCTAATGGATTCCACTGCTCTACTGCAATTGCAGGAAGAATCTATTTAGCTATCAAAGTTAACTAGTTTAAGAAGATTAATTCCAGTTTAAATAATTAACATGCTTAATCAAAAGGGCTGTCTTTCATAGGAAAGACAGTTTTGGTTATGAGTTAATTACCAGAATTTAGTAAAAACCTTTTAAAATAAAGAACTAACTTCTGAAATCTAATTGCAAGGTTAACTGAAAGTAAAACAAAGAAATTTTATTTAGAAATGAAGATATACTGCTATAATCCAACCAAGGTACTGGCCCAAATTCTGGCCCAACAACCCAACTCGGTCCAAACACTATAATTTCCAACTCCAGCCGTAAGTCCAACACAGAATCAACTCAAAACTGGCCCAAACACTAAAATTTCTATGGCCAACCCACACCCCAGAACACAACAAATATTACAACCAGTGGCTGATCCAGCCCACATAATAATTACAATTAAAATTTAAAATGATAATGAATAAAAATAATAACTTGAATATTTGGCTAGCCCAACTAAGCCCAACTAAGCCCAAAACTCAAAGTCGGCCCAACAACCGTCCAACAGCACAGCAGGTACACACGGTCAGGTCATCTTCCTCGTATCCGACACGTACATCGGACACAACAGCAGGTACGACACGGTCAGGGTACACAGCGGTACAACATCAAGTCCAACCAGCAGGTACACGCCAAATGATGATCACAGAATACTCCAATCATCCAATCCAGACATGACACGGTCCAACCGGCACGAACACCCAGAGTAGCTCAAACAGAAAAAAAGAAAAAAATAAGAGTTACAAAAGAGTAAACTTCCATCACAGAAGAAATATAGTCATGCATGCAGTGTCCGACACAAAAGTGTCAGGACACAAGATCTCAGTCTTCAGAAATGAACCCAAATTCTCAGATCTACAAGTTCTGTGAAGAACTTGTCCCGATTTCCAGATCTAAGTTTTAAACCCATAGATCTAAATCGATTCTGCATGCATAATAACAGATCTCAAATAATCACAGAAGAACAATGCTCAGATCTACGGATCTGTCACAGATCTGTAAGGAAACAGAATATCTTCGAGATCCAGACAAATCATTAGATCTAGCATAGATCTTCAAAATTAGAGATCAACTACCGAACATAGCAGATCCATAAATCCCCCACACATACATAGCATTAACAGAATCAACAAGATCTAGTTAACTTATGAAGAACATCATAGATCTAAAATAGGCATGCAACGATCTACAAGATTTCCTCACAGATCTTAAGGATCTCAGAAACCTTTTCGAGATCAACACAGAGTCGAAATGATCCTCAAAATTTAGTCAAGTTCATCACGGATCCGCGGATCTCAGAGATCTCTTCGAGATCTCATCATAGATCTTTGCAAGGAGGAAAGGTAACGGTCAGATCTAGAGATCTGACCCAGATCTACAGACAGAAGGCCAGGGTTTACCCTCAAAGAAGTCGAAGCCTCAAAGCTCGCCAGAGGAGAAGAGAAGAGTCAGCTCTAGAAAGGAAGGCTCGGTCGAAGCAGCGCCTAGGCGTCGAGAGAGACTCGCCTAGACATAGCCGTCGTCTTCATCGCCATCGCCATCATCATCGGGGTCGTCGACTTCAACAGGGTCGAAGTCACCTCGCTCAGATCAAAGTCGAAGCCCGCTCAGATCATCACCGCCATCAGAGTCACCGTCACCATCGTCATCAAGTCGCTGGCGGAACTGGGAAGCCCAAGGTCGGCGGAGAACACTCGAGAACGGCGGGGTTCTCGAAGGGTCGGCGAAGAAATCGAAAAGACAGTGGAGGAATCGAAGAGACTGAGAGAAAGAAATGGGTCGGCTCCACTCTCTCTCTCTCGAACAGTCTGGCAATTAAACGAAATAAATGAATATATGCACATAAGCCCCCCTGCTTAAAACACAATTGCAACTACCCCCTCTTCCTTTTACTAATTACATCCCGCCCCTAAATCAATAGGAAAATTACTAAAAAGTCCTCTGCCTTTTCATAATTATAATATATATAAAAACAGTTTTTAAAATAAGGAAAGTAATAACAAAAAAAGTTGTTACAACAACTTAAAAGTTGTCCAGAAATAATCCCCTCCAAAATATTTCAAATTTATTCATTGAACTAATAACAAGTATATACTTTATAGGAATTAAAATTATTTATTTAGGAAAACTGGAAGGTGGAGTTACAGGTATCGATGGGGAACAATCGATAACAAAATCATGCCGTAAGAAATCGAGATCTAGATCATTGAAAAATAATACGGTATGGTCACGAGTAATGAATGAGGGTCATGATTCAAGAGAGCAAATTAGGCTTATTCCTGAAATAAGCGATTAGAGTTCATGGTAGAAAATATAGGGCCAAGAATGAGGATGAAGAGAGAGCAACATTGAGTGATAATGGTCCTACTCGATAGGAAGGCTAGAGGAAGTTTTAGTATAACGCCTTCATCCTTCTAAAATAAGGGAAGGCAAAAGAAATATGGAGTTCGAAGGAGGCGTTATCGAATACGAATACGTGGTTCAAAGGCGACCGAATAATTCAAAAGGAGTTGCCAAGCAGTCGCGGATGGGACTCTCGAGGGCAAGTTTAGCTATGTCCCCATTCACGTAGAACGATAGATAAAAGCGAACCAAAGTGCACTATATTGATCAGACCATCATGCACCGGTTCTGAGTAGACAATACGTTAGTGGATGCATCCAATAATATGTCATGAATAAGCTTGATAAAGAATTGAGCTTGCAAAAACTAGGCTACTTTAGCATCATTAGTCTAGATAGTAAAAATATAAGCACGATGGTAGATGAAATAAGAACAAATATGACTAGTCTAAGAGTCATAAGAATCTAAGTCTTGTTTATTCCTATACCATCATTCTACGATTTTATTGACCAAGGCTTGGTTGACCAAGTGGATTAAACTCCTCTAGTCTTTATGGTCTAGATAATACTATTTCTATTCCCTTAATGGTCAAGGGTGTGTCAGGTCGTGGGGTATTCTACCCAACTTAAAAATTAAGCTAAGGGTGTTGGGATATCTAACTAGTAGGATCAATCTCTAGCAAGCACGAAGGGATGATAAGAATAATGATAGGAGGAATCAAGCAAGATGCAATCGATAAGTCGGTCGAATATGGAATCGAGGAAAAAGGTCAAGTATGTGGATGAGATCCTAGACTTCTAATCCTATTTGCAGGCTTGCTTGGTACAGTAAAGTAACCAAACAATTTATCTGGACCTGCATGGGCCACCACAAAAACATGTAACACCCCAGTCCCAAAATACGTAGGACTAGGAACGTAGACATGCCAGCCGTATAATAAATATACGTAAGCTGTAAAATACAGTAGAACCATAACTAATCTCATCCACACAAAATAAATGAATAAAAAATATCATATAATGATAATGAGTTGTCTTGATACAATATGTTGGGCGGAGACAAATCTACTACCAACAAGTAAAGAAAAAATACATGAGAAAAAGAAATGAATTTTGGCGAGCGAAGCGAAGACGATCCAAGTGCAATCATCCTCGTAGAAATAGCGATGAATACGGCTAGAGCTAGAACACCTGCGAAAGACAAGAGCACACACCTGGCGAGATAACCAGGTCCTCAGAGGGACGTAACAAGACACATAATATCATGCCATATAAACTGAATAAATATTGCTCAAATAAATAAGGGAAGCATGCAATAGGGTACCTAACCGTACTATAGTGAATATGCAATAAAGAACAAACCTTCGACACATGGGCCGCATCAGGAATATTAGGAATCAGGACCGTATCTCCCACTGGAGATAACCGGCAATCAGGACCGTACCTCCCACTGGAGATAATCGGCTATCAGGACCATACCTCCCATTGGAGATAACCGGCAATCAGGGCAGTGCATATATGACCTATACATTAAGGAACTGTTCTTCCCACCTATTGCCTACTATGTTGTATCCACAACATAAACCCTCTATTAACCGCTAAGTCAAACTAAGCATGCAACCTCTATTAGCGGTTATTCCTATCGCACGGCTTGTACGTACTGGTGGCCAGCAAATCACGCACGTCCGTGTTCTACATGCGACACCCAACTTCGTGGTACAACGTGTCAAGGCCATGAATGCAACACACAAAGGTGGTCCCTTAACTCTAAGTTTAATATGTAAGAAAAATAATACATAGCAGGAAATATAACTGAACAATAAGTTCTAACAGATTATGCCATGTATCACAGTTTATTTTGCATAGAGAAAATAAATAATGCATAAAATATGAGCTAAAATAAATAAATAGCAAATGGCAAGGTGTCTTGCCTGGTAGGACGCCTGGTGTGCTGCGATGATCAAGGTGGCACGAATTGCGACTTCGGTGTAATAACTACACAATATGACCTCTGATGGTGGCACAGACAGTTCTATTGGGTCCAGGATGGTTGAATTTGTTAGGGCTGACATAAGGAGGAAGGACAGGATTGGCGAAGGAATAGGAATAATAGGCTTGGTCGTGGAAAGGAGAAAACTGTCAAAGAAAGAAAAAGATGGATAATAATATATACGATTTTAGAGAACTATTTATAATACTTGAAAATAGGGTTTTATTTAGTTAAAATAATTTAATTAAACACTTGAAATCAAAAAAATCTTTTTAAAGCAAAAACTCAAAAAAATTTCAAAATAATATTTTAGTATGGAACCTATATTTTTATAAATCGAAAAATAATTTAAATGAAACAAAGTAATTTTAGAATCTTATTTAAGTCTAAAACCCATATTTTGTAAAACTATAATTGGTCAAATAATTTTACTTTAAATAGATAAAAATTTTACAGTAATAATCATAGCCCGTAATATTTGGTTACAAAATTAGTTTTTAAAGAAATTATCTATTTTAATTAATAAAGCAATTTGAATAATAATTGGTACTAATAATACAACAACAATAATTTAATAATAATAATATTTTAAAGAAATTATCTATCTTAATTAATAAAGCAATTTTACTTTAAGATCTTGATAATATAAATAAAAAATAAAAATAAAAATAAAAAAACCCAATTAAGAAAACAACAGCAATAATAATAATAATAATAATAATAATAATAATAATAATAATAATAATAATAATAATAATAATAATAATAATAATGAAAATAAAACCAGTTACTCTGCTTGTAACCCGATGAAATAATTTAAAGGTAAAAGAAAAAAAACCAATAGTAATTTAGGTGTTCCTTAAAAAAAACCCAATCTTTCAATTACTGAAGTAACAGAGGTGAGAGGAGAACAGTAGTGTGGGGGAGAGAGAGAAGAATCGAGAGGGTGAGAGGAGAGAGGGGATCGGAGGGGTAGGCGACGATCGGAGGAAGAGGAAGGAGGAGAGTGACCTAGGGAGAGAGGGCGGAGCCGAAGCAGCGCTCCTGTGGAGACGGCGCGCGGCTCGGCGGAGGGGGAAAGGAGAGGTGCTGCGCTCAGGCGGAGTTGCGAGGTTTTCGGCGAGGTTTCCGGCGAGAGGTCGTGAGAAGGGGCGGAGCGGCGCTGGACGGCACGGCAAGGCGCTGGACGGGGTCGTGCGCGGAGAGGGAAGTCGGAGGGGCTGGGGGTCCGCAGTTCACGGCTGTCCGGTCGGCCGGTGGGCGCGCGGACGGAGTTTCGGAATAGCGGCGGAGGGCTCGGCCATGGCGGAGGAGTGAGGCGGCGCTCGCGGATCCGGCCGGGGGGGCCAGGTGAGTGGGCTGTGTGGTATTTTTATTCCTGATTTTCTTTTTGGGGGTTTGGCTGGGTGTTTGGAGATGGCGCCGGGTTCTGGCCAGTGGCCGTGGTGGCAGGGATGAGGGTGGTGGTGAGGATCGGTTGGTGTAGGCGGGGCTGCCGTGGCAGTGGCCATGGTGGTGCTATTTTGGGCTGCAGTGGTGGTAGCGTGGGTGTCGGGGAGAGGCACTTCGACTGTGGCTGATGGTGGCTGTAGGCGTGGTTCCGGTCGGTGGCAACAAATGGTGGTGGCGGCATGGGTGAAGGCTGTGGTGGTGGTGGATGTGAGTTTGGTAGCAGAGGAGGGGGACGAGTCCAACGGGGAACGTCGTAGGCGGTTGGCGCAGACCGGAGATGACGAGAGGAGGCGGTGCTGGGTTTGGGTTTAGGCCTTGGTGTACTGTTTGGGGGGTTGTGTCTGTTGGGGTTGCGTCGTGTCGGGTGTGTCCGGCACGACATGGATGGATGTCCGAAATTGTCGGACGCGAGAAATATTGTATATGTATTAGAAAAATTTTAGTGGAAGGGGCGAAGGACACGGACAAGGACACGATGCACGAACTCTACATCTGGTGGTTGGAGCATAATGTGGAGAAAATAATGATAGAAATTTGGAGGAGTACCTGTCTTTTATAGGATGTGGGAATTCCCAATTGGATAGGGATTAGGAATATTTAAAACCCAATTAGATAATTCGCAACATAATTTAAAATCAATCAAATCCAAATCTAAATACAAATCCAATTTAAATCTAATTAAATTTTTAGTTTAAAAATCGAATGGGATAAATCAAATTTCAAATATTTAACTATTTAAATAAATCCATAAATTCAAATTAAGATTTAAATTGCCACAATAATTTTGAAATATATTTTCTAAAAATACTAATAATAATAATTTCGAAAATTACATTATTGTTGAATAAATAAACTAATAAACAATTACGAAATATATGTATGTACAAATAATATTTACATAATATACTTTTCTAATATACCGTTTTGTAGGAAAATTATTTATTGTTATAACTGTATAAATGAAAGGATTTTCATAATTAAAAATCATAAACTAGAAAATAATAGCTAGAAATAATTATTATCTATATTACTTCGAAACTATAAAAATAGAAAAAATATTTTTCAAAAATATGTACGCTCGCACATATTCGCATTCGTCGAGCATTTACGAAAAATAAAATTTCGCACATGACGTACAATACGACTACGTGACGTACAATACAAAATTTTAAATCAATACCAAATTAAATAAAAAAATAGTAGAAATTTAGGAGTTTTACATTTCGGATGACGGTTCGACGTTTGGTGACACACCTAACACAGAGGGTGTTAGATATGAGGGGGAGAAAATAAGCCCATATGTGGTAGTCGGATCGGTCCCATGCCCGGTCGTGGAAAACTGGACGAAAGGGGGAGAAAGCAGTGACTCCGATACAGAAGATGAAGAAGATACATATGTTAAACAGGGGGAGCAGCAGACAATGGAAAATGAGCTCCAAGTCTACAGAAGGAGACAGCAGAAGTCCAGTACTGTGCCTGTACCGTGCCCTGTGCCTACTGTACCAAGTCCCTCGTCTACTCCTTCTCCAACTCTTGAAGATGTTGCCCCCGCACAGAATCAATCTGATTCTGATGCGGATCTCTCTGACTCTGATGGTATGATCTCTCCACCACCTATTGCTCCCTTAAGGAGATCTTCTCGCATCAATGTAGGTAAGGCTCATTGTCATTTTGATGATTATGAACATGATATTGCCAACTACCTGTTTTATTCTAACATTTTTTCGAATTATCGAGCCTTGTGAGCACCCTGAATTTCGGGTTGATTTTTTTTATTTTTATTAATTTTCTGATTGATTTTAATTTCAATAAATATTTTATTCTGTTAATTTTTCCTTAAGTGTGCTTTCCCGTGCCATTGATATTTGGAGTGTCAGGGATGTTCAACTCTGGAAATCTTCTTCACGAGTTTTGGAGTGGACAGGATTACCTTCATGATAGTATATAGTGTCCTATCCAAACTTGTTTTCTTGTACTCTTTTTGCTTCGCTGAACTTCTGGTCGAATTAGACCATTTAATCATTTATTTATTTTCCTACTCTTTTCCTTGATCATTTTCAGCGCGTTACCGTGACTTTTTAATTGGGAGCGCAAGACCAGTTATTTTCTTGAAACCAACTTCTCATTGATGATCTACTCGAGACGCTCGTCACCCATGACCTTCGTGTCCCACTCAGACACGTCATTTTGTGCTCCATTTGATTCGCACAACTTTCCTGACACGTGAACCAATTTTATTTCACCCCACGGTGTCACATTCATCTTCCAACTTGATTTGTGGGTCCCCTGTCGACCAAAACCTGTCAGCCCCAACTATAGACATGGCCCACATTGAGCCTACTACCCGTCCGCCACTTGTGTCCCATTTATTGGAATCCCCATGTGCTACTTATTTATCCGTGATCATCAACGTCTAATTTTAATTCAATTTTTGCACAATGTCCAGTTTTGATCCAATCCGGCTCCACCAAGTCCAGCCCAGCTTCGTGCTATCCCCCATCGGGACACCCTCATTTTTCGTGTCCAAAAATAATATTTAATACCATATTTCTTTATTTCAATATTTGTTTAAATTCCCATTTGTTTAATTCCCATTGGAATGGACAATTCTTTCTAATTAATCCTAGCCTCTAGATCCTCCAAATTAATCTCACCCATTAATTTTCCATATAATTTTCCCACACCCCCTCACAGCATGTGGCCGGCCCTAGAAAAATTGTGAAGAGATTCCTTTCTCTCTCTAACTTTCACTATTTTCCCTCTCTCTCATTTATTGCACACATTATTATCTCTCTCTCTCTCTTCCTAATTTTCTTCCCACACACACAACAAAAACTACAACAACAACAGCAACATTAACTCCACACCAGCCATCAACCCGACGACCCCCTCCATGCCCGACCTTCCTCTCCTCCCACTGGCCGACGACCCCCCCTGGCCGTCGGCCATGGCTGACGTCGACCACCACCATTCTCCTCTCCCTCTCTCCTCCATCTCCTCATACTTCCTCCTCCTCTTCTTCACTCGAGCCAACCACTTCCACCATCAAAACTGACCGGGCAACCACCACTCCCTACCACCCTCGGCCACCGCCCCTTTGTGCAGCCCCCGCGCCTTCGTCGGAGGAGCTTGGCCACGCGCATCCCCGTACGAACCCGTCACAGCAGCTGCGGCAGCAGCATAGCCGCGCGCTCGTGCGCGTTCAGGCGGCCACCGCCGGCGCCACCGTCGCCGTGGTCGGCGTGGCCAACCCCCACGTGGCCGGGCGTACCCCTGGGGTAGACCCCATGGCGGCCAACGTCCTCCGGGACACGCCGTCGAGGCGATTCGTGCGTTTTGAACGTTATCCCGTCGGCGCGCTCGAGTTTGGAACTCAGAATTCGTGCTCCGTCGCAGCAACTTCGCACGCATTTTCCCAGAAATCCGACCGTTGGATCGTCGATTTCTTCGCTCCGTCACAGTCTCGGTATATCCACCTTCGCTCATGTCAATTTTCGTCTGTTAATTTTATCGTTTGATACATGAAAACCGGCCACCAAGTTGACCGTTTAAATTGTATTAAATCTGGACAGTTTCACGGGGCCAACTTCGTCAGCTTGTATCTCCTCCACCGCAGCTCCTTTTGGCGTGCTACCATTTCCTGTGCAAAGCTGGTATAACCCTCTTACTACCCCTTCAGTTTCGTTTCATTGTGAGCTTGTTTGATTGGTTGAATTCGACGCCAAAGTTGGCCGTCCGAATTCGTAATTTCCAACTTGTAAAATTCTATTTTTGAACACGGGACTCCAGATTTCATTTCTGACACCACCATTAGACTCGTGGCGTCGTTCTGGCATATTTTCATATAAAATTTGTCAGATTTGGAGAACGTGGGCCCGGGCACGCATTTTGGTGCAAAGCGGGTCCTACTTTCTGGGTCAACGGGACTTTTGACGCCGGCTCATCGGAATCCAATTCCGGATATACCGTTGAGTTTGTATCGTCATTCTAGACTCGTTGACATATAATTTGCTAGGTTTTGGTGGACATTGGATCGGACACGCATTTCGGTACAAGTCAGACACCAATATCCGGGTCAACGGGTCATTTTGAGATCGGCTCATCGAAATCGAATTCCGGATATACTGTTGAGTTCATATCATCATTCTGGACTTGTTGACATGTAGTTTGCTGAGTTTTGAGAACTTTGGCTCCGGCACGCATTTTCGTGCAAACCGAAATTCTAAGTTCTGGTCAACGGGCCAAATTGAGATCGGGTCAACGAAATCCAATTCTGGAGATACCGTTGGGTTCGTATCGTCATTCTGGTTTCATAGACATATAATTTGTTATGTTTTATTGACTTATTTTCTTGCACGTTTTTCGGTACAAAACGGCTCCGACACGGACACCGTTTTGACTCGAAATTACCTTTTTGCCCTTGTGGCCAAATTGGACCGTTGGGTAGGCTATCCTAGCTAATTTGACCATTCTGGACACGTTGGCAATGTTTATTTTATCGTCCGACAATATTTATTGATAATTTCTCTGAGTTTAACCTTTTTATAATTAATTAATAATTAATTCATATAATGTTCGTATTTCGGGATTAGTACAACGAAACTGAGATCAGCCAATTCCAGTGATCTCACATCGCTGAAATTGACAAGTTGGACACGTGGATCACTATAATAAGATTATCAACCTTATCGATAATTTTCTTATCTCGATTTGCGTGTCATAAGTTTCGACGTACAAATAGCGAAGTACACTTTATATTAGACTAGAATTGACCCTGTTTGACCAGAGTTGACCAGTTGACCCAAAGTCAACTGTAAGTCAACACTTGACCTAGTTCGACTAGATTATTGACCGGAGTCGACCGAGAGTTGATTTGACTTAGAAGAACCTAGGATAAAATGGATTGTCGTAGAGATTCTTTATTACAACTTGAACACCTTGTAACTTGTGTTGCTTAAATAGGATTCTGTGGCTTCAGTGGGACCCCTATACTTATCAGCTGTTCAGATTATCAGGCGAGTACATTCTCTGACCGTTTCATACTTGTATGGATTTATATTCTTTCTCTAGATTACTGTACTTGATGCTGACACGATCATTATCATGGATTGGTACTATATGGATCTTCTTCTGAGATGTTATCTCCTTGTATTCACTAAGTACATATTGTGATGTGCGTTTCACTTACATGTTGTATTTATTGAATACCCTTATCATTGTACACTCATTGTGCATATTGTACTCTCAGTATCACATTGAGCCATTGTACAAACCATTGTACAAGCCATTGTACAAGCCATTGTACAAGCCATTGTATAAGGTAACGTAACTGAATTGGATCCTTGTGTATTGATTGGGGAGTAGAAATGGTTATGTGATCAATCCTATTGTATAAGAAATTGTATATGTCCATTGTACACCCACGTACAAAGGAGTCCCATTTTATTGTACAATCTAATTCCGTTTACATAACCATATTGTACTCTAAATCACATGTTCCTTACAGTCTTACTTATCATATATAGATATTTTCTGTTATCAAATCTCTACTGCTTTTTCATATACATTCTTCTTTCAGCGTTTCATGTACTTTACTCTATTGCATGCTTTATATTTCCTAACTCGATATGAACTGCGTGAGATATTTTGTACTCGCTCCTGTCCTGACTGGACTTGTTGATAAATTTTACAGATAGCCGGGAGGTTGCCTGCTAGCCTAGAGGAGACACTTTAGAGGTTGTTTAGATAGTTATTTCTTTTGTCTAGAGTTGTATTTGATTTGTGTATTACTGTATTTGAGTTTTGAGATGCATTTCTGGGTTTTTGTATCTTAGACACTTAGACTTCTATCTCCTGTATCTCTTTTGGATTTCATGTTTTATCTATCTTTATCATGCTCTACCTTAGATGTGATTGAGACTGTATCTGCTATGTCACTCCCATTCGGGGAGTATAAACTGCTTAGCATTATAATATTAGATGTTGTGACCTAGGACAGCGTTCTACCGCCGATACTGCGGCGTAGGCTGGGCGTTGTTACGTTCTCGTACCCAAACAGTGGGTGCGGGTCGTGACACATTTTTAGTGGTGGCCCATGCAGGTCGAGTTTATGTAGTGGTATTCGAACTTGAGTACCACTACAGACTGCAGTAGGACTAGGATATATTTTGAAGGTACTCAATCACAGTTAGGAACCCTTGAGAGATTCCTGGGATGACCCTTGAGAATCTTATTTTAACTTCGATTTGAAAACTCTCTTTTTCCTTGATCGTTTTATCTTTATTTTCTGTTGTTGAATTTGATTTTGATGGGTTATTGTTGAATTTGGGTTTGTATTTATTGATTTTGATGGAAGATTGTTGAATTTTGAATCTTGACGATTAGCTGTAGCATCCGAGTTTGTATTTATATGATTGAAGGATTTTGTTCATTTTTGAGTTTGATGTTCGTTGATAAATTTGATTTGATTTTTGGGTATTCGTTGTTGATTTAATTTAAATTTTGTGGCAAGATGAAATTATATGGGCTAGGTCATCTATGTTATGGAATCTAGTCTTCTATAGTCACATTAGCCAGCATGGTGAGGACATATAATCTGACTCTGGATATATTTCTCGGGTGTGGGAATTTAAGGTTTTCGCAGCCAAGCTAGCGGCACCGCGAAAATGTTAAATACCATGACTCTAGAGATATGTGCATAAGTCAAGGGCTCTGTGATTATCGTAGCCTTGCTTACTAGTATGACGAGGATTCAGAGTACCATGATTTTGGATAGACGCATATGATTATCAGATTGCACCCTAAATATTTTGAACATGTTTTCTCTACTTTGTTCCAGTCCTTCAAAAAAATTTATTAATTGTTTTGTTTTGTTTTGCTTCTCATTATTTAACTTAGGAGTAGCTTTAGCTATTTTTATAAACCTTGTGAAACTTCTTACTATGAGTTTTTCATAATACAATGAATCAATGATTTTGCTAGACTTATTTTGGATTTGATATTTCAGCTCTGAGTTACAAAATGGTTCCTTCTTTTAAACAGATAAGCAGAACAGATTCTACTATTATTTCTTTTCCTGCCAATATTTTATTACCATCATTCCTTGTCTTATATAACTGTCATGATTACATCAATTCCCTGTCTCGTATATAACTCTGTCAGCTATACCTTGAAAACACTTGAATCTTCATATCATTTTTCCTGAGAAATGTTGAGGAAGTGACGTAAATCATCTAGTACGGAAATGACGTGATTGGTTATCATATGATAATTTTGTAGGAATCAAAATGTTGGATGTCAAAAAAAAAATTTTAAGATAGAAATGTGGTAAAGGTTTTGAATGGAATTGAGTGATAAATGTTATCAATTTAGAAACAATTGCAGAAAATTTGGTTATGAGTAATTCATGGATGTATTTCAAAACTAATGAGAATGTTCAAGGTCAACCTAGTTTTGAGAACTTAGAAAATCTTGGTTATTGATTCTGGGAAAAACTTTTACTCTGAGGCGATGTAGAAATTTAGTAATGGAAAGAAAATTTTATTGTAATCAATGATTATGCAAAATTGAACTAGATATTGTAAGAAATGACTAGAGACAGATAGAACACAAGGATTTTAAGTTATAGGAATTATTTTGGATGATTAAAAAAATGTGTAGAATTCAAAAGGATAATAATTGAAGGTGAACGTTGAAGAAATGTGAAGGTTGATTTATAAAACGAGAATAAATTTTGCATGACATAGTGGTATTAGGGTTGAATAAATACGAGACTTGATTTAAACAAGTACGAGGATTCCGTAAACTGGATTTGGAGGTTTCGGATCTAATTTAGAACGAGGTGAAAGAATTCGGAAACTTGATTAAATGGATAAGTGTTGATACCTAATTAAGAGGGGTATGCTTCGTGGAAAATGTTTTGGAAGTTTGGAATTTTGTCTATGGTGATTGTGGTAAAGATTTAGATGACCGAAGGTTATAGAAATTTTGAGGGTAGTCATATGAAGGTTGATTTTATATTGGGGTTTGTGAGAAAAATATGATTGGCAAATGATAAACTGATAGTATTAGAGAGAGATGATTTGCTGACTTCGTATGAAATCTTTTCCTGTTTTCTCTAAAAGGGGTTTTTCAATATCATTGAATCCTAGTTCCCTTAATCACGACCAATCGAATTTGATCATCTTCTCTTATCATATTAATATCTTGGGTTGTACTCAGTTGGCTTAAAATTGATTATGACCTGAATCTCCATCCTTGTATGCTCGTTCTCAGACCTTGTTGAACTGTCCTCCATATTGCCTAAAACTTGATTTTTCAGAATTGATCAACTTAGATCGTATTGCGACTAAAATTTCTTAATATTATTGTGATTGGATTCCAATACCATTGACTTTCGTTCTTTAACTTTTTGATTTTGATTTTCCTTGAATAATACCCTTTTCAGATAATTGGTAGTTACCCTTGTTTTATTTTTATTTTATTTTGAGGATACCAGTTTTCATATAGGATGGTAGAGCGCCTTACAGTTTTGATGGTTTGTTGTTTCTGTAACTTCTCTAGTTTAGCACCCTAGACTGCTTGTGTGTTTTGATACCCTATGACTGATTCAGTTAGCATGACTAGTATACCTAGATGAGACTTTCACTACCACCGTATGCCATGACCCTGTATGTCGTCCTTTTGATGGTATGCTTTGTTTTAATCTGGGACTTTGATTGTGGGGGTTTGACCTAGAGGGAGTATGGACATTTTAATTTCGAGGACGAAATTTTTATAAGGTGGGTAGGATGTGAGCACCCTAAATTTTGGGTTGATTTTTTTATAATTAATTTTCTGATTGATTTTAATTTCAATAAATATTTTATTCTGTTAATTTTTCCTTAAGTGTGCTTTTCCGTGCCATTGATATTTGGAGTGTCAGGGATGTTCAACTCTGAAAATCTTCTTCACGAGTTTTGGAGTGGACAGGATTACCTTCATGATAGTATACAGTGTCCCATCCAAACTTGTTTTCTTGTACTCTTTTTGCTTCGCTGAACTTCTGGTCGAATTGGACCATTTAATCATTTATTTATTTTCCCACGCTTTTCCATGATCATTTTCAGCGCGTTACCGTGACTTTTTAATTGGGAGCGCAAGACCAGTTATTTTCTTGAAACCAACTTCTCATTGATGATCTACTCGAGACGCTCGTCACCCATGACCTTCGTGTCCCACTCAGACACGTCATTTTGTGCTCCATTTGATTCGCACAACTTTCCTGACACGTGACCCGATTTTATTTTACCCCACGGTGTCACATTCATCTTCCAACTTGATTTGTGGGTCCCCTGTCGACCAAAACCTGTCAGCCCCAACTATAGACATGGCCCACATTGAGCCTACTACCCGTCCGCCACTTGTGTCCCATTTATTGGAATCCCCATGTGCTACTTATTTATCCGTAATCATCAACGTCTAATTTTAATTCGATTTTTGCACAATGTCCAGTTTTGATCCAATCCGGCTCCACCAAGTCCAGCCCAGCTTCGTGCTATCCCCCATCGGGACACCCTCATTTTTCGTGTCCAAAAATAATATTTAATACCATGTTTCCTTATTTCAATATTTGTTTAAATTCTCATTTGTTTAATTCCCATTGGAATGGACAATTCTCTCTAATTAATCCTAGCCTCTAGGTCCTCCAAATTAATCTCACCCATTAATTTTCCATGTAATTTTCCCACACCCCCTCACAGCATGTGGCCGGCCCTAGAAAAATTCTGGAGAGATTCCTTTCTCTCTCTCTAACTTTCACTCTTTTCCCTCTCTCTTATTTATTGCACACATTATTATCTCTCTCTCTCTCTCTTCCTAATTTTCCTCCTACACACACAACAAAAACTACAACAACAACAGCAACATTAACTCCACACCAGCCATCAACCCGACGACCCCCTCCATGCCCGACCTCCCTCTCCTCCCACTGGCCGACGACCCCCCTTGCCATCAGCCATAGCCGACGTCGACCACCATCATTCTCCTCTCCCTCTCTCCTCCATCTCCTCATACTTCCTCCTCCTCTTCTTCACTCGAGCCAACCACTTCCACCATCAAAACTGACCGGACAACCACCACTCCTTACCACCCTCAGCCACCGCCCCTTGGCGCAGCCCCCGTGCCTTCGCCGGAGGAGCTTGGCCGCGTGCAGCCCCGTACGAGCCCGTCACAGCAGCTGCGGCAGCAGCATAGCCGCGCGCTCGCGTACGTTCAGGCGGCCACCGCCGGCGCCACCGCCGCCGTGGTCGGCGTGGCCGACCCCCACGTGGCCGGGCGCACCCCTGGGGTAGGCCCCATGGCGGCCAACGTCCTCCGGGACTCGCCGTCGAGGCGATTCGTGCGTTTTGAACGAGATCCCGTCGGCGCGCGCGAGTTTGGAACTCAGAATTCGCGCTCCGTCGCAGCAACTTCGCACGCATTTTCCCAAAAATTCGACCGTTGGATCGTCGATTTCTTCACTCCGTCACAGTCTCGGTATATGCACCTTCGCCCATGTCAATTTTTGTCCGTTAATTTTATCGTTTGATACATGAAAACCGGCCACAAAGTTGACCGTTTAAATTGTATTAAATTTGGACAGTTTCACGGGGCCAACTTCGTCAGCTTGTATCTCCTCCGCCGTAGCTCCTTTTGGCATGCTACCAGTTCCTGTGCAAAGCTGGTGTAACCCTCTTACTACCTCTTCAGTTTCGTTTTATTGTGAGCTTGTTTGATTGGTTGAATTCGACGCCAAAGTTGGCCGTCCGAATTCGTAATTTTCAACTTGTAAAATTCCATTTTTGACCATGGGACTCCAGATTTCATTTCTGACACCACCATTAGACTTGTGGCGTCGTTCTGGAATGTTTTCATATAAAATTTGTTAGATTTGGAGAACGTGGGCTCGGGCACGCATTTCGATGCAAAGTGGGTCCCACTTTCTGGGTCAAAGGGACTTTTTGATGTCGGCTCATCGGAATCCAATTTCGGATATACCGTTGAGTTCGTATCGTCATTCTGGACTTGTTGACATATAATTTGCTAGATTTTGGTGGACATTGGATCGGACACGCATTTCGGTGCAAGTCAAATACCAATATCCGGGTCAACGGGTCATTTTGAGATAGGCTCATCGGAATCCAATTTCGGATATACCGTTGAGTTCGTATCATCATTCTGGACTCGTTGACATATAGTTTGCTGAGTTTTGAGAACTTTGGCTCCGGCACGCATTTTCGTGCAAACCGGAATTCCAAGTTCTGGTCAACGGGCCAAATTGATATCGGGTCAACGAAATCCAATTCTGGAGATACCGTTGGGTTCGTATCGTCATTCTGGTTTCGTAGACATATAATTTGTTATGTTTTATTGACTTATTTTCTTGCACATCTTTCGGTGGAAAACAGCTCCGACACGGACACCGTTTTGGCCCGAAATTACCTTTTTGCCCTTGTGTCCAAATTGGACCGTTGGGTAGGCTATCCTAGCTAATTTGACCATTCTGGACACGTTGGCGATGTTTATTTCATCGTCCGACAATGTTTGTTGATAATTTCTCTGAGTTTAACCTTTTTATAATTAATTAATAATTAATTCATATAATGTTCGTATTTCGGGATTAGTACAACGAAACTGAGATCAGCCAATTCCAGTGATCTCACATCGCTGAAATTGACAAGTTGGACACGTGGATCACTATAATAAGATTATCAACCTTATCGATAATCTTCTTATCTCGATTTACGTGTCGTAAGTTTCGACGTACAAATAACGAAGTACACTTTATATTAGACTAGAATTGATCCTGTTTGACCAGAGTTGACCAGTTGACCCAAAGTCAACTGTAAGTCAACACTTGACCTAGTTCGACTAGATTATTGACCGGAGTCGACCTAGAGTTGATTTAACTTAGAAGAACCTAGGATAAAATGGATTATCGTAGAGATTCTTTATTACAACTTGAACACCTTGTAACTTGTGTTGCTTAAATAGGACTCTGTGGCTTCAGTGGGACCCCTATACTTATCAGCTGTTCAGATTATCAGGCGAGTACATTCTCTGACCGTTTCATACTTGTATAGATTTACATTCTTGCTCTAGATTACTGTACTTGATGCTGACACGATCATTATCACGGATTGGTACTATATGGATCTTCTTCTGAGATGTTATCTCCTTGTATTCACTAAGTACATATTGTGATGTGCGTTTCACTTACATGTTGTATTTATTGAATACCCTTATCATTGTACACTCATTGTGCATATTGTACTCTCAGTATCACATTGAGCCATTGTACAAGCCATTGTACAAGCCATTGTATAAGGTAACGTAACTGAATTGGATCCTTGTGTATTGATTGGGGAGGGGGAGTAGAAATGGTTATGTGATCAATCCTATTGTATAAGAAATTGTATATGTCCATTGTACACCTACGTACAAAGGAGTCATATTTTATTGTACAACCTAACCCGTTTATATAACCATATTGTACTCTAAATCACATGTTCCTTACAGTCTTACTTATCATATATAGATATTTTCTGTTATCAAATCTCTACTGTTTTTCATATACATTCTTCTTTCAGCGTTTTATGTACTTTACTCTATTGTATGCTTTATATTTCCTAACTCGATATGAACTGCGTGAGATGTTTTGTACTCGCTCCTGTCCTGATTGGACCTGTTGATAAATTTTACAGATAGCCGGGAGGTTGCCTGCTAGCCTAGAGGAGACACTTTAGAGGTTGTTTAGATAGTTATTTCTTTTGTCTAGAGTTGTATTTGATTTGTGGATTACTGTATTTGAGTTTTGAGATGTATTTATGGGTTTTTGTATCTTAGACACTTAGACTTCTATCTCCTGTATCTCTCTTGGATTTCATGTTTTATCTATCTTTATCATGCTCTACCTTAGATGTGATTGAGACTGTATCTGCTATGTCACTCCCATTCGGGGAGTATAAACTGCTTAGCATTATAATATTAGATGTTGTGACCTAGGACAGCGTTCTACCGTCGACACTGCGGCGTAGGCTGGGCGTTGTTACGTTCTCGTACCCAAACAGTGGGTGCGGGTCGTGACAAGCCTTCTTTGCATTATTAGACTCTACTTCGTTGCCCAAAAGTTGGCAGGAAGCAAAGAAAGATCCAAGGTGGAAAGCTGCAATGATGGAAGAACTTGGGACACTGGAGAAAAATAAGACTTGGGAGCTGGTTCCATTACCCAAAGGAAAGAAATCTGTGGGATACAAATGGGTATACAAAGTAAAGGAGACGTCAGAAGGAAATATGGAACGATACAAGGCGAGGTTGGTTGCAAAGGGATACACACAATCATATTGCATAGACTATGATGTGACGTTTGCTCCAGTAACAAAAATGAGCACCGTAAGAACTCTGGTCTCCATTACAGCAAACTATGGGTGGAAGCTATACCAATTAGATGTGAAGAATGCCTTTTTCCATGGGGACCTACAAGAAGAAGTGTATATGGAACTCCCGTCAGGGTGCTACGCTACAGAATCAGACGGAGGGACGTCGCATGGAAAAGTGGGCAAACTAAAGAAGTCGCTATATGGGCTCAAGCAATCTCCTCGAGCCTGGTTTGACAGATTCAGAAAGGCTGTTACAGGCATGGGATACCATCAAATAAATGCAGATCATATGATCTTTCTTCAGCATACAAGAGGCCACATCTCTATACTTGCTGTATACGTGGATGATATAGTAATCATAGGTAATGATGAAGTTGAGATTGCTAAGCTGAAGTCAAAACTCGCAAAAGAGTTTGAAGTGAAGGATTTAAGAGCGATGAGGTACTTTCTGGGTATCGAGGTGTGTGAAGGCGAACAAGGAATTTTTCTCTCACAGAGAAAATACACACTAGATCTGCTGAAGGAGACAGGGATGCTGGGCTGCAAAGCAGCAGTCACTCTAATTGACCAGAAGTGCAAGTTGGAAGCAGAAGCAGAAGAGCCAGTTGATCGTGAAAGATATCAACGACTTGTAGGGAGATTGATTTATCTGGGTCACACTCGCCCTGATATCTCATTTGCGGTGAGTGTAGTAAGTCGCTACATACATGATCCAAGAACGGGTCATATGGATGCAGTGTTTCAGATCTTGAGATATCTGAAAGGAACGTCGGGAAAAGGGCTATGGTTCAAGAAGAATGGATGTATAGAAGTTGAGGGATACTGTGATGCAGACTGGGCGAGCTGTATAGACGATAGAAGGTCAACCACGGGATATTGTGTCTTTGTAGGAGAAAACTTGGTCTCATGGAGAAGCAAGAAATAGTCAGTGGTAGCACGATCTACAGCTGAAGTAGAATACAGCGCAATGGCCTTAGGAGTGTCGGAATTGTTGTGGGTGAAAGCGTTGCTGACAGAGTTGAAGCTAGACAAGGGAGCACCGTTACGTCTTCTGAGCGATAGTCAAGCTGCAATAAGTATAGCTAACAATCCAGTTCAACACGACAGAATAAAGCACATCGAGATCGATCGATTCTTCATCAAAGAGAAGCTGGAACAAGGGATACTGAAGATTGATCATGTTCGCTCAGAAGAACAAGTGGCAGACTGTTTGACTAAGGGTCTTAGTTCATTAAGTCTGTTGAAGCTATGTAACAAGATTGGAATGATTAATATCTATCGCCCATCTTGAGGGGGAGTGTTGAGAACTAATAAGGGATTTAGTCCCACATTGGAAAAATGTAGTATGAAGAGGAGCTAGACTCCCTATACGTAGTGGAGTAGCCAATCAATAAAATTACAACAATTATTCTCTACATGAGATTATACAACTCGGACACAAATCTCTTAGGATATAATGTAAACGTTGTATGTTCATGCATCATATTTTTAGCTATTGCTATTTTTTTATCACTTTTAGTTTAGACCCAAAAAGTCTTATTGATGTGATGTACCTAATGCGATAAGTTGAATTGAACTGTGTAATTTTTGTATCATAATTCCACCTTTAAAATGTTTAAAATTACTTTTTCATTCTAGAGGAACTCTTTATATCCATATTTCTTAATTTTTCATCATTTATCTTGAATATGTGGACTGAGCGTAATGAACGAATAAATAAGAGGATTTTTCTTCGATGAATAAAAATAAAAAGAAGACATTGGTTTTAATTAGCGGAATAACTCTAATTTTTTATTTATTTGTTATATACTCTTTTCTTAGAGTAAAATTTAAAGAAGCATATAAGTTTTGGTTGGAATAACGGTTGAGTTGCTCTCCTTGTGTTTAAATGATAGCATCAGACTTGTTTAGATCGTGAAGGCATTAAGGGATACAGTTGCATATTGTTTTTATTAGGATGCTAATGCCCATTTATGTAGTACCTATCCTTGTATTTAACATGAATATTGTAATATCTCATTGTCATTTTTATTTAGCTACTGATTGTTAATGATGTTAGATATTAGATTAGTTTACAGTGTACATTGCTATATTTCATGTTATTATTATCTCAACAATTTTATTGCATCATCTCTTGCTTTAATTATTTTGTTTACATTTATATGAATTGACAAGATTTCCTCCACTAGCAAACTTAGTTGATAATCAACTAACCTTATGTTTATCATTTTATCGTTTTAGATTTTTGCAGTTGCTTCTACTAATCAATACTTTTGCCATTTTTTCTTAGTTGGCAATGTTTCCTCCGCATGCCGACTTAAGTGGATAATCACCAGCTTGAATCTGATGTCTGAGTGCATTTATATTTTTTTTAAAAACTTTTTCATATTAAACTTGCTTGAATCTGATGTCTAAGTGCATTTTGTTTTTATAGAACTCTTTCATATTAACTTGCAGCATGAACATGATGTCTAATAATGATGTCTTGTGATCAAGGTAAGGTTACCTTGACTATTTGAAACAATACATATCTTGTGAAAAGATGAGGTTCATGTTATTACAAAAAGCATGAATATGATATCTAAGTGCATTGTGTTTTTAAGAACTTTTCATCTAAGTTTGCAGTATAACCTTACTTTGATTATTGAAAACAATATCATATCTTGTGTGGAAACTCAAAAGTCCTCCCTAGGACTTGAGATTTGCTTTTGCTTACAGTTGTTAATTTTCAACCCAAAATCTGTTGAGTTTCTGGTGACAATTTTTGACTAACCATCAGCAATAACCTGCCACCTCTTATACGAGGCATATCTTCCATCTAGTGTCTATAAATTAGTTCTCAATTTAAGTATTTTTAGGTTAATGTAATTTTTGATAGTATTGTTGAAGAGGACCCTATACTTAAGAAGTAAATATATCTTTACAATTATAATGTGGAAGGTTTAAGACTTCTGTTTTATCGACAACATCCCAATTTTGGCACACTTTTAGTGATTTTGGTACTGTTTTGTAGGCTGCAGTTAGAGGAAAGAAACGACCTACTGAATCTCTCTCTCTCTCTCTCTCTCAAATCCTTTCGTTTCTAGCAACCATGGAGTTTTGGGGTACGATTTATCTCTTTCAGTTTCTCTTTTCTACCTAATATTGTTATCATTTCTTTGTAATTTATTGCTTTAATCTATTCTTGGTTACTTTCTTCATTTGTGTCCAGATCAAATGAAGAATAAAGTAATAAAAGATTTGGTTGTTTCCAAATCAAATGAAACCATTTGTCAATGCCAATGAAATATACATCAATGACCAAATCAAAGTTGTTACTTTGACACGAACACGTTTATTAAGCAAAACACTGTTTGGGCGCGGCGACACGGCCACCGCTCCAATCTTAGTGTATTTTGGAGTCTGTTTCGTGTCAAATATGTCTCCGACATGATGCGATGCAAACGTGTCACTGATGGTTCTTCTAAGACAATATTTTTCTATTCACTATTTTTTCAATTGCATAGTGTATTTTTGAGTCGCTGCCACTACCAAAATAAGTCCTGAAAACGTAATGGCATTAAAACGATTCTAAAATAGTTTAGTGAAGTAGTTAGCGACGTTTCAGTGTAGTCGCGTCGGCCTAGTCGCTGACAGTGAAAACGTCACAAAACCTCGCTATTCGTTGTCCCTAATTGCGATGTTCAGTGAATCAACGTCACTACATTAGCGACGTGCTATGTGTCGCCAAATGTCGTTAATATGAGCGATGTTTAGCGACGTTCTGGGAACTACTGCTATTCATAAATTTAGCGATATTTAGCGACAACATAGTGACGTTATGAATAGTTAGCAACATATTTTGTGCCGCTTTATGGACATCGCTAAACGTCGCTAAATTGTAAAAAATGTAAAAAAAAATGAATCAAATGTATTCTTGCAGTTTGTCATATATATCCCTGCAATATCACAGTTCATAAAAATAGACAGACCCGGAGCAACCCTCCATTCAATTTTTTGGTTTCACCGGCCCCTTCGGTGGAACACTCAACACCAGTACATTCACACTCAACACCAAATTGTACACAAAATTATATAAAATGAAATAGATAAAAACTGAAATAAATTGATAAAAGTATGAAATAAATATCCCTATCTAGTCAGACAATAAAAGTGTTCGTAAAAAAATAATAAAAGACCCATGAATGGGTCAATTCACACAAATATCCGAAGAACTACTGATCAGTAGGAGGAGGATCACCGCTACGGATCTGGGATAATAGTGCGTCAAACTGCTCATGTGAAAGCATCACGCCACCCAATGAAGAAGTCAGTGCAGTCGATGTTAGATGTCGATGTCGGCGGACTAGGAGGACGTATATGCTAGCTCCAACCCTGTCAGTCGAGCATCGCAAGTATCCATGACAGAAAACATCCTTCCATTACTCTGCTCTACTGACTGGCTTATCTGAACCTGTGTTGTCTGTAGCCTCGTCAGTGCATGGTCTATGGCTACATGCAACCCCTGTAGCGCCGTGGTCAGATCCCTCAGCTCCATCATGCTACGCTCAAGAAATCAAAATGTGTTGTAATCTTCGCATCGTCCGTATGTGGTGTAGGCTGCTCCGTAATCCTAGGTAGAACCTCGTCACGCGTAGATGCAATTTGATGGTCAACTCTTTCCTGTTGGGCTCGTACTGACTCTTGGAAGGGTTGTGTTGTATCCACACTGACAGAGGGGTCCTAGAGGACTGCAACACAACATAGAAGGCATCATAGGATCTCGTACCGTAGTAAATATCCCTCCGCAGACCACCATCGACGGTCATCCACAGCTCATCAACCAACGGAGCTGGTTGGGTGGAGGTTGCGAGGAACTACCAGCCTCTCCCTGTGTTGGCCAGGTCGACCGCTCACGGAGCCTATAATACTCATCCAAAAAAGTACGTCTCTTTCAGTAAGCGTACTACTTACTATACACTCGTCATGCACATAATTGTTAATATACTTATTACTAACTACATGGATATTTATTTGTATATTTTCTAAGTTATATTAAAATTAACAAAACATAAAGTAATACTTACGTAACTCTGCATAGCCATCTCATCGATAAGTTGTCCACCCTTCCTATGGGTAGCAAGGAAGACGGTCACCATGTTAGCGTACTCACCTCTCTGGACCTGTAAAAAAATATTGTATGTTACTAGAATTAAATATTTTATCCTACTTTTATTAAAATAATATGTATAGAATGAAATACGTATCATGCGACGAAAATATTCCGTCATCAGAATCGACCTACCATACCACTTTTTTGCCATCTTTCCTGTCACCCCCAGTTTTCACAAACAGGGGTATTTTGGTAATTTTCCACTTTAAAAATTATTTTGAAATTATTTATTTATTATTTGTATTATTTTGGGGTTATTTGAATCGGGTTCGAATTTCAATTCAGTCCGACTTGTTTTGACTTGTTTCGGGGACCCGGGGTATTTTGACCTTAGCGGGCCCACACACTAGTTAGCCATGGCCCACATGTTAGATATTTTGGTTAGAGACTAGACTAATTATTTTGGTTAATTTTAGTTAGAGATTAGTGGTTTCGGTTTGACTAAACTACCCCCGACTTAACCTTTTCCTATTTATTAGCTATTTAAACCATTGGAGGGCAAACTTGTAATTATCCAAATAGGACAAATGGGACATGTGTGGCCGGCCACTAGAGTAGGGAGTGGGGAGGAGAGAGAAATCACTTTTCTTTCATTCTCATCCACTTTTCTTCTTCTTCTCCAAAGGGCTCCTTCCACTTTTGAAGCTTCCATTGATTCTCCCTCCAACCAAGGTGATTCCTTCTCCAAACTTGTTTCTTTTCTCATATAGATTGGATAGAAAACCCATTAGGATGATTCCCATGGTGGTGTCCCCATTAGAGACCATTTTTGTGTCCTTTGGACATTTCTAGGAGTGTCCACATGTAGGATTGTGTCCTAATAGGAAAAACCCTCTTTTGGACACATGGATATTGTTTTAATATTGTTTTTGTGTTGTTCTCATTAATATTCCAGATTTTGACATGTTTAGAATGAGTTTCTCCATGTATTTATATGTATCATATTCATTCCTATATGTATTTATATATATATAGTTATATATATATCATTCTATATATATATATATATATATATATATATATATATATATATATATATATTTTATATATATATATATATATATATATATATATATATATATATATATATATATATATATGGTGAATATTGTGATGGGTTTGTGTGTGGTTTTGGTGTCCAAAATGGACAGCTCAGGTTCGACCATAGCAGTGGTTGTGTGTGTGGTTGTTAGTGGTAGGAAGGGTGTTTGATTTAATGTTTGAGAGAGGAGTTTGTGAGAGTTTGAGAGGGAATAGATTAGTGGTTGTGTGGGGAGTAGTTGTGAGTGATAGAGAGTGATTAAGAGGGGGGGGGGGGGGGGGGGAGAACCACTTCTTGGCTGTCAAGAACAGCCCTACCTGCTGTCCATAAAACCCCCACTAAACAGCCATTAAAAACCCTAAATTGCTGTCCTTAAATGTCAAGAACAGCCCCCATTTTTCCCTTCCCTTGGCTGTCCCCATCTAGCCATTTGTTGGCTGTCCTTTTGCTCCAAATCCAGTCCCCCATGGCTGTCCAAAACCCCCATGAAACCCCATACCTGCTGTCCAAAAACAGCCCCCCCCAACAGCACAAAACAGTCCATGTAACCATTCAAAATCAGTCCACAAACCCCCTTCATTTCAGTCGAAGTTTCACCCTTGTTGGTTGTCCTTGTTAGCCCATAACACCACCACAAAATCTCCATATTTCAGTCCAATACACTACACTTTAGCCCCCTATATCCTGTCATAAGCACACTACAAAATCAGTCCACAAGGAGGCTTGTGTTTGTGTGTGTTTTGAGGTTTGTGTGTGTGTGAGAGAAAGCCTAGAGAGTGATACTAGTAGCCTATAGGATAGCCTATACCTAAACTAGTAGGAAGCCTATAGGGGAGACTTATAGAGTGTGGTATTGTGAGAATGTTGTATGTGAGTGAGTGTTGGGTAGAGTTGAAGGTAAATTCATGGTATGTTAAGATAGGTAATAGGGTAAACCATGCCCCGTATCCTAACATAGCTTAGATACTTAGGATACCCAAATTTCTTGGTAGGTAAACCTTAGATAGGTTGATATCTAGCTACCCTAAGGAGCCTAGACTAGTATCATGGGTTTTTGCAAGGTTTCATTGGTTTTTGGCAAGGTATCGGAATTTACCTTAGAAGGATAAATGCTAGTTTTGCCTAGAAATAGGATATTAGTGTTAGAAGCCTAAGATAGAGTTAGAAATTGATTCCCGTGGTTGGTAATGATCAAATGTGGTACTCAAAGACTAGTTTTGACGTCGGTTGACCTTTTTGACCAAAAGTCAACAAAAGTCAACCGAGAGTCAAACTTAGCCTTTAAGCGACCCGATTTGACCGAAACCAACCCAGAGTTGACCAGTTGACTGAAAGTCAATAGTTGGTCAACATTAGACTAGTTTGACCTAGGGTTGACCTAGAGTTGACAGAGTTGACCAGAGTTGACTTTTTGACCAAAAGTCAACTGTAAGTCAACCGTTGATCCCGATTGACCTAGTTTGACTTGGAATGACTCCCAGTGACCTAGTATGACCTAGTATGAACCAGTATGGCCTAGTATGACTCAGTTTGACCTAGATTGACCTAGTTTTGACTTAGACTTGCATTCATGACTTGTATTAGTTTTCTTTTCAGTATTTAGTCATGTTTGACTCATAGTATCTTATCTTAGGTCTATGATCGCTCTGAGCGTCTATTCACTCTATCAGCTCAGGACCACAGGCGAGTACATTCACTGATAGTTTTTATTGTCTTGATATCTACTATATCCGATTCAATCGTAGTGTCTTACTCGATTCTCGACACGATAGTTCACGGACTAGTATTATCGGATTTCGGTCATAAGATGTCATTCCTGGATTTCTTGGGATACTGGTACTTGCTTGGTCTTGATTCTTGTACTGGTATTGACGTCGATTCCTGAAGAGGACTTGCTCCCCTCTTAGGGAATCCTGCGTCATGACGTGCTATGACCGTATCCATTTTACTATTCGGGGGATGGGGGAATTATTAGGGGTTATGTGATCAAGCCTTCCTGTAACTATACATTGCTAGCATCACCCTCGCCTCACGTAGGGTGTTGCAGACACCCCATTCCGGTTATCCAGGTTGGACGGCATGATTCTCCGTTGAGTACACCGCAGATTGCCGGGCCAAGTGGATAACCATCTCTTGCTCACCTAGCCGATCACATATCGCTCTAATAATTCAAAACACCTTTTTACTTTATTTGTCATGTCTTATATTCCAGTTTCAGCTTTATTTACTGTACTTTCACCATGCTATGTTTCATTCTCATATGCTATATCTGTCTTTTATACTGTACCTTGGTTATGGGACTAGGTTCTGTTCGGAAGAAGGGTTACAACCCCGGTCCTTGTTTGGTTTAAGGGTTGTAACTCAGCTTTCGAATGGTTCCCAAGTTGCCAATATCTTTGTTTTGTATTTCATTATTACTGTCTCTTATAGTATTTCTCAATTCATATGGAACTGCTGTTGGTTTTTGTACTTGCTCATTTTCCTGACAGGATACCGTTGACAAATTTTACAGATGATTTAGAGGCTGATTGCCCGACTTACTACGGGATAGAGTCTGGTGGACTGGACCTAGATAGTGGCTTAGTGGTAGAGCCACTAGACTTCGCCCACCCAGAGTAGCCTAGTTAGATAGGTTTGTCTGGCCTGCGAGCCAGCTAGTTCATTTTCTGTTGTAGTATCTTTATACTTATTACTATTCTGAGACTCTGGATTTTGTGTTAGCTGTGACTTGTGGATATTTCTGGACTCGTTTCTTGCTTATTCTATCATATTTCTTTTCCATGCTTTCTACCTTAGTTTTGATATATGTGATTGAGACTGTATTGCTATGTTCCTCCGTTCGGAGTGTATATACTGTACATGTACATTTATTTGTTTTAGTCGTAGTATTTACAGACCCTATATACAGCATTCTACCACCGATTCTGCGGTGTAGGCTGGACGTAACCACGTGCTCGTGCCCCTCTTCAGGGTGCGGGTCGTGACACGTTTTTGTGGTGGCCCATGCAGGTCAGTGTCGCAACTAGTGCGAACTCGTAATGGTGCTCGACTTAGAGTGCTAATTACGAGCCTGCGATTAGGACATAGGATTAGGGTATGATAGGAGTTACTCAATCACATGCTAGGAAATTTCTGATCTTTTGATTACCATGACAAATTCTTTTGCATTGAATTTAATTGTCCGTCTTTGATAATCCTATCATGTGCCATATTGATTCCTTGTTTCAACCTATCCTCAGGATGACGATCACTCGCTCTTAGGCAGCGGGTTCTAGCGCAGTACCAGGGAGGCCCGATCCGGTAGGAGGCCTTCTACCTCCAGCTGCGGGAGCAGCAGTGGCAGATCCGGCAGTTCTTCCACCTCCGGCAGCAGGAGTAGCAGTGGCAGTTCTCGGAGGTCTTCCACCTCCGGCAGAGGGAGCTACAGCTGAGGGAGCTGCTATCTCAGTTCCTGCCCTTCCGGCGGGAGCAGCAGCAGCAGCAGCAACAACGATTCCAGGAGGTCTTCCACCTCCAGCAGCGGGATCGTCTATGGTTATTCCTGATGTCCTTCGACCACCGCCTCCGATACCGACAGACACTCAGGGTATGATGGCCCTTCTGCAGCAGATGTTGCAGACGCAGAGAGCCCAGGCAGAGGCGCAGAGCCGCCAGACAGAGGTGCTGAGATAGACGATGGAGAACTCGCACCAGTTAGCTATGGCGGCTGTGGAGAGAGGTGCACCGGCTACAGTTGGGGGAGCACCAGCACAACAGCAGGGCCAGGGGAGGCCCGGTACGCATCTCGACTTCCGGAAGATGAACCCGCGAGATTTCAGGGGTACCGAGGGTATCCTATACGTGGACGACTGGTTAGCGGATGTCCAGCGGTGTCTGGAGTTGGCGGAGGTTCCGAGAGCTCTGTGGGTGACTTCTGCAGCGAGCCAGTTCTTTGATATAGCATTGGCTTGGTACCGCACGGATCCGCGTGCGTCAGTGAGAGGTATATCTTGGGAGGACTTCAGGAAACTCTTTAAGGAGAAGTTCTACCGAGATGTAGCCTTGACAGCTCTGGAGGGGCAGTTTGTTAGTTTGGTGCAGGAGAACTCGTCAGTGGACGAGTATGCAGCGGAGTTCTTCCGCCTGAACAGGTTTGCACCCAGTTTGGTTCAGGAAGAGGGGTGCAAGGCCCGGAAGTTCAGGAGGGGTCTCATCCATGCAGTGCGCACTCGCACATCTGGGCGACGAGATGCGACATTTGAGCAGATCTTGATGGAGGCTCAGATTGCGGAGGAGGACTTCGGCCTTAAGTCGAAGAGGAGCAGTAACGCTTTGGGATCCAGTTCGAGTGCAGGGCCAGCGAAGCGCCCACATTTCTAGCATAGGCAGTTCTAGTAGCATCAGCCTCAGTTGCAGATCCAGCAGGCACCGGCGCGTGCCCAGCAGCATCAGGGTCAGGGTCAAGGCCAGAGGCCAGCTGCACAGTGCAACTTCTGCGGGAAGCCAGGGCATACTGTAGAGGTGTACAGGAAGAGATTGGGCGTCTGCTTATACTGTGGGGCGTCCGATCACCAGCTGAAGGACTGCCGTATTCGCGGAGTCAGAGGAGTTCAGGACAGAGCACAGCCAGCCAGAGGACCAGCAGTTCAGCAGAGGGATCCTCCACTTCAGACTCAGCAGCAGCATTTTCAGCAGCACCAGAGGGGAGCCCCTGCGGGCAGAGTGTTTGCCCTGACAGCAGGAGAGGAGGCAGAGCCCGTAGGCGATGTAGTGGCAGGTCATGTTCTTCTCGATTCATTTCCTGCATTTACCTTATTTGATTTCGGTGCCTCGCATAGCTTTGTGTCTGTCTCCTTTGCTCTGAGACACAATATTATTGTTGAACCCTTGGGTAGGACTTGCAAGATATTGACCGGGGGAGGCATCATCCTGGTCAATAATATCTGCAAGAGGCGGAGAGTTACTGTAGGAGGCCGAGTTTTGGGTGCGTGTTTGCTCGTAATGCCCCTTCCGAGGTACGATGTGGTACTCGGAATGGATTGGTTGAGCACGCACCATGCTACTATAGATTGTAGAGGTGGTAGGATTTTGTTTAGGCCACCCGGAGAGCCAGAGATTGAGTTTGCCAGAGGAGCAGCTGAGCCGGAAGGTGGATTCTGCGGAGCTTTACTGGCGGGGCAGGCATTGTCGCATCCATTGATTGCTGATTTCATGGATGTTTTTCTAGAGGAGTTGCCTGGGATGCCGCCGGATAGAGACATTGAGTTCTCTATAGACCTAGTGCCAGGTGTTGAGCCCATTTCGCAGCACATCTATAAAGTCAACAACAGCGAGTTGGCGGAGCTGAAGTCACGACCCGCACCCAGTATTTGGGCATGAGCCGAGGGTACGTCCAGCCTACGCCGCAGTATCGGCGGTAGAACGCTGTCTAGTCATCTCCATAGTTTACAAATACAACCACGCAGTTTATATTCATTTACACAAAGTAAACAATTCACAAAGAGGCTAAGTATAGTAAATTCTATAAATAACTTGGAGTGATAGATAATGAATACTATGACGAACTCCAATATCAAAATGTACCAAATGTCACAACTCAAAAGAAAGGTAAGGTACTAGAACATCAACTCATGAGTCTAAAAATAGGAAATACATCTATTGTCTCAACTGAACAAGCTATGAAAATAAATAGAGTGAAACTACTGAAGGCCATCCGTAGAAGGCAAGTCTGCATAGGCAGCCTCCAACTCGTCCTGTGCACCAAAGTCCGGATCTGCAGTGTGCTCATAATATGTAGTACAAAAGTCCTCTAACTCATCACCTAAAATGTTGGTTATCTAGTCAGGATTGGAACAAGCACACAAGCTAAAAAACTATCCGCAACATAATAGAATCGACAGTTCTTGAATATAACATATGTAAAGGAAACTGAGCAGTAGTGTGATGACATGGTATATCTAGAATAGAACATAAAACAGAGAGTAATATGTCAGCTGGAACGAATATGAAAACATAGTGACATGACAAGTGGTAAAAGTAAAAGACGAGCTATCTAAGTGAATTGAAATATTCCTTTCGACATGTGAACGGCTAAGGGGTAAATAAGGTATACTGCACGTGTCGTGTGCAGTTGCTAGCATTCACGAGAGACACTGGGATAGAATGGGAAGTTCACACGTCTACTAGGATATTTTCCCTCTCGACCAGTACTCATGAACCTAAATAAGTCCCGAAAAAGAAGCTAAACAAGAGTATAATAAATGGGGTTCATGACTCTCACTCGTGTGTCCATCGTGTCATCAAGCAAAAGAACATATGACCATATACTGCACAAAACCATCAGAATTGGAAGTAGAACAGAAAGTGTACTTGCCTGTTGTCTTGAGCTGGTTGTGTGAGTCAAATGCCCAATCAGAATCCAATATACCTATATTTATGAATTTGTATAATCACAAACTTTAAGAGTATAAATAAATCTATTTTGTTGATTTGTTAGGTTGTTAAGGTACTACCCTTCAATTTGGTTTCCTGGATTAATGGGCTCATTGGCAGACTGGTCACCATTGTGGACAGTGTATCTAATGAGATGCTAACAATATTCAAAAGTTCGAGCTAGTGAAACGTGGGCTGATCAGCTATTTAGGAATGCTGCTATAATCTTGGGCTGAACTGGAGATGGTTGGCACACTATCCTACCTTCAGTTGAGGCTACTGGTGCTAACACTAGTGTGTGTAACTAACTGTTGTTTCAGGTGCCTCACATGAATGAATTTCCTGTCCTCTAGGTCCTTCTATCTACATTGAATATCAGGCAACCCAACCTGTCATCATACAGGTTTAACCCAACTGTTATTGATAGTGTTGGTCAAGGGTGACTGCTCCCATCTTAATAACTAATCAGGAGAATTTGGGACTGCATCCCCATGAAATTGGTCAGGACATTACAAGATGTATGATTGATCATCATATGCATATATATGTAGAATTGAACATCATATCTATATATATGACTGAAATAATTTGGCCAAGGTACAGGTCATGGGTAAGAGTCTACTACAGGTGACTCTCAAGAGAAATGGTTCTGTTATTCTCTATGGCTTATGCAATGACACCCATTCCTCAGGATGGATGTGTTTCCAGGTAATGTTTTATGGTGTGGTGCAAGGTCCTCTTAGTTTGTTCCAGTGTTTCTCTTATGTATAAGACTGACCAAAAGCTAACAGGGTGATGGCAGGTAGGCTGATCTGTAGGTCAGTGGCAAGAGAGGTGGGACAATTAAACATGATACTCTAGGACAAAACCCTATGCAGTGAAGGTTATATGCAATGTATGCAGAAATTTCCAAGGACAGGTGCCTGGATAGGAGCCCCTTGGTGTATAGAGATTAAACCATTGGGTTTGGTTGAACTAACCATCCACCCCTACTTACTCCAGACCCTCTTCCAATTGGCAGGAACTAGACTAACACATATTTCCTACTTGAAAGTCCCTTCGAATGGACAGATTTTATACTTTACCTATGCAGTCCAAATGAAAGGCTATGAGCAGGGCATTAAAGGAATTATTCTTTGCAAGTAAGAGGGCTGTATGCAATAAGAGTACAGGCAACAACAGGTAGCATTGATGTATATGGGTGCAGGACATCCAAATAAAGAATACTTGATACTTCATTGGGTTAGCACTGTTTATACAGATGGTGTAATCTCTAGTACTCCATTGGAATGAGATGTTATCCATCAGTGCAGGCAATCTATTGCAGAAATCTGTGCATCGTGAGGTTTATAATAGAAAAAATCCTTATAATGGGACAGGGTTAAAATGTGCACAATTGCTCTTAATCACCAATGGCATGAAACGCAAAAGAACAGAACATAATAGTTCATCCTAGGTGTGTGTCATCCAGCGGTTGAACCAAGTGCAAACATAGACAATTGCTAAAAGTATAGGACAATATTTGTGAAGAGCACCTGGGTTTGTAACATGTAGGTAATACAACACTTACTTGATATACCCAGGTTAATCTACCTGCAGGGCTTCACCTACATGTACATCTGGTACTCTAAGCAATGAATCCTACATGTAGTCCTTCGCACCTATCCTTGGTCTACTCATGTTCGTGTCATTCTCCTAGTTCGCATTGCTCGGGAGGCCTGTGTGCATCCTGAAGTGAGTAGGGGTGTCTCCACTCCCTTGGCAACCAGTTTACATTGGTACAGACCTATTCTCTGTTCATCAATGGTTCTCCTTGCCTATGCTTGCCAGGTTCTGATTCAAGAGTGGACTAAATTCCTTATTGATCTGACAGTTAACTGGAACTTAGTAATATTACTTATCTCAGGGAATACAAGGAACAATCCCCTACGTGACAGGGCGTGGTGGATGCTACTTCAAGTCAATGTGTTTATGAAAGCAACTATATCTTCCTTAGGCTCAACTGCTCCTTGGTCAGGTGTCATAATGATTATCCAGTAAAGGGTGTACCTACATCTACTCCTAAGATTGATAACAGTAGGATACAGTTATGTATATTTATTCGTTCGAACGCAATCTCTAATCATCCATGGTTACCCAGTTTCTCTTAGGAGAAATATCAAACATGTGGTGTTATAATTAAAACAGAAAAGATGTTTTATTAGATCCTTACCTCGACAATGGAACCTGAGGTTGATGGTAACGCACGAGCAGCCTTGTAAAAGAACGTTCACCGGGCTTGCAAGGGGGTGAAGAGTTTTCTAGGGTTTTGAAGGGACTTGGGCGGTTGCTATCATCATATATATATGCTGTGGTTTGAGCTCTAAGAGGAGATAAGAAGGAATTCAATTTCCTCTCATCTAAAAGTCCAGAGTTATCATCCTACTCTGTTTCGAATTCAAATTGAGTATGGGAAGGAAATCGGTTGGAGAAGGGATTTAAATCATCAAGTTTTGCAATAAAACCCCTGGGTGTTTGAGTTTAAAGTTCGGTTCTGGCATTGGCCATTAGAACCTAATCTTTACATTTGGGAATTTACATTCCAGCCCCTCATGTATAGCTAATTGTGATCCACACCTATTTGGTTTAGGAAGGACTAGGGAAAGCCCCCCCCCCCTTCTACTCTATTGTTTTCAAAATGCTTCATGAGTTCATAATACACTATACATTAGTTATTAATATTTCTATGTAAATAATTATTAGCAAAATAATAATGAATAAAATGGGGAAATTTTGGTTCAAGGGCTTACAAACCTATCCACCTTAAAATAATTTCGTCCTCGAAATTAAAGGTAGTTACAAGGGTAAGAATTTTGAACCTCAAGTCTCAAAAGATAAGGATAGCGCTCTCGCATCTCTTCTACTCTCTTCCAAGTGTATTCGCCTGGCGAATGGTGCCTCCACCAGTCGAGATTTTATAGGTGCTATCTAAGGGTTTAGATACAATGCTATGTCTAAAGTAAAAATTGCAGGTATGAAGCTGGGGCTGGCTCTAGAATCAAAATGGCTGAAAAGATTTAAGGAGATCCGAACCTGCTATCACATTAGGAGGTACTAGTGTCTTTTCGACCGCCATGGCATAAGCTCTGCCCTACTGCTGCTGTGTGGGCAGGGGTCCCCTCTGCTGTTGGGGTATCGCCGGTCTCGTCGGTGCTCCTGGGGCAGGAGCTGCCCCCTGTGCTGAACGGGGTGGTGCTAGAGTGCACTCTCGCAACTGGTGTGTGCTCGAACCACAGAATAGACACACTCCGAGTCGCTTCCTGCATACCTCCCAATCATGCCCTGGCTTCTTGCAGTAGCCGCAGGTGGGAGTCGCCTGTCTGGGCTGGTGGTGCTGAGAGGTAGGGGCTTTGGCTGAGGGCTGGTACTGCTGCTGGAGACGGGGCTATGGCTGCTGCTGCTGCACTACAGTCTTCCCCGGAGCATGGGATCGTTTTGCCGATCCGGACTGGCTGTTACCCCCTCCATAGGCGTCTCGGTCCCTCTTCTGTTTGTGCTTCATCTCCTTTTCAACATCCTGCGCAACTTTTACGATATTCTCATATGTGGTGGCTTGGCTGGTGGCTACGGCTATACGGATCTCATGTGATAGCCCCTTCCTGAACTTCTTGGCCTTGGCTGCAGGAGTCAAGGCGTATGCAAATCGACTGAGACGAGAGAATTCGACAGAATACTCATCGATGGAGAGGTTGCCTTGTTCAAGACTCTCGAACTCGTTCTCCAATTCTTCGTGAGCTGCTTCAGGATAAAACTTCGTCTTGAATAGTTCTTTGAATTCCTCCCAAGTCACGTCTGGCTCAGTGAATCGGGGCTCATCCCTGTACCACGTACAGGCGATGTCATAGAGCTGCATGCTTGCATTATCAACCTTCTGGTCTTCGGGGATTCGGGCCCTTCGGAGATTGCAGTCCACATTCATCAGCCAGTCATCGGCGTAGAGAATTCCCTCCGTACCCTTGAACTCCCAGGACCTGAGGTCTGTAAAATGTTTGGAGGTGCCGGGACGCTGTGGAGGAGCCTCCCTAGCCTGAAGAGCCTCACGGAAGACGTCAGCCTGTCGGGTTTGGGAGTTCATGATCTGCTGGACGATCCCGAGGAGGGCAACATTGTCCAGTGCAGGAGGTGGTCGAAGGACTGGTGCTTGATGCTGAATGGGTGCTGGCTGGTGGAAAGGTACAGGTTGATGGAAAGGTGCTGGTGGGGGAATCGACGAAGGGAACTGAGGAGGTGGCGGAATATCATCGCGACGAAATCTCGAAGCCTGCGGCTGGGGAGTCTCGCCTAAGTAGGCGAAGTGACCTCCGTGAGTCGGTGGGGTTCCATTCGTGGAGGACCCACCAACGTTTGCTGGGGGGTTCGGGTGAGCGGGGTTCCTGCCTTGATCCATCTAACTGCCACAAAGTAAAACTGTTAGTTGGTATGAAGATTCAAACAGGATGCAGATCAAAGGAATATTTGAGATCAAATGTAGAATTCAATAACGATGTTAGAATTGTGGAGATGATCCTTAAAGTTTACTTTCTACTCGCAGGCCTGCAGTAGTACATCTAAGTTGAGTACTACCACAAGTTTCGCTGTGTTTTGTGAAATCAGACCTGTATGGGCCACCATAAAAACGTGTCACGACCCGCACCCAGTATTTGGGCATGAGCCGTGGGTACGTCCAGCCTACGCCGCAGTATCGGCGGTAGAACGCTGTCTAGTCATCTCCACAGTTTACAAATACAACCACGCAGTTTATATTCATTTACACAAAGTAAACAATTCACAAAGAGGCTAAGTATAGTGAATTCTATAAATAACTTGGAGTGATAGATAATGAATACTATGACGAACTCCAATATCAAAATGTACCAAATGTCACAACTCAAAAGAAAGGTAAGGTACTAGAACATCAACTCATGAGTCTAAAAATAGGAAATACATCCATTGTCTCAACTGAACAAGCTATGAAAATAAATAGAGTGAAACTACTGAAGGCCATCCGTAGCAGGCAAGTCTGCATAGGCAGCCTCCAACTCGTCCTGTGCACCAAAGTCGGGATCTGCAGTGTGCTCATAATATGTAGTGCAAAAGTCCTCTAACTCATCACCTAAAATATTGGTTATCCAGTCAGGATTGGAACAAGCACACAAGCTGAAAAACTATCCGCAACATAATAGAATCGACAGTTCATGAATATAACATATGTAAAGTAAACTGAGCAGTAGTATGATGACATGGTATATCTAGAATAGAACATAAATCGTAGAGTAATATGTCAGCTGGAACGAATATGAAAACATAGTGACATGACAAGTGGTAAAAGTAAAAGACGAGCTATCTAAGTGAATTGAAATATTTCTTTCGACATGTGAACGGCTAAGGGGTAAATAAGGCATACTGCACGTGTCGTGTGCAGTTGCTAGCATTCACGAGAGACACTGGGATAGAATGGGAAGTTCACACGTCTACTAGGATATTTCCCCTCCCGACCAGTACTCATGAACCTAAATAAGTACCGAAAAAGAAGCTAAACAAGAGTATAATAAATGGGGTTCATGACTCTCACTCGTGTGTCCATCGTGTCATCAAGCAAAAGAACATATGACCATATACTGCACAAAACCATCAGAATTGGAAGTAGAACAGAAAGTGTACTTGCCTGTTGTCTTGAGCTGGTTGTGTGAGTCAAATGCCCAATCAGAATCCAATATACCTATATTTATGAATTTGTATAATCAACACAAACTTTAAGAGTATAAATAAATCTATTTTGTTGATTTGTTAGGTTGTTAAGGTACTACCCTTCAATTTGGTTTCCTGGATTAATGGGTTCATTGGCAGACTGGTCACCATTGTGGACAGTGTATCTAATGAGATGCTAACAATATTCAAAAGTTCGAGCTAGTGAAACATGGGCTGATCAGCTATTTAGGACTGCTGCTATAATCTTGGGCTGAACTGGAGATGGTTGGCACACTATCCTACCTTCAGTTGAGGCTACTGGTGCTAACACTAGTGTGTGTAACTAACTGTTGTTTCAGGTGCCTCACATGAATGAATTTCCTGTCCTCTAGGTCTTTCTATCTACATTGAATATCAGGCAACCCAACCTGTCATCATACAGGTTTAACCCAACTGTTATTGACAGTGTTGGTCAAGGGTGACTGCTCCCATCTTAATAACTAATCAGAAGAATTTGGGACTGCATCCCCATGAAATTGGTCAGGACATTACAAGATGTATGATTGATCATCATATGCATATATATGTAGAATTGAACATCATATCTATATATATGACTGAAATAATTTGGCCAAGGTACAGGTCATGGGTAAGAGTCTACTACAGGTGACTCTCAAGAGAAATGGTTCTGTTATTCTCTATGGCTTATGCAATGACACCCATTCCTCAGGATGGATGTGTTTCCAGGTAATGTTTTATGGTGTGGTGCAAGGTCCTCTTAGTTTGTTCCAGTGTTTCTCTTATGTATAGGACTGACCAAAAGCTAACAGGGTGATGGCAGGTAGGCTGATCTGTAGGTCAGTGGCAAGAGAGGTGGGACAATTAAACATGATACTCTAGGACAAAACCCTATGCAGTGAAGGTTATATGCAATGTGTGCAAAAATTTCCAAGGACAGGTGCCTAGATAGGAGCCCCTTGGTGTATAGAGATTAAACCATTGGGTTTGGTTGAACTAACCATCCACCCCTACTTACTCCAGACCCTCTCCCAATTGGCAGGAACTAGACTAACACATATTTCCTACTTGAAAGTCCCTTCGAATGGACAGATTTTATACTTTACCTATGCAGTCCAAATGAAAGGCTATGAGCAGGGCATTAAAGGAATTATTCTTTGCAAGTAAGAGGGCTGTATGCAATAAGAGTACAGGCAACAACAGGTAGCAGTGATGTATATGGGTGCAGGACATCCAAATAAAGAATACTTGATACTTCATTGGGTTAGCACTGTTTATACAGATGGTGTAATCTCTAGTACTCCATTGGAATGAGATGTTATCCATCAGTGCAGGCAATCTATTGCAGAAATCTGTGCATCGTGAGGTTTATAATAGAAAAAATCCTTATAATGGGACTGGGTTAAAATGTGCACAATTGCTCTTAATCACCAATGGCATGAAACGCAAAAGAACATAACATAATAGTTCATCCTAGGTGTGTGTCATCCAGCGGTTGAACCAAGTGCAAACATAAACAATTGCTAAAAGTATAGGACAATATTTGTGAAGAGCACCTGGGTTTGTAACATGTAGGTAATACAACACTTACTTGATATACCCAGGTTAATCTACCTGCAGGGCTTCACCTACATGTACATCTGGTACTCTAAGCAATGAATCCTACATGTAGTCCTTCGCACCTATCCTTGGTCTACTCATGTTCGTGTCATTCTCCTAGTTTGCATTGCTCGGGAGGCCTGTGTGCATCCTGAAGTGAGTAGGGGTGTCTCCACTCCCTTGGCAACCGGTTTACATTGGTACAGACCTATTCTCTGTTCATCAATGGTTCTCCTTGCCTATGCTTGCCAGGTTCTGATTCAAGAGTGGACTAAATTCCTTATTGATCTGACAGTTAACTGGAACTTAGTAATATTACTTATCTCAGGGAATACAAGGAACAATCCCCTACGTGACAGGGCGTGGTGGATGCTACTTCAAGTCAATGTGTTTATGAAAGCAACTATATCTTCCTTAGGCTCAACTACTCCTTGGTCAGGTGTCGTGATGATTATCCAGTAAAGGGTGTACCTACATCTACTCCTAAGATTGATAACAGTAGGATACAGTTATGTATATTTATTCGTACGAACGCAATCTCTAATCATCCATGGTTACCCAGTTTCTCTTAGGAGAAATATCAAACATGTGGTGTTATAATTAAAACAGGAAAGAGGTTTTATTAGATCCTTACCTCGACAATGGAACCTGAGGTTGATGGTAACGCACGAGCAGCCTTGTAAAAGAACGTTCACCGGGCTTGCAAGGGGGTGAAGAGTTTTCTAGGGTTTTGAAGGGACTTGGGCGGCTGCTATCATCATATATATATGCTGTGGTTTGAGCTCTAAGAGGAGATAAGAAGGAATTCAATTTCCTCTCATCTAAAAGTCCAGAGTTATCATCCTACTCTGTTTCGAATTCAAATTGAGTATGGGAAGGAAATCGGTTGGAGAAGGGATTTAAATTATCAAGTTTTGCAATTAAACCCCTGGGTGTTTGGAGTTTAAAGTTCGGTTCTGGCATTGGCCATTAGAACCTAATCTTTACATTTGGGAATTTACATTCCAGCCCCTCATGTATAGCTAATTGTGATCCACACCTATTTGGTTTAGGAAGGACTAGGGAAAGCCCCCCCCCCTTCTACTATACTGTTTTCAAAATGCTTCATGAGTTCATAATACACTATACATTAGTTATTAATATTTCTATGTAAATAATTATTAGAAAAATAATAATGAATAAAATGGGGAAAAATTAGTTCAAGGGCTTACAAACCTACCCACCTTAAAATAATTTCGTCCTCGAAATTAAAGGTAGTTACAAGGGTAAGAATTTTGAACCTCAAGTCTCAAAAGATAAGGATAGCGCTCTCGCATCTCTTCTGCGCTCTCCCAAGTGGATTCGCCTGGCGAATGGTGCCTCCACCAGTCGAGATTTTATAGGTGCTATCTAAGGGTTTAGATACAATGCTATGTCTAAAGTAAAAATTGTAGGTATGAAGCTGGGGCTGGCTCTAGAATCAAAATGGCTGAAAAGATTTAAGGAGATCCGAACCTGCTATCACATTAGGAGGTACTAGTGTCTTTTCAACTGCCATGGCATAAGCTCTGCCCTACTGCTGCTGTGTGGGCAGGGGTCCCCTCTGCTGTTGGGGTATCGCCGGTCTCGTCGGTGCTCCTGGGGCAGGAGCTGCCCCCTGTGCTGAACGGGGTGGTGCTAGAGTGCTCTCTCGCAACTGGTGTGTGCTCGAACCACAGAATAGACACACTCCAAGTCGCTTCCTGCATACCTCCCAATCATGCCCTGGCTTCTTGCAGTAGCCGCAGGTGGGAGTCGCCTGTCTGGGCTGGTGGTGCTGAGAGGTAGGGGCTTTGGTTGAGGGCTGGTACTGCTGCTGGAGACGGGGCTGTGGCTGCTGCTGCTGCACTACAGTCTTCCCCGGAGCATGGGATCGTTTCGCCGATCCGGACTGGCTATTACCCCATCCATAGGCGTCTCGGTCCCTCTTTTGTTTGCGCTTCATCTCCTTTTCTACATCCTGCACAACTTTTACGATATTTTCATATGTGGTGGCTTGGCTGGTGGCTACGGCTATACGGATCTCATGTGATAGCCCCTTCCTGAACTTTTTGGCCTTGGCTGCAGGAGTCAAGGCGTCTGCAAATCGTCTGAGACGAGAGAATTCGGCAGAATACTCGTCGATGGAGAGGTTGCCTTGTTCAAGACTCTCAAACTCGTTCTCCAATTCTTCGCGAGCTGCTTCAGGATAAAACTTCATCTTGAATAGTTCTTTGAATTCCTCCCAAGTCACGTCTGGCTCATTGAATCGGGGCTCATCCCTGTACCACGTACAGGCGATGTCATAGAGCTGCATGCTTGTATTATCAACCTTCTGGTCTTCGGGGATTCGGGCCCTCCGGAGATTGCGGTCCACATTCATCAGCCAGTCATCGGCGTAGAGAATTCCCTCCGTACCCTTGAACTCCCAGGGCCTGAGGTCTGTAAAATGTTTGGAGGTGCCGGGACGCTGTGGAGGAGCCTCCCTAGCCTGAAGAGCCTCACGGAAGACGTCAGCCTGTCGGGTTTGGAAGTTCATGATCTGCTGGACGATCCCGATGAGGGCAACATTGTCCAGTGCAGGAGGTGGTGGAAGGGCTGGTGCTTGATGCTGAAGGGGTGCTGGCTGGTGGAAAGGTACAGGTTGATGGAAAGGTGCTGGTGGGGGAATCGGCGAAGGGAACTGAGGAGGTGGCGGAATATCATCGCGACGAAATCTCGAAGACTGCGGCTGGGGAGTCTCGCCTACGTAGGTGAAGTGACCTCTGTGAGTCGGTGGGGTTCCATTCGTGGAGGACCCACCAACGTTTGCTGGGGGTTCGGGTGAGCGGGGTTCCTGCCTTGATCCATCTAACTGCCACAAAGTAAAATTGTTAGTTGGTATGAAGATTCAAACAGGATACAGATCAAAGGAATATTTGAGATCAAATGTAGAATTCAATAACGATGTTAGAATTGTGGAGATGATCCTTAAAGTTTACTTTCTACTCGCAGGCCTGCAGTAGTACATCTAAGTTGAGTACTACCACAAGTTTCGCTGTGTTTTGCGAAATCAGACCTGCATGGGCCACCATAAAAACGTGTCACGACCCGCACCCAGTATTTGGGCATGAGCCGTGGGTACGTCCAGCCTACGCCGCAGTATCGGCGGTAGAACGCTGTCTAGTCATCTCCACAGTTTACAAATACAACCACGCAGTTTATATTCATTTACACAAAGTAAACAATTCACAAAGAGGCTAAGTATAGTGAATTCTATAAATAACTTGGAGTGATAGATAATGAATACTATGACGAACTCCAATATCAAAATGTACCAAATGTCACAACTCAAAAGAAAGGTAAGGTACTAGAACATCAACTCATGAGTCTAAAAATAGGAAATACATCCATTGTCTCAACTGAACATGCTTTGAAAATAAATAGAGTGAAACAACTGAAGGCCATCCGTAGCAGGCAAGTCTGCATAGGCAGCCTCCAACTCGTCCTGTGCACCAAAGTCGGGATCTGCAGTGTGCTCATAATATGTAGTGCAAAAGTCCTCTAACTCATCACCTAAAATGTTGGTTATCCAGTCAGGATTGGAACAAGCACACAAGCTGAAAAACTATCCGCAACATAATAGAATCGACAGTTCATGAATATAACATATGTAAAGGAAACTGAGCAGTAGTGTGATGACATGGTATATCTAGAATAGAACATAAATCGTAGAGTAATATGTCAGCTGGAACGAATATGAAAACATAGTGACATGACAAGTGGTAAAAGTAAAAGACGAGCTATCTAAGTGAATTGAAATATTCCTTTCGACATGTGAATGGCTAAGGGGTAAATAAGGCATACTGCACGTGTCGTGTGCAGTTGCTAGCATTCACGAGAGACACTGGGATAGAATGGGAAGTTCACACGTCTATTAGGATATTTCCCCTCCCGACCAGTACTCATGAACCTAAATAAGTCCCGAAAAAGAAGCTAAACAAGAGTATAATAAATGGGGTTCATGACTCTCACTCGTCTGTCCATCGTGTCATCAAGCAAAAGAACATATGACCATATACTACACAAAACCATCAGAATTGGAAGTAGAACAGAAAGTGTACTTGCCTGTTGTCTTGAGCTGGTTGTGTGAGTCAAATGCCCAATCAGAATCCAATATACCTATATTTATGAATTTGTATAATCAACACAAACTTTAAGAGTATAAATAAATCTATTTTGTTGATTTGTTAGGTTGTTAAGGTACTACCTTTCAATTTGGTTTCCTGGATTAATGGGTTCATTGGCAGACTGGTCACCATTGTGGACAGTGTATCTAATGAGATGCTAACAATATTCAAAAGTTCGAGCTAGTGAAACATGGGCTGATTAGCTATTTAGGACTGCTGCTATAATCTTGGGCTGAACTGGAGATGGTTGGCACACTATCCTACCTTCAGTTGAGGCTACTGGTGCTAACACTAGTGTGTGTAACTAACTGTTGTTTCAGGTGCCTTACATGAATGAATTTCCTGTCCTCTAGGTCCTTCTATCTACATTGAATATCAGGCAACCCAACCTGTCATCATACAGGTTTAACCCAACTGTTATTGACAGTGTTGGTCAAGGGTGACTGCTCCCATCTTAATAACTAATCAGGAGAATTTGGGACTGCATCCCCATGAAATTGGTCAGGACATTACAAGATGTATGATTGATCATCATATGCATATATATGTAGAATTGAACATCATATCTATATATATGACTGAAATAATTTGGCCAAGGTACAGGTCATGGGTAAGAGTCTACTACAGGTGACTCTCAAGAGAAATGGTTCTGTTATTCTCTATGGCTTATGCAATGACACCCATTCCTCAGGATGGATGTGTTTCCAGGTAATGTTTTATGGTGTGGTGCAAGGTCCTCTTAGTTTGTTCCAGTGTTTCTCTTATGTATAGGACTGACCAAAAGCTAACAGGGTGATGGCAGGTAGGCTGATCTGTAGGTCAGTGGCAAGAGAGGTGGGACAATTAAACATGATACTCTAGGACAAAACCCTATGCAGTGAAGGTTATATGCAATGTGTGCAGAAATTTCCAAGGACAGGTGCCTGGATAGGAGCCCCTTGGTGTATAGAGATTAAACCATTGGGTTTGGTTGAACTAACCATCCACCCCTACTTACTCCAGACCCTCTCCCAATTGGCAGGAACTAGACTAACACATATTTCCTACTTGAAAGTCCCTTCGAATGGACAGATTTTATACTTTACCTATGCAGTCCAAATGAAAGGCTATGAGCAGGGCATTAAAGGAATTATTCTTTGCAAGTAAGAGGGCTGTATGCAATAAGAGTACAGGCAACAACAGGTAGCATTGATGTATATGGGTGCAGGACATCCAAATAAAGAATACTTGATACTTCATTGGGTTAGCACTGTTTATAAAGATGGTGTAATCTCTAGTACTCCATTGGAATGAGATGTTATCCATCAGTGCAGGCAATCTATTGCAGAAATCTGTGCATCGTGAGGTTTATAATAGAAAAAATCCTTATAATGGGACTGGGTTAAAATGTGCACAATTGCTCTTAATCACCAATGGCATGAAACGCAAAAGAACAGAACATAATAGTTCATCCTAGGTGTGTGTCATCCAGCGGTTGAACCAAGTGCAAACATAGACAATTGCTAAAAGTATAGGACAATATTTGTGAAGAGCACCTGGGTTTGTAACATATAGGTAATACAACACTTACTTGATATACCCAGGTTAATCTACCTGCAGGGCTTCACCTACATGTACATCTGGTACTCTAAGCAATGAATCCTACATGTAGTCCTTCGCACCTATCCTTGGTCTACTCATGTTCGTGTCATTCTCCTAGTTTGCATTGCTCGGGAGGCCTGTGTGCATCCTGAAGTGAGTAGGGGTGTCTCCACTCCCTTGGCAATCGATTTACATTGGTACAGACCTATTCTCTGTTCATCAATGGTTCTCCTTGCCAATGCTTGCCAGGTTCTGATTCAAGAGTGGACTAAATTCCTTATTGATCTGACAGTTAACTGGAACTTAGTAATATTACTTATCTCAAGGAATACAAGGAACAATCCCCTACGTGACAGGGCGTGGTGGATGCTACTTCAAGTCAATGTGTTTATGAAAGCAACTATATCTTCCTTAGGCTCAACTGCTCCTTGGTCAGGTGTCATGATGATTATCCAGTAAAGGGTGTAGCTACATCTACTCCTAAGATTGATAACAGTAGGATACAGTTATGTATATTTATTCGTTCGAACGCAATCTCTAATCATCCATGGTTACCCAGTTTCTCTTAGGAGAAATATCAAACATGTGGTGTTATAATTAAAACAGGAAAGAGGTTTTATTAGATCCTTACCTCGACAATGGAACCTGAGGTTGATGGTAACGCACGAGCACCCTTGTAAAAGAACGTTCACCGGGCTTGCAAGGGGGTGAAGAGTTTTCTAGGGTTTTGAAGGGACTTGGGCGGCTGCTATCATCATATATATATGCTGTGGTTTGAGCTCTAAGAGGAGATAAGAAGGAATTCAATTTCCTCTCATCTAAAAGTCCAGAGTTATCATCCTACTCTGTTTCCAATTCAAATTGAGTATGGGAAGGAAATCGGTTGGAGAAGGGATTTAAATCATCAAGTTTTGCAATAAAACCCCTGGGTGTTTGGAGTTTAAAGTTCGGTTCTGGCACTGGCCATTAGAACCTAATCTTTACATTTGGGAATTTACATTCCAGCCCCTCATGTATAGCTAATTGTGATCCACACCTATTTGGTTTAGGAAGGACTAGGGAAAGCCCCCCCCCCTTCTACTCTATTGTTTTCAAAATGCTTCATGAGTTCATAATACACTATACATTAGTTATTAATATTTCTATGTAAATAATTATTAGCAAAATAATAATGAATAATATGGGGAAAATTTGGTTCAAGGGCTTACAGCTGAAGAAGCAGGTCGACGAGCTGCAGGACAAGGGATTCATTAGATCCAGTTCATCGCCTTGGGGAGCGCCAGTACTGTTTGTACCGAAGAAGGATGGTACGATACGTATGTGTATCGATTACAGGGCGCTCAACAACCTTACCATCAAGAATAAGTACCCATTACCGAGGATCGACGACTTGTTCGATCAGTTGAGCGGTGCCAAGGTGTTTTCGAAGTTAGATCTGAGATCCGACTATCATCAGCTGAAGGTGAAGAAGGAAGACGTTCCGAAGACAGATTTTCGGACTCGGTACGGCCAGTACGAGTTCACAGTGATGCCATTTGGGTTGACCAACGCCCCAGCTATGTTCATGAACTTGATGAACAAGGTATTCCATCAGTACCTTGACAAGTTCGTGGTGGTCTTCATAGACGACACCCTGGTTTACTCGAAGACGCCAGAGGAGCACGAGGAGCATCTGAGGATTGTGCTCGAGACGTTGAGGAGGGAGCAGTTGTATGGGAAGTTGTCGAAGTTTGAGTTTTTCCTGGACCAGGTCGAGTTCCTGGGTCATGTTGTGACCGAGCACGGGATCTCAGTAGACCAGAAGAAGATTGCTGCGGTAGAGTCTTGGTCTACGCCCAGTACAGTTGCCGAGATTCGGAGCTTTCTGGGGTTGGCAGGCTACTATCGGAAGTTCGTCCATGATTTCTCGCGGATCGCAGAGCCGATGACTAGACTCACCAGGAAGGACATGGAGTTCGTCTGGACTGAGGAGTGTCAGGCCGCCTTCGATGAGCTGAAGAAGAAGTTGACATCAGCTCCTATCTTGACATTGCCGTCTGGGACCGGTGGTTTCTCGATTTACAGCGATGCTTCTGGTCGGGGTCTGGATTGTGTACTTCAGCAGCACGGGAAGGTAATTGCCTACGCATCTAGGCAGTTACGTCCTCATGAGAAGAACTACCCGACTCACGATCTGGAGTTAGCCGCTGTCATCTTTGCCCTGAAGCTGTGGAAGCATTATCTGTACGGAGAGCGGGTTGAGATCTTTACCGACCATAAGAGCTTGAAGTACGTGTTCACTCAGAAGGAGCTGAACATGAGGCAGAGACGTTGGCTCGAGCTGATAAAGGGCTTTGATATCGCCTTGTAGTACCATCCAGGGAAGGCCAACGTAGTCGCAAATGCCTTGAGCATGTATCCAGTGGCTATGTATCTGACATCAGACCGTCATCTTTTGGCCGACCTGGATAGTTTGGGAATCGAGGTGATCATTCCAGGCATGGAGGTGCAGATGTGGGGTTTACAGATTCAGTCTGAGTTGATGGACAGGGTCAGATCAGCGCAGTTTGATGATGTTGCCCTGAGGAGCATCAGGGAGCAGGTGCAGATAGGGCTGCTTGATGATTTCTCCATTGCCGAAGATGGGTCGCTGCGGCACGGTACTAGACTGTGCGTCCCGAGTGGAGAGCTTCGGGAGGAGGTTCTTCAGGAGGCTCATCGCTCTCAGTACTCTTTGCATCCTGGTGCCAATAAGATGTACAGAGACCTGAGAGAGCACGTTTGGTGGTACGACATGAAGCGCGAGGTGGCTCAGTTCGTATCTCGCTGCTTGGTTTGTCAGCAGGTGAAGGCCGAGAGGCAGAGGCCTGGTGGATTGCTACAGCCACTACCCATTCCAGAGTGGAAGTGGGAGCACATCACCATGGACTTTGTGTCCGGGCTTCCATGGTCTCCAGGAGGGAAAGACGCGATTTGGGTCATAGTTGATAGATTGACCAAATCGGTCCACTTTTTGCCTTTCAAGGTGGGTTTGTCTACGGAGAGGTTGGCAGAGCTGTATGTTCGTCAGATCGTGCGATTGCATGGGGTTCCTGTGAGCATAGTTTCAGATCGAGATAGCCGTTTCACTTCCCACTTTTGGAGGAGTTTGCAGGCTAGCTTGGGCACCTCGCTCAAGTTCAGTACTGCTTATCACCCCCAGACAGACGGGCAGTCGGAGAGGACTATCCAGACCTTGGAGGATATGCTTCGCACGTGTGTGCTAGATCTCGGGGGTTTTTGGGAGGACCATCTCCACCTGGTAGAGTTTGCTTACAACAACAGCTACCAGGCCAGTATAGAGATGTCGCCATTCGAGGCTCTATATGGACGGAGATGCCGTACTCCCTTATCTTGGGACGATGTTGGCGAGAGGGTGCTGCTTGGGCCAGAGATGGTGGTGGATGCAGCTGAGAAGGTCCGGCTTATTAGAGACAGACTTCGGGTGGCTCAGGATAGGCAGCGGCATTGGGCCGATAGCCACCGGAGACCGTTAGAGTTCGAGGTTAGTTTCAGTTCCTGTTTGTGCTTGTTTGTGTTTTGTCTGTCCTGTGTTCTGAGTTTGTTTTATGTCTAGGCTGGTGCTTTGGTGTTCCTGAAGATTTCTCCGACACGGGGCACGATTCGCTTTGGCGGGGGCGGAAAGCTTAGTCCGCGCTACATCGGACCTTTCACCATTCTTGAGAGGGTCGGTACAGTGGCTTACCGGCTAGACTTGCCGCCTACGCTAGAGTGGGTACACAATGTGTTCCACGTGTCGCAGCTGAGACGGTACGTGGCGGACCCCAGCCATGTATTGGACCATTTAGCGATCGAGGTGGGGCCTACTCTTCACTATCCAGAGCAGCCAGTTGAGATTCTGGATCGTAGGGAGAAGGTGCTCCGGAACCAGGTTATCCCCTGGTTCGCGTTGCATGGAGGCATCACTCTCCAGGTGAGTCTACCTGGGAGAGAGAGGATGACATGCGGGAGCGTTTCCCTTATCTCTTCGAGCCCTGAGGTATAATTTTGTTTTCTGCATGTTTTTTCAGTGTATGTTTGTTTTAATTTTGAGGACAATTTTTTAAGGTGGATAGATTTGTCACCCCCAGTTTTCACAAACAGGAGTATTTTGGTAATTTTTCACTTTAAAAATTATTTTGAAATTATTTATTTATTATTTTTATTATTTTGGGGTTATTTGAATCGGGTTCGAATTTCAATTCATTCCGACTTGTTTTGACTTGTTTCGGGGACCCGGGGTATTTTGACCTTAGCGGGCCCACACACTAGTTAGCCATAGCCCACATGTTAGATATTTTGGTTAGAGACTAGACTAATTATTTTGGTTAATTTTAGTTAGAGATTAGTGGTTTCGGTTTGACTAAACTACCCCCGACTTAACCCTTTCCTATTTATTAGCTATTTAAACCATTGGAGGGCAAACTTGTAATTATCCAAATAGGACAAATGGGACATGTGTGGCCGGCCACTAGAGTAGGGAGTGGGGAGGAGAGAGAAATCACTTTTCTTTTATTCTCATCCACTTTTCTTCTTCTTCTCCAAAGGGCTCCTTCCACTTTTGAAGCTTCCATTGATTCTCCCTCCAACCAAGGTGATTCCTTCTCCAAACTTGTTTCTTTTCTCATATAGATTGGATAGGAAACCCATTAGGATGATTCCCATGGTGGTGTCCCCATTAGAGACCATTTTTGTGTCCTTTGGACATTTTTGGGAGTGTCCACATGTAGGATTGTGTCCCAATAGGAAAAACCCTCTTTTGGACACATGGATATTGTTTTAATATTGTTTTTGTGTTGTTCCATTAATATTCCAGATTTTGACATGTTTAGAATGAGTTTCTCCATGTATTTATATGTATCATATTCATTCCTATATGTATTTATATATATATAGTTATATATATATATATATATATATATATATATATATATATATATATATATGGTGAATATTGTGATGGGTTTGTGTGTGGTTTTGGTGTCCAAAATGGACAGCTCAGGTTCGGCCATAGCAGTGGTTGTGTGTGTGGTTGTTAGTGGTAGGAAGGGTGTTTGATTTAATGTCTGAGAGAGGAGTTTGTGAGAGTTTGAGAGGGAATAGATTAGTGGTTGTGTGGGAATAGTTGTGAGTGATAGAGAGTGATTAAGAGGGGGGGGGGGGGGGGGGGGGAACCACTTCTTGGCTGTCAAGAACAGCCCTACCTGCTGTCCATAAAACCCCCACTAAACAGCCATTAAAAACCCCAAATTGCTGTCCTTAAATGTCAAGAACAGCCCCCATTTTTCCCTTCCCTTGGCTGTCCCCATCTAGCCATTTGTTGGCTGTCCTTTTGCTCCAAATCCAGTCCCCCATGGCTGTCCAAAACCCCCATGAAACCCCATACCTGCTGTCCAAGAACAGCCCCCCCAACAGCACAAAATAGTCCATGTAACCATTCAAATCAGTCCACAAACCCCCTTCATTTCAGTCGAAGTTTCACCCTTGTTGGTTGTCCTTGTTAGCCCATAACACCACCACAAAATCTCCATATTTCAGTCCAATACACTACACTTTAGCCCCCTATATCCTGTCATAAGCACACTACAAAATCAGTCCACAAGGAGGCTTGTGTTTGTGTGTGTTTTGAGGTTTGTGTGTGTGAGAGAGAAAGCCTAGAGAGTGATACTAGTAGCCTATAGGATAGCCTATACCTAAACTAGTAGGAAGCCTATAGGGGAGAATTATAGAGTGTGGTATTGTGAGAATGTTGTATGTGAGTCAGTGTTGGGTAGAGTTGAAGGTAAATTCATGGTATGTTAAGATAGGTAATAGGGTAAACCATGCCCCGTATCCTAACATAGCTTAGATACTTAGGATACCCAAATTTCTTGGTAGGTAAACCTTAGATAGGTTGATATCTAGCTACCCTAAGGAGCCTAGACTAGTATCATGGGTTTTTGCAAGGTTTCATTGGTTTTTGGCAAGGTATCGGGATTTACCTTAGAAGGGTAAATGCTAGTTTTGCCTAGAAATAGGATATTAGTGTTAGAAGCCTTAGATAGAGTTAGAACTTGATTTCCGTGGTTGGTAATGATCAAATGTGGTACTCAAAGACTAGTTTTGACGTCGGTTGACCTTTTTGACCAAAAGTCAACAAAAGTCAACCGAGAGTCAAACTTAGCCTTTAAGCGACCCGATTTGACCGAAACCAACCCAGAGTTGACCAGTTGACTAAAAGTCAATAGTTGGTCAACATTAGACTAGTTTGACCTAGAGTTGACCAGAGTTGACTTTTTGACCAAAAGTCAACTGTAAGTCAACCGTTGATCCCGATTGACCTAGTTTGACTTGGAATGACTCCCAGTGACCTAGTATGACCTAGTATGAACCAGTATGGCCTAGTATGACTCAGTTTGACCTAGATTGATCTAGTTTTGACTTAGACTTGCATTCGTGACTTGTATTAGTTTTCTTTTCAGTATTTAGTCCTGTTTGACTCATAGTATCTTATCTTAGGTCTGTGATCGCTCTGAGCGTCTGTTCACTCTATCAGCTTAGGACCACAGGTGAGTACATTCACTGATAGTTTTCATTGTCTTGATATCTACTATATCCGATTCAGTCGTAGTGTCTGACTCGATTCTCGACACGATAGTTCACGGACTAGTATTATCGGATTTCGGTCATAAGATGTCATTCCTGGATTTCTTGGGATACTGGTACTTGCTTGGTCTTGATTCTTGTACTGGTATTGATCCCGATTCCTGAAGAGGACTTGCTCCCCTCTTAGGGAATCCCGCGTCATGACGTGCTATGACCGGATCCATTTTACTATTCGGGGGATGGAGAAATTATTAGGGGTTATGTGATCAAGCCTTCCTGTAACTATACATTGCTAGCATCACCCTCGCCTCACGTAGGGTGTTGCAGACACCCCATTCCGGTTATCCAGGTTGGACGGCATGATTCTCCGTTGAGTACACCGTAGATTGCCGGGCCAAGTGGATAACCATCTCTTGCTCACCTAGCCGATCACATATCGCTCTAATAATTCAAAACACCTTTTTACTTTATTTGTCATGTCTTATATTCCCGTTTCAGCTTTACTTACTGTACTTTCACCATGCTATGTTTCATTCTCATATGCTCTATCTGTCTTTTATACTATACCTTGGTTATGGGACTAGGTTCTGTTCGGAAGAAGGGTTACAACCCCGGTCCTTGTTTGATTTAAGGGTTGTAACTCGGCTTTCGAATGGTTCCTAAGTCGCCAATATCTTTGTCTTGTATTTTATTATTACTGTCTCTTATAGTATTTCTCAATTCATATGGAACTGCTGTTGGTGTTTGTACTTGCTCATTTTCCTGACAGGATACCGTTGACAAATTTTACAGATGATTTAGAGGCTGATTGCCCGACTTACTACGGGATAGAGTCTGATGGACTGGACCTAGATAGTGGCTTAGTGGTAGAGCCACTAGACTTCGCCCACCCAGAGTAGCCTAGTTAGATAGGTTTGCCTGGCCTGCGAGCCAGCTAGTTCATTTTCTGTTGTAGTATCTTTATACTTATTACTATTCTGAGACTCTGGATTTTGTGTTAGCTGTGACTTGTGGATATTTCTGGACTCGTTTTCTTGCTTATTCTATCATATTTCTTTTCCATGCTTTCTACCTTAGTTTTGATATATGTGATTGAGACTGTATTGCTATGTTCCTCCGTTCGGAGTGTATATACTGTACAGGTACATTTATCTGTTTTAGTCGTAGTATTTACAGACCCTATATACAGCGTTCTACCGCCGATTCTGCGGCGTAGGCTGGACGTAACCACGTGCTCGTGCCCCTCTTCAGGGTGCGGGTCGTAACACTTCCTGCCGCCTTCACCTTCTCAGACCTTTCCACAAACCTGGGATCGTTAAATCTAGCCCTCATCGCATGCAATTCAATGCTCAAACGTGATCCAAACTTGGATTGATTGTCCCAAATGATCACGATGCTTCTGGTCGCGGATCGCATCACGAATTAGTTTTGCAGCGACGCCAAGAAAGTTATCCGATCATCTCAGTCCGGTGTGGCGGATAGAAATATGTTTTCTACAAGAAGCAATGTAGTAAGTTATATATAAAAAAAGACCAAATTAGTTGATTGATATTAAACCCCAAATTTACTTTTACTTTCAAATGCGCAAACCAGAATACATCCTCTCGTCCGGGGCACCCAAGTAGGTTATATATATATATATATATATATATATATATATATATATATATATATATATATATATATATATATATATATATATATATATATATATATAAAGCTTCTCCTACGGGAATAACTTACGGGACAAACTTACGGGATGAAAAAATATACGTATGGTTCTCTTCTTTATTTCTTTCACTTTAAAAATGTTAGATCTCTCTTTTAAAAAAAGGAACATATCTCTATCTTAAAGATAAGTCTATTTATTTTTTAGATAGTGAAAGATTTATTTATTTATTCAAAAAATAGAGATATAAAAGTTAATTTTATAATTTTTTTAAAATAGAGATGGATTGTTTTAAAAAAAAAAATCTTTAAACGTAAATATTTTTTTAAAATGTTATTCAAAAATATACTTAATATTAATGTTAATTTTAATATTATTTCTCATGTTAATTTTTTGGTGCTAACTTTATTATTGATATTAATTTTAATTTTAATTTCAACATTAACATTAAGTTTAATTTAATATTGACATTAACATTAATATTAACATTAACATTAATATTAACATTAACATTAACATTAAAATCTAATATTAAAATTAAGATTAAGATTAAGATTAAGAATATAATTTAAATTTAAATTAAGATTAGAATTTATATTTAGATTTAGATTTAGATTTAGATTTAAATTTAAATTTCAATTAAATTTAACATTAACATTAGCATTAGCATTAGCATTAACATTAACATTAAAATTTAAATTAATGAAAAAATTAAAAATTAAAATTAATATCAACATTAATATTAACATTAACATTAAAATTAATATTTTAAATATAATTTTTAAAGGTATATTTATTTATAAGGATAGATTCTTTTTTAAAAAAATTATCTCTATTTTAAAAAATAAATGGAATAATTTATCTATCTCTATTTTTAAAAATAAATAAATCCCTTTGTGTTTAAAAATAAATTGATAGATAAGCCTTATTTTTGAAGATAGAGATATGTTTGTTTTTAAGAGTAGAGAGTGGAGATTTAATATTAAAGAGAAATAAATTCAGAAGAGAAACATACGTACATTTCGGGATATTTTGAGTTTATCCCGTAAACTCTTCCCGTAAATTTATCCCGTATAACATGATTCCCTAAAATTTGGGTATATTGTCAAAATTAAGAAGACATCAATTTTTTTTAATCCCATATCAAGAAATGGAGTATGGTTGTCAAATATCATTTTCCACAGTATAAACTAACATTTACAACTTGTTAAGGATGCACCCAAAGCCAAGATGATTAGGATATCCGTATTTGTCTTCTATGACAATCGAACAGGTATATGGAAACAAAGTATATCCTTTCTTCTTTTCCGAAAGCTAAACTTGACAGGAGTGAGTTTCAATGTTTGATCACTTTAGACTCAGTCTATGATATTATCATCTGATAAGAATTTTCTAGACCCAAACCCTAGGGTTTGCTCTAGCCGGCGCCATTACCCAAACCCTAGGGTTTGAGTCCCTCGCCCTTCCTGATCAGCCCTCCCACCCTTCTCTCCCCGCTTCCCACCCTTCTTTCCCCGCCTCCCATCCTCCATTCCTAATCAGCCTTCCCTTCTTCCCATCATGTCTTCTTACAAGGAGGTCATTGAGAAAATGACTTCCTTATTTTCTCTCCAGAGCCCATCCAGACCGATTTCCCTTTCGACGAGAGACTGCTCGGTTGCAGACCATTGGGCATCATCGTTGGCAATTAAACCTTACTCCGCCAGACATTACTCAAGTTCTGCCATCTCCTCCATCCTTTCCAAGATGTGGAAAATGCCTAACAGTCTGCAAGTCTCCGATCTAGACATTGACGCCGGATCCTTCCTAGTGCGTCTTGATTCGCCAGAAGCGGTGGATAAGATCATCAATGACGCTCCTTGGAGTATTAATGAAGACCTCCTGGCTATTGAGAGATGCGATATGGGGAAGCTTCCGGAGGAGTATCAATTTTCCTTTGCGGATCTTTGGGTGCAACTCCACCGGATCCCACCCAAGTTCCTGAATAGAGCGGCGGTGACGAGAATTGCTGAATCCCTGGGATCTCCTAGACCTAGCACTTTGGTCGATGAAGCCAAATGGAAAACCTATGCGAGAGTTAAAGTCCTCATTGACATTTCCAAGCCACTTAAGAAGATCATCTCCACCAACATAGATGGAGTTACTATGCATGAGGTGGTTGTCAAATATGAACGGCTACCCCGCATGTGTGGTTTTTGTGCTAAAGTAGGGCACACATATACGTGCTGTAAGGAGAAAGAAAGATTCCAAGTCCTCGTCGGAGATGATTGGACGGACGAAGAGAAGGCTAGATTGCAAACCCTTCTTCAACCGAGAGTGAAAGAGCAAGATTATCGCGCAGACATGTATCGACAGCTTGGCCGTCGTCCCACCGCTTCAGCTGACGGCTTCCCAGGGCAGTCAACTTCCTCCGTTCCATCAGCTGATGTTGAGAACCGACTCCGACTCCCCCCTCCCTACTTGGCCAGCCAGAGGGAGATCCGGTGGCCGGTACGAGGAAGGGCCCACCCACTAGTGAAGATAAGGGCAATAAACGATCAGATCTTCCTATATCCAAGTATATCCCGCCTTTTAAGCGGACCGAATCTGATTCGCAGGCAGCCAATGATTGGGTGGTTATAACTGATAACTCTACGTCGAGTGGGGACCCCTCTGAACCCATGTTGGTCGAAGCACAAGTCAACCACTTTGACGCCTCCCCTCCCTCACGTTCCGTGGGACCCTCCATCCATATTTCTGATACTGAGTCGATGCCATTGCCCAATGACTCCATATTGTTCCCTCTCTCATATCAGACTCCTCCTTTGCCTATCATGGTTAGTGTTGATAACTTACGACCACACCTTCCCTGTAATCTCCCAAGCGCCTGCCATTCACCACCTCCCTCCCCTGTCGCTGAGTCGGGTACGACTTCACCCCCTTCGTCCGATCCCCCCTCACTTTCCACCCTCCCTGGCTTCACAGTCCGCAAGGCCAACCATCAGAAATCATCATGGAAGAGGAGGGCCCGTAAATTAGCTGCTGGTTCACATAACCCTCATACTGAAGTTCTTAATCCCAAGAAGCGTTATGCGGAACCACCATCCTCCCCTACTCCTCTCAAACGCTCTGCTGGTTTGCAAATCATCCCTTTCCAGATTAACAAGGTCGTGGCGGCTGACCTCAAACAGCCGCACGTCCAATGTTAATCTTCTCGTGGAACTGTCGGGGGCTGAGGAATGCCCCGAAAGTCCAAACTCTTCGCACATTCCTCTCCGCCACCCACCCCACTATCTTCTTCATTACTGAAACCATCTCTTCACCTCTCCACACTGACCGAACTCTTCCTTCTCTTGGCTATCCTAACACCTTCTTTGTCCCTCCTATTATGCATGCCGGTGGCCTTTGGTTAGGCTGGGACAATTCCATCAAAGCTGCTATTTCCTTCTCTTCCAACAACATCATCCTTCTTTCGATCGAGGCCGGAATCAATTCTACTGCTTGGAATCTGTTGTGCGTTTATGGGTGCCCCAAAGCAAAGGACAGATCGGGCCTTTGGAACACAATCAGGAATATGGCAGACTCTTTTACAGTGCCTTGGTGTTGTATTGGAGATTTCAACGCTATTACCAAGGCATCAGAAAAAGATGGTGGCAGAGGTTTTGACGCTCGTGGAGCCGCTCCTTTTATCCAGATGTTGAACAGTTGTGGTCTCATGGATCTGGGTTGCACTGGTCCCGCTTACACGTGGACCAACGGAAGAACTCCAGAGTTCCATATTAGGGAGAGACTTGATCGTGCCTTCGCCGACTCGGAGTGGTGTAGTATGTTTCCTTTCGCCACTGTCACCACCCTGCCCCGTTACAACAGCGATCACGCTCCCATACTCCTCAACACAACCACGAAGATCCGGCGCAAGAAACCTCCCCCTCGTTTCGAAGCTTATTGGATGAACCACCCCGCCTTCACTGAAAAGCTCTCAGATGTCTGGACGCAAGCGAACACCCGGAATAATGTCACGTTGGGACAGAAATTTCAACGTACTTTATCTAAACTCCATCAATGGGGGCGGCTGCACTTTGGGCACATCAAGAATCGCATCTCAGAGTTGTAGAGTAAACTCGTTGTCTTGCAAACTGCTCCGATTGCGGCGACTACTCTGCGCGAGGAGTCGATGATTTCTGCTGAACTTAATGAGCTAATGCACATTGAAGAATCCTATTGGAGGCAAAGGGCTAAATGTCGGTGGATCCAAGGAGGGGATAAAAATACGAAGTACTTCCATATTAAGGCTTCCGCGAGGAGAAGGAAGAACTTTATCCATGCCATCAAGAAACCTAATGGCGATTGGACTGCTGATCAGAACGAGATTGCGTCCACGTTGATTGCTCATTTCAAAGGTATGTTTACTGACGAAGGTACGTCTCCCATTGATCCTTCGTTCACCTTTTCAACAAATCCGATCCCTCCAGACGAGTGCGCCAAACTGGGAGCAGTCCCGTCTCAGGAGGAAACCCTCACCACCATCAAGAGCATGGGGCCGTTCAAGGCGCCTGGTCCTGACGGTATCCCTGCCTTATTCTATCATAGATTTTGGCATATTGTTGGTAAAGACGTTACTAACATGATTCAAGATTTTTTTCAGAGAAGGGAAGTTGCCTGAGCTATTAAATCACACGAATATTGTTTTAATCCCTAAACGAGAGAATCCTTCTTCTGCTATCGACTACAGACCAATCTCCTTATGCAATGTTGCTTACAAGGCCATATCGAAGCTGCTGACAAACCGGCTCCGACCATGGATGGACGAACTCATTTCTCACACTCAGAACGCTTTCATTCCCGGGCGTCAGATTACCGATAACGTTATTATTGCTCAAGAAATTACACATGCTATGAAGCGCTTCTCCAGGAAGAAAGGGGCGTATATTCTCATTATAGACATGGCCAAAGCTTATGACAGACTCTCATGGAATTTCATCAAGAGCGTCCTCCACGGCCTTGGGATCCAAGGGCATTCTAACGATCTCATCATGGAGTGCATTACTTCGGCATCGTTCTCTATTCTTCTTAACGGAGTCCCTGAAGGTCATTTCCGGCCCTCCAGAGGCATTCGACATGGATGCTCTCTTTCACCCTATATCTTCATCATGTGTGCGGAGATTCTGTCCAGGCTGTTCTATAATTACGAAAGAAATGGATTGTTCCAAGGCATTCGTATCAACCGGTATGCCCCGTCCATCACCCATCTTCTTTTCGCTGACGATCTTTTGATCTTTGGACAGGCCTCGGTCCCCTCCCTTAATGCAGTGCAAGCTATTCTTGATACCTTTGAGGATTGGTCCGGGCAAAAGATTAACTTTACAAAATCTAGCATCTACTTTAGTAAAAGCATTCCTCAACAAGAACAGACGGAGTTGGCATCTATTCTCAATCTCAAAGTCATGACTTCTGAAGACAGGTACCTGGGTCACGCGATGCTTAAGTCCAAATATCGGGCATCCACTTATCAACACATCCTTAACAAGTGCCGAGGTCGGCTTAAAGGGTGGAAAGCCAAAGTGTTGAGTCATGCCGGTCGAGAGACTCTCATCAAATCTACTCTTAGCTCCATCCCAGTTTATTTCATGTCTGCGTACAAAATTCCCAAAAGCTGCACAAGGGAGTTGTCTCTTCATCAGCGAGCTTTCTAGTGGGGTCATGATCCAGACGAAAAGAAGATGCATTTGTTGTCTTGGAACACCATTGTGAAACCAAAATGTGACGGCGGCTTAGGGCTCAGAGATCCCGAGTTGGTCAACGATGCTTTGGTTGGGAAGTTACTTTGGAGATTCTTGACCCAGCCAGAGCTCCTGTGGGTTCGTCTACTACGGGGAGTTTATCTTCAGAACCAACCTTTTTGGTATATCAAGAAGAACAGGCGGGCCTCCCCGACGTGGGCAAGTATCATGGATAGTAGAAGTTGCATGGCAAACCATACTTGTTGGCTCATCAGAGGTGGTTGGGTCGAGATTTACTCGGACCCTTGGATACCTTCCCTCCCGGGTTTTCGACCATTCAGTCCACCCCAAGCTTGCAATGGTCCTCGCTTAGTCCGGGACCTATTTGAACCCAACTCTCGAAGATGGAATCTGAACCTCATTCAGACTTTGTTCTCCCCTATGGAGAGCCTCGCAATCACCAACATCAAGCTGGTGGATGACAATGGGCCGGACAAACTAATATGGACTTGTACTAAGAATGGCGAATTCACGACAAAATCCTTGTATGAGGCTATTCGAAGACAGTCGCCGAGTTCATCCTTCACTTCTGAGAGTTCATCCTTTTGGAAATCCCTTTGGAAGGTCAACAATATATCACCTCGAGTACGAGTATTTGTGTGGCGCCTTCTCAACAACAGTCTTCCTCTCAATGCGGCTATCAATAAACGGGTCCATGTCGCAAACCCGAGCTGTCCCTTCTGCCTTCTTCATGACGAAAACGAGGATCACTTATTTTTGCTGTGTCATGTCGCCCGGAGTGTTTGGTTCGCTAGCCCCCTTGGTCTTAGGGTTGATAACAATTCTACTATCAAATCCTTGATAGGGACTTGGTTGAAAGATCCTCGAGCTCTAGACGGTTTCCGTATGGGGGCGTCGATTCTTTGGGCTATTTGGAAAGCCAGGGGGGACTGTGTGTTCCGTCATGTCCCTCCTGTCCCAGAGCGTATTGCGAGGAGTGCTGCTATCATCTACAACTCCTACTCAGGTAATGCTGACGCTTGCGAATCAATCTCGCCATCCCCAATGGAGGACGGCAAGGTGACTACGTGGTCTCCGCCGCCTACTAATTATATCAAGATCAACGTGGATGGTGCGGTCTATAAATCTTCATTAGCAGCGGCCGCAGTTGCCAGAGACTCTTGTGGAACCTTCTTAAAGGCTTCCACTTGGGCTGGCCAAGCTCTCTACGCGGGCGACGAAAGTCTTCAGGTGGAGACACATGCAATCAGGATTGGATTGATGTTAGCAGAGCAGTTTGATGGCCGCCCTATCATTATTGAAGGAGACTCCCAGGTGGCGTCCAGAATTTTTAATGGGGATTCTAAACTGGTGCCATGGAGATTGTCGAATTTGGTGGAAGAGATCCGCAGAGATGCTAGTTCAACCCTTGTTTCCACATTCGCGTTTACTCGTAGAGAAGGTAATAGAGCAGCACATCTGTTAGCTGAGTCTGCCCTGCGTCAGAACAGTTCCTTAGTCTATGACTCTCCTCCTGAGCTCTTAGCTCAGGTCTTATCGGAGGATATCATCCCCAATGTAATTCTTTCTTAAACTGGTGGATTAATAAGAGCTCCTCTTTATCACAAAAAAAAAAAAAAGAATGGAAGTCAAAGGGATGCTAGCAATGAAAACTTTATAGGAAAGGTGCGTAATATGAGGAGATGTTCTAATCTGCCAGGTATTCTTGCATGCCAACCTTCAGAAAGTTCAACAATGCACTTGAGAATACCTTCAATTCCACATCATTAATTATGAAGAAAAAAAAAAATCTAAAAAAGAAACGAAGAGAAGAAGTTGCCTTGAAAGTTTAAAAAATAAATAAATAAGCATCTCAATATTTTGCATTGGGAAAGAATTTTCTACTTCATTTCTTTGTAAATTAGTCTTGTCATCTAGAAAAATAAAACATTTGTCTTCCGTCTCATGCCACATATGAATTATATCACCAGGGACGGAGACATGATTAAAGTTCTTGAGGGACCATAACTACATATAAAAAATTTTAAAGTTACCATGCTAATTGAACTTCAATACCCAAAAAAAAAATACTAAACTCAAACCGGAATAAGCAAAAAGAAAAAAAAGTCAAAGTGTTACAAAAGAGGAAGCAAAAAATATGTATGTAAAGTATGAGATTTAAACTCTTACCTTTCAATTAAAAGCCCAAAGCACTACCACTAAAGTTAGCTTATTCTTTGTATATTAGAGTATCAAACTATTATATATTTTAATATTACAAAAAGTCATATATATATATAGTAATCAATATTTTAAAAATATTATTTGGGAAAAAAAATTAGGTGGTGTGGGCGGGTAGCTAGGGCTGGAGACTTTCTAAATATTTTATTGCAAGGATTAAGAATTTAAATACTTTTAGGTTGTGTTTGATTGGGCTTTTTTTCCATGGAAAAATATTTTCATCACAAATTTTCCACCAATTGTGGTGTTTTGATAGCTTATATTTTCCATGGAATTATTTTTCAAAAAACTATCAGTTTTCATATTTTCATTTAAAATGGTGGAAAATGAAACTTGTCCAACACATAGGAAAATATCATTTTTTGTGGAAAATAACTATTTTCCATGGAAAATAATGGCAATCAAACACCCAAATTAAGTTTTCCATGGAAATTTTTAAAAATTTCATTGATTTTTTTTCTAGGAAAATGATTTCGTAGAATTAATTTCTTTTCCATGTATATTCCACCTTGCAATCAAACGCACCCTTAACTAAATAGCTTATAAGTAAGTCATTAATTTTTAACTATTCAAGATTTCATTTTAATTTAAATAAACAATTAAATAGAAAATATTAATTCATAAGGAAATAAATAGAATAGAATAAAACGTAATATAGCTAGGATTATGTATTATCCATAAAAAAAAAATATAATCATGAGATAAGACCTTATGAAACCTAATTATCCTAACGGATGGTAAATGACTTGATCAACCCCTTGATGGCATCCTCCTCCCCCAAAAGCGCCAAGGCCGTCCCAGGAAGAAGAAGAAGATATCGTCTCTCTTCCGATATCATAACGTGGGAGATCCTCCCACGTGTTCCTGTGAAGATACTCTGCAAGTTCCGTTGCGTCTCCAAGTCATGGTACCATCTTCTCTCTTCCGATCCCGAGTTCCTACGACTCCATCGGCGGAGGTCCGAACAAAACCCTCCTACTCTCCTCGTAATAACTCCTGACTACTTCGCAAGCTGTATTCCTTTCTTCACCATGAAGATGGTCGGAGGAAGGAGGGTAGCGGGCTCGGCTGCCGACTTGGAATGGTTCGACATGTGCCCGCCATTGCTTAAAACGGTGTCGGCGTGCCACGGCCTTGTATTGGTGTACAATCGGTACGCGATGCGCATCTGGAACCCTGCAACAGGAGAGCATACTGACATCGATGTTCCCGCACGCGGAAACAACTTTGGTCGCGTACTCGCAGCAATAGGTTACGTCGAGTCCACCGGAGAGTACAAGTTGCAGATTTTCCACTCGGACGTGTCCTGCGAGGTCTTCACGATAGGCGGCTCCCGGGGGTGGAGGGCAACGAAGAACCCGCCGTTCAGTCTTTTCTTTTCCTCGTGCAGCATTGCTGCTGTCAATGGATTCGTCCACGTGCTGTCGGTATCTCCTTCTGATGGCATAGCTCGATTCGATCTCGAGAAGGAGGAATGGTCGGTGGTCCGAAGCGTAGAACCGTGCCATCTTGGTCCCAAGTCCGAATACTACGATATTTTGCTCAGGGAAGTGAATGGGTTGTTGTGTTTGGTGAAGTTTAGCATATATAGGTGTCATGCAGACATTTGGTTCCTGAAGGAGGTGGGTATCTGGGTGAAAGAGTACACTATTGACTTCTCCTACGACTCCTATCTAAGGAGGGCATGTAGCACGGGTTATATGGTTGAACCCTTGCTGATCGAGGTGGACGGGAGAATCTTGTTTACAAGTAAATACTTAAACTCACTCTTTTATTATGATCCTAAAAGCGAAATTTTCCAAGAAATTTACAAGGACAAGGATGACAATAATTTTATGTGGTCAACTTTGTACACTGAAACATTTGCATCCTTGAGGAGAGGTCAAATTGGTTGTATAGGTAGATGCCCAGCTGTTTGAGTATGTATGTATGTCTTTTTAAATCAGAACCTTTTTTTTTTAAATCAAATTATCCTTTAATATCAACTGGAGCTATAGCTTAGGGGATCCAGTTTTATTTTCATTATTATTTTTTTATTCTTATTTCTAACCTTCTCTAGATGGAATGGAAATTTATTTCCAAACTTCTTGATGGATTGGAAGCAATATCTATCTGTATTGTGCATACCCTACGAATAGGGTACTACAGAGAAATCATTGCTGTATTAGCCAATACCGATCCGATATGGCCAAAAACAATATAAAAATGTATCATATTTATTCCCCTATATTCTCATGATGTAAAATTATAGTTTGCAGTATTAGCCGTACTGATCCGATATGTTCAAAAACCATATGGTTAGGTATGTTTCGATCGATACCAACATTGGACATCATCACTGTTTTCGTCAATTTGGCCAACAACAAAAAAAAAAAAATGGTGTAAAAGCACAATAATGTTGTAAAGGCATGTAAGCAAAAATAAATTATTAATCGCAAGTAAACCAATCAACAAGGGAGACTATTATTTCATTCAATTTCAAAACTAGTAAAAGTAACACACGAAATATTTAAATTTATGACTAAATGTATAATAAAATCAAAAATTTAATACTTAATAATTTGTTTTTCGTTACCAAAAATTCGGTACTCCAATCCGAAACTGTCGATAGTGCCGATACCATCAATATATGACGATACCGTCGATATTTATCGTCCACTAAAAATTAGGTAATATTCATCGATCAAGTGGTATGCCATACTTCATACTCTTCAATTCATTTCTCCATACATTGTAAACTTTGTCACATCTATTGACGCAACGTGATAGCGGATCATAAGTGCTGCTCGTAAAGAATGAATGACCATAACTGTCTTTATTTCATGCTTCATATATGATAGTTGCATTTATGGCTTCATTACTTGACAACCACTCCTTTGGTTCTCAGTTTCTCTTTCAGGAATGTTGGTATTTAGTATCTTGTGTTGTAGTTTCCTTTTTTGACAATGTATAGGACTCACCTGTGTTCCATAGCTTGTTATATTACAAGTACTTGAATTCAAGCGTACCTAGCTTGAAATTGAGGTCGTTAAGTTGAATCAAGCTTAACGAGCTTGATTTTGAGCTTGCCAAGCTTATTTATCAAGCTTGAATCAAGCTTGCTTATCAAGCCGAGCTCGAGCTTATACCAAGCCAAGCTCAAGCTTATTATAAACGAGCTCGAGCCAAGCTCAAGTTCTAAAATAAAAATAAATAAATTATCAAGCTTGAGCTCGATTAGTTCTAGTTAAGCCAAGCTCAAGCTTAGAAAAGCTTGGCTAGACTCGGCTTGATTGTTGTCACGACCCGGTCCCAAATTCTTGGGTCGAATCGAATCATGCCCAGCCTGCACCATTGTTGAGACGGCGGCAGTAAGCTGTATAACTCATGCAGGTAATTAACAACACAGTCTAATTGCTACTACTTTAATAATTCAAATAGTTTAAAACTTTTTTTTTACAACAAAATGAAAGTTACATCTGAAATACACTGTTTTCCACAAACATCATGAATTATAAAAGAAGAAGAAAATCTAGGCAACCAGCTCATCAGTCTCGAGATCATCGTCCTCTAGTTGGGATCTCGGAAAAACTACCGCGGAATAAAGCATCATCAGTGATACCTAAAATGTTGGGTCTCCAGTCAGGAGGGAGCAAAGTACAATTCATGCTAATTTGACAATTGAAATAATAATAGAATCATGCACTTTTAAACAATTTGAAATATACATTTTCCAGCAGTTAAAACACTGTGATGTGAATAGGCAATGAAATATGACCGGATTGGGTTGTACAGTGAAAGGTATGGCTTATCCCGTGTGTAAGAGGGGTAAGCTCGCACAGTTCTAAGTTATTATTTGGATGTGGTCATACTCATTACACTACTCCCCCAGTACCCAACAGTCAATCAGTCATTGCTCTCAGAGAGAGTTCCATGTTACATCATGGTTTAAACTTGCAATAAAACGATTATTAAATAATTGTAAACTAACACAAAATGTACTTGCCTCAAATTGGACTGGACTTGAAGGGTTGAGACTTCGGGATTGAAATTAGCCTCGTCCTCGAAATCCTACAGTCGAGAAGTTCATCTCAGATTCCGAAATCGTCGTGCTAACTATGCTAGTTGCAATCTCCAAGTTTTGTCCTAATCAATTTTAATCTTTAATTAGCTAACACGAACAAAACGCGATTATCGGTGCATTGTAATTATGTAACATCAATTTATATTTAATTTCGAAAAAACTTGTATTTACCAGTTTATTCGGAAACACTTGGTTTTTATAATTATCTATAAAAAAAAACATTTTTCTTTAATGAGAATAACATGAATTTCTAAAAATCTTATAATTATTATCAGTATTCCTAAATTTACGCTTTCGGAACATCCACCAGAAAATCATTACAAATTTGCAGAAAATAAATGGACTTATGTCCTTACAGACCAATGAATTTAAATAAGAAATAAACTTGTTAGTCCTGTAATCTTCCTACAAATTAATTATAAATAAACTAATAATTTTAAATTAAAAAATAATTACAATAGTGAGTCTCAGATATTGGTTCAATCGTCATATAGGTTAATGCCTCAACGTCCGGACGAAACCGGTTTCGTTTACACTTAGCCAGGGCCCATTGACCAATACGGTCGTCGCCCAAAATCCAAAATAATATTTCCGAAAACCAATTTGAAATTCATTTCTAAAGTTTTATAAAAATTTGGACAGCATTTCCTCTATTTTCGGGATAACCCAAAACTGGGAAAATGCTACGTCACTCCAACAAAATCATCCCAAACCCTAAAAACCACATAATAATATGGAAACCAACCCACAGAATCAGAATAATAATAATTTTCGGAAAAATCCAAAACTAAACGAACATCAAAAGTCACAGAACTTTTCCGGAGTTAACTCGGAAATTCCGAGGAACCAAAGCATAACCAAAATCACAGAACTTCTCTGAAAGGAAGTTCGAAAATTCCGGAACCAAATGTCGTAATCACAAATCCGAATCCCGGAACGGGATCGGGGACCAAAAATCATCATCGACTACGTATTAGAAACGGGGAAGCAAAATTATACCTTGGGTTGCTCGGCTAGAGCTCTCAGATGTAAATTATATGATAAGAAATCCGCGCAGCAACGTAATAATCCCGGGACAACGCCCGTAATAGAACAGCTCCTGATCGGGAACGGAAAGCCGCGAAAACCACGAAACTTACCAGAAAGAGTAGCCGAGAGATAACTCGGCAGAGCGCCGGGGAGGAGAACGTGCTGACCAAAAAGGGGTTCGGCCAGACAGCGGAGAGCTGAGAGTGGCTCGGCTAGGGCACGTTGGAGGACGAACGGCGGGGCCGCGGGGAGTGGCCGGCTAGGGCAGTGCCGACGGAGAGGGGCGGCCGAAGGATCGGGGGCACGGCGCGGTGGGGCGCGCGCTGGAGTTGCCTCGGGAGAGGAGAGCGAGGACGTCGGGGCCGGCTGTGGCCGGAGCGGAGCACGGCTCGGGAAGAGACGAAGAGAAATGGGATTTCTCTGTGAATGAGAATAATTGAGATGAGGAGAGAGGTGAGGGTGTGGGTCATTAATAAGGGGAGTGGGAATCAAATGGTTCTGTACAGAATGGGAGTTGGTGAGTGGGAGTAAAAGAAGGAGAGTGAAAGAAGGGGAGGGGAGCCACGTGAAGGGTGTCCAGGTCATGGGAAGGGATTATAATTCGTGGGGTTCTCCAGGACCGGGTTGGGGAGAACACCGGGTCGGGTCCGGTTTCGGATGTGGGTTGGGTTCGGGTAGTTCTAGGATTTTAATTAATTCTTATTATTATTCTTTTCTCCCTTTATCTAGCAAATAAATACACAATAAATTTTTATTAATAGCATTATTCTGACTTGGGATGGGTTCGAGCTGAGACCGGGATCCAGGTTCGGGACGGGCTGACAAACAAAAATCCATGTTACTAATATTTTGAAAAATAGTTTCAATTCCCGAAATAATAATAATAAAAAATAATAATACTACAAACAATAATAATCACCAATAATGGTTAGCTAACCCAGGAAGCGGGTTTCACAATTGCACCCCTAGTTATTTGTAAAGGGAGGAAACATGGTGTTGTAATTATTTGTTAGGTTGTGAATTTTTGGACATCTTGTGCGTATTTTACTTTTAAAGCCTATAAACTTTACTTTGGGCCCACTCTTTTATCTGTACTGGTGTGTGTTTGTCTGACTTTAGGTCCGACCCATTATTAAAAGCGGCCCAAACGAATAAAACCGAACCAAAAATTATTTTGATTCGGTTTTAATCGGTTCTCTCTCAATTTGGTTCGATTTTGGTTTTATTTTGTTCAATTTTGGTTGTTTCGGTTTATGAAAAAATTGGCTTGGTTGAAACCAATTAAAACGAATACTCATCCCGAATGTGGAGTTATGTTATCTGGGGGCATCTAATATTTACTTTGATTATTTTTCTTCCTTATGTATACCATGGTTTCAGAATCATTGGAGTGCATTTCATTATTATGTTTACATGATTTGCTTCAAGTACATCCATCTTTTTAAAAGCTAAACTTGAGAAAGTGATTTTCAGTATGATCACTTTAGAAAAGGTCTAGTTTGTTGGGAATCGGATACGCCCTCCTGCGTTTCAATACCGTGTCTGAGACGTTGCCGCAGCGGAAACTTAGGTCAACTCACCTGAAATAACCAACCCCCGTCTAACGGACACCAAGCACAGATAAAGACAAGTATATGGCGGTGACTACGTCACTTGGACAAATCTCAATCTCTATAACCCAGATGAAATTACAAAATTGACAAAAACTAATGTTGAACCCCTTGACGAGCCCTCGATTAGATCTATTCTTCCTTCTATCTTGGATGGAAGTAGCAATCTCCCTAACCGAAGTTGACAACCCCTCGATTAGATCTATTCTTCCTTCTGTCTTGGGTGACGAAGTCCTAAGAGCAAAGTGTTGTGCTGTGCTTTGTGCCTCCACCCTCACCCATATATATAGGATGAGAAAAACATATTTTAGTTCATAATAGAATTTCTTAAATAGGAAGCTCTCAAATAAGAATTCTACTACACCTAAAATAGCCATCAACATCCTATTTTAGATTATAATAGGATCTCTTAAATAGGAAAACCCTCAAATAAGAATCCTATTATATCTAAAATAGCCCAGCACTAATTACGGACATCCAAATAAAATTAAATCAAATATTTAATCAGATTTGGACTCCATAAATATGCTATTACCAAATCCAGACTGAACTCCAACATCCAAACCAAATTAAATCAAGTATTTAATCAGATTTGGACTCCATAAATATGTTATTGCCAAATCCTGACTGGACTCCACCAACATAGTTTACTATCATTAGATTCAGTCTATGATATTATCAGCTGATAAGAATGGTAAGATTTTCTAGTACGGAAGTTAAGGAATGCCAACAATGAAACTTTAGGCCACCTTTGGTTCATAGAATGGAATATGAATCTTGGAAAAGGTTAGTATGAAAGAAAATTATTCCAAAGTGAAAGGAAAAAAAGAAAAAAAAAAAAAAAAACTTTGCTATGCCTACAACAAAGTACTTATCATCCCCTTACAACCGCCATGCACTGACGGATCCATATGGCAGTCATTCGAGGGCGGGGCCCCCAGTAAAATTTTTGTAATACAATATTGTTCTCTAAATTTTTTTTAAAAGGTGTTGTTCCGGGATCTTCTATAATTGTGCCCCCAGTCAATTATAATCATGGATCTGCTAGTGCCGCCATTTGTCGGACTTCGATTGGAGGAGGAGAGAAAGTGGTGGGGTCGAATGGAGCCCATGTAGCAAGGGATTGAGAGGGGAGGTGGGACCTGGTAGGACCCATGTGTAAGGGGGAGGTGAGAGTGGTTGTAAAAATGTTATAATTATTTGGTTGTAAACTTTGCATTTTCCAAAATAAAAAGGTGGGGAAATAATTCTTACACTCACTCCATGAATTCACTTTCCATCACCAATTATTCACCTTTTTTTCTTCTAATTTTTGGACATTTTCAAATATCGAAAAAAATAATAGAAATTGTAATTTTCAGCCATCATCTAGTTTGTTACTAACTTTAATATAGTTAGTTAATCAGATGCTCAGTCAGTTCAGATTAAAAAAATCTCTCCAACTAAACAGTCTATAGAGTTTGCATGTAATTCACATAAAATTCTGTACATGTAATTTCAATATGAAAGTAAAAGCAGAAATTTTGATGAAAGTAAAAGCAGAAGCTCAGACTTTCATGTCGGTCAACAAATAACAATGATACGTCAACAAATGAGAAAGATACTCGTCAACAAATAACGTAATACGTCAACAAATAAGGAAGATACTCGTATGATATACCAAATATACCGTCAACAAATAATAATAAAGATACTCATATGATATAAATTTACTTTAGAAATAAAGGAATTTCAAGATGAGTTACCAAAACTATCATCAACTTATTACAATTTTTGAAAATAACATTTATAGTTTCCTTTATTAATTGAAAATAATTTTAGTAACCCATTTTAAAAATCGTTAGACAGTAAAAAGTTTCTTCGCAATTACAGTTTCCTATATTAATGGCAATGCATAGCTTTTGTTGGCTCTTTTTTCTGGAGACCGAAAAAAATGGATGCTGAAACTTTTTGAAATCTTGAATTTTTTTTTCTTCTAAATTGTTCAGCAAAATCTATTTCCAACAGACTACGGTTTTAAATTTGATGAGATGATGATTGGGTCCACATTTAAGGTGGTATGTGGAGTAGTGTTAATTGGGGGTACCTGTGGAGTTTGTTTTCACACGTAGAAGTGGCAACATGGTTGCACATGGATTAGCCAAATTTTTTTTGAATAATCTCATCAATTTTGACGAGATGGATACTCCTGATTGTATTAATCAGTTAGTTGCTCATGAGGCTGCTGCCTGTTGATGAATAAAATCTATTCCCAAGTTCAAAAAAAAAAAAAAATCTTTACCTGGATTTTTTTTTTCTTTTTCCTTTTAGACCATCGTTTCAGTGCCCTCTAAAATATATTTGAATCTAACCGAACGTGTAAAAGATTGAAATTATGTTGTTCTATTCTATGTTCTAATCTTAAAATATTTAAATTAGGCTTCAAATATATTTTAGAGATTTAAATAACCGACTAAATTAGGTTTCAAAATTTAAATGAGCGGAAAATTTTGAATGGAACTATTTTTTTAATATCGAAAATTTAAAATATTTAAATTAGGTCTCAAAATATTTTAGAGAATATCGAAATTTTAAATGACCGATTTTTTTTCAAAAGAAACTAAATTAGGTTTTTTTTCTCTCTCCCAATTTCTCTCAGGGCCGGCCCTGGGTAAGCCAACAAGTCCTGGGGCTTGGGCAACCCCCTCTGCTTGGACAACCTCCAGGCTCAGCGTGATTCCAATATAGGTCGATGTTGCGGGTAACCCTCTAGGATCGGCCTACAATAAGGGTTAAGGGGCAACCAAAAACAAGTTTTGGATAGAGCAACCTATCCTTGGGGCCGGCCCTGATTTTTCTCTCTTATATATTAATGTAATGTAGGGATGATTTAGTACACTACTAAAATGTCATCTAATAGCGACGTAATTTAGCGACGACAAGAAATTACGTCGCTATGCGACAGCTTTATAAACATGTCGCAAAACATCGCTGCCTAGCGACGTTCTGCATCAGGAGTTTCCTACGTCGCTGAATAGCGACGTTCCGCGACTAATTATAAGTATATGTCGCCATTCTGGCGACGTTTAGCGACGTCTACATATGACGTCGCTAAGTTATTTTACTTAGGGCACGCCGCTGCCTTCTTTCCCCCTCACTCTCACTCGAAAACTTTTAGTTTCCCCCCCCCCCCCACCCCCACCCCCGGCGACTCCCTCCCCCTCTGTCAGTGCCCTCCCCCCCGGCGACCCCCTCCCCCTCCGGCGAGCTCCTCCTCCTCGAGATCCTCCTCCTCCAGCTCCTCCTCCCCCAATCCGAGTCCTCTTCCTCAGGTAAACCCTAACCTAACTCCTCTCCTTCCTCCTCCTCTCCCACGGACACACACACACACGGACACACGGACACACATCGTGTTCCCAAAGAGTTTGGGTTATTTTTGGACACATTGTGTCGAGTATTTGGACACACGGACACACTTGACACTGTGACACATGTTCACAGACCCTCATGCACTCTTTCGCTCACTACTTACCTGTAGCTCACCGAACCCCCTTTCATGTCAGATTGTTATTTTGCAATTGGATATATGGTTTGGGTTTTAGCTTTGTATGAGTTTAGTTTTGTAGATGTGAAGGATATTGGGGAGTATTGATGTTGATATATATATATATATATATATATATATATATATATATATATATATATATATATATATATATATATAGTGATGCATGGGTTTGCTTTGTTCAGATTTCAGAGTGTTAGTTGGGGGTTTGGGTTATAGATATAGTATCTGTTAGTTGGGGTTAACCTAGATCCTGAGAACACATGGTGATATCTCAGTTTTCTGAGAATGGGTTATTGAGTATGTTAAATGAGAAATGTATCAGCCATTGCAGTGGAAGTTAATGAGACATGGCTCAGTCCTATTTCATTTTGTCCATCCCCTATATGACAAGTCCATGCCTATTAGTTGCTCAATATCTTACTTAGAACTCGTGCCATATTTTAGTTCATGGTTCAGTCTCGTTAACGATGGGGGATTAGTCACATGTTCAGCCTTGGCACTCCTAGTTTAGTCTTTTGGTAATGTTCAACTATAGGTTACATCTTTGTGTTAATAATTTGATAAGGGGGCTCTCTCTCTCTCTAATGCATAGCTAGTGCAGGGGTAAGTTGCCTGTGGTTAGGAGATACATGTATGAGAGTATAGTGAAGGTAAGAGTTAGCTTGGGAATGTTTGTGGATAGGTAAAAAATAGTGTGTGAGTGTGTGTCCTAAGTTAGGCTTGATGTCAGGCTTGTGCATTGTTTTGGTTTGATAGATGAGGGCTTGTAAATGGTAGTTGATAGTGAATTAGAGTGTGTACAGATGGTGAGTTTGACTGCTATATATATCTATGTATATATGATATAGGTGATATATATATGTGATATGGTAAAGACTATATGGTAACCATAGGATAACCTAGTCTATGGTTAGTTATGAGATAGCCTATAGAGTTTGACCCAAAGTTGACTTTGACCTATATTGACCTAGAATCATGTAGATTGCATTGTAAACTTCATTATTACCTTTTGAACACATCTTAACCTATATTTCTCTAAATAGGACATTGTGACTCCGGTTCAGACATCTGATATTCATCAGTCTTTCAGGGTATCATGCGAGTACATTCTCTGATAGTTCTTTCATTTACTTGTCGATTACTGTATGTCAGTTCTAGTTAGTTCTATTTGATTCTCTGTTACAAACACGGATTGACATTACTGGATATAAGTTTAAATATAGTTTAATATTAGATAAAATTTTATTAAAATCTGTTCTTTCGATATTTGGTATCGGTCGGTATTTGGTATCGGTCGGTATTTGGTATTGGTCGGTATCGGATCGCACTACAAGAAAAATGACGTTTATTGACGGTTTATTTCTCGACGGTCGTGAAAAACCGTCAAAGAAAGGGGTTATCTTGACGGTTTTAGCCTTACGTCAAGAAATGCGTTGTTTTATGTCATTTTAGCAATTTTATAGCATAATAGTTGACGGTTTTAGAGGATCCGTCAATAAATGTTAGTTTTTTTATTGACGGTTTGGCAATAACCGTCAACTAATCTATGTGCGAAAAAAATTGGCGCACTTTTTTCAGCTGTCATTTGGTAATATTTTTGAAATGTTTATATTTATTGACGGTCGATGGTTCTTTTTAATCTACTAAGGCTATCTCCAATGGGGATTTCTAAAATTTGGGTTTCTATCCTACTTGGCATTCGCACTCTCCTCCCTCGCCTCCGTCGCCTCCCTTCTCGCCATCTCCTCCCGGGAGAAGTAGATCGTCGCCATCTTCGTGCAACTACACGTCTCCCTCGATGCCGCTAGTAGGAACATCTCAAGCAACTTTAGCATTCTTTTCACTTCCTTTTTTGTTGCTACAATGCTCACCACCTGTTTGTTCCTAGGTCTGCTCGCCAAATCGCTGCTGGCTTTCGTTTCCCTCTTGCTACTCGCCACCCCGTCGGCCCTCGGCCACTGCTTTGGGTTTGCTGGTTCAGTTGTCACCTCGGCTATTGCTTTAGGCGTGGTAGCGTGCTCTGCTTCTTCGACGACGCAGCCGTTTGGATCTCGACGACGATGATCTCGAGGACGAGGAGTTGCCTAGGTTCGATTTATCTTTCCTTTCTTCTTATTCTAGGGTTTTTTTATGAGTGAACTTAGGGTTTGATTCGTTCTCAGATCGAAGTAATGCAATCTTCTCGGTATGAATTTTTTTAGATTTTTTAAATTGGTAAGAAAATCCCCATTGGTTTGTAATAACAATGTTACATATTCAAATTTCCCTAGCAAGTTCACAGATGTTATGGCATGAAAATGGATGTATTTTGATATCAGTTATTCTCAACAAAATACAATTAACTTAGAGCTATTCATTTCCACTCCACACTTAAACAACACACCTCCCAAGGAATTCAAATATAGAATCTCGTAAAAAGTAGAGGAGCCCACTCATATCTCAAAATTCTGAATCATATGTAGTCATCCTTGCTGACTACAGCTTCTCAAAGAGAAACTATCACCAACTAAATCACAATACACCAAATTTTACGATTAAGGCAGTAGGACCCACATAACTCAATTTTTTGTCCATAAAGAATTTGAGTAGATAGACAAGTTTCAATTAGAAACTTAAGATAATAAACCAAAACAAGGTTAGTGTTAAGTTTTACCTGGATAAAAATGTCCATTTTCAAATGGCTGATACTTCTTCTCTGCATCCAAAGCCAAAAAACAAAAATTCAGAGACCACAACATTATTTTGTTTTCTTAAGACAGACATTAAAGTTAAAATACCATTAATAAACCAAAACAAGGCCGGTGTTAAGTTTTACCTGGATCAAAATGTTCATTTTCAAATGGCTGATACTTCTCTGCATCCAAAGCCGAAAAAACAAAAATTCAGGTACCACTACATTATTTTATTTTCTTAAGGCAAACATTAAAGTTAAAATACCATTAAAAATATATTAAAAAGGAAAACCCAACAAGACAGTACACATACAAAAAAAAACTAGAATCATGCGCATTCAAAAATTTAGAATATTTCCTCTATTCAAGATCTAACCAAGAAGAAGCACAATTTATCAAACAGATTTCCAATTTTTACAGTAAGCAATATTATACTGCTTGATCAAAGTAAAGAATGAAGTCCCACAAACTTCCAATGTTATAGATCTTCCTTTAAGAAGGCAAAACAGCATGTTCTGCTATTATGTACGTTAAGAAGTACTATAATTGTGATTAACTTAAAAATTTAATCGTTCATATTTTAAATGAAAAAAAGAAAGTAGTTTGAGGAATAGTTACCATACTCCCAATCACAGCATCTAGCAAGTGTTGCCTTCAGTACCTCTGTCTGCAAACATCCAACAATTAACCCAACGCATTTAGGATCAGATCATATTAACATAGATGAGCTAAGCACTTATCTTTAAATTTTGATACAAAGAAAATTTTATTACAACACAACAACAACAAATGTGGTAAGAAAGTGAATGACTTAGGTACAATGTGAAATATAATATATTAGATGAGATGATGTAAAATTTTGCAGGTCAAATGGAATAAAATTCAAGTACTTTTAAGTAGAAATTTATCTGGAAACATCAAATAGTAACAACTAAATCATAATAGATTATGACTTGCTAAAATTTTATTTGATGAGGACAGAAGATTGCCAACATGCAAAGAACACTTAAGTATGATGACCTCAAACCAATTCTTGAGAACCTTTGACGCAGGTGAAACTAAAAAGTCCATAAAATACCTGTGAAGCATTGTTTCAAGAAAAGAACATTCAGGTACAAACTCAGGATCTAAATCATGATGCAACTGATGATTACTTTCTTGTGCACTTACACCATGTCCTTCTATCCCAGTGTGAAAACCTATTGGAGACAACGCCTCCAGAACTCCGACTTGTGCAACTTGTCCTTCACCTTGTCCATGAATGACGAATTCTCCAGCGTGACTTCTGGAGTTGGTAAGTCCAATATGGAATCCATGAACTCGCAGAACTTCTCCAGCTGCTTCTCATATCTGCATCACAGAAAAAAGTTAGAAGCTCTCCTTCGAAAAATATTGAAATAAGTAGATTCTTCTGGGACTGACCTAGGACTGATCTGTGTGGTAATCACCGGATAACCATGCTCTCTTCCTATTTAAAATGATTCTGTAATGGACAGAACATGGTTGGCTCTATTAGCTTATGCTTTATCACACCTCCAATTGGATGCTATTGGGGCTTACTTGCACGATGATCACCTGATTCTCGAGCTTAGCTATTGGAGCAACCTGCGAATAGCATGTGTGAAGCATGTGTAAAGCATGCTTCACACATGCTTTACACATGCTATTCGCAGGTTGCATGCTATTGTTATATAGTTGCCATGCTCAAGGTGCATTTTATGATCACTGTAAATTTGAGTTCATTTGATTATGATGCATGTTTTTTTCCAATCTAAACTCATGGGGTTTGTTTCCATATTCAGGTAAACCGGGGTTTGTTTCCATATTCCAGTATCATAAGTATCAGTTCTTGGCTATGTTTTCCTAAGGCAATTATGTTCTCTAGAGAATATGTATCTATCCTAGTAACTGTAGTTGTCTTGTGTATGTTAACATTAAAATCCAAAATTTTGTGATTGCACACATGGTTATAGTTCCTGGGTCTATTGTAACTTGTTTAACCTTACATTGAGCTCTGAGAATATTATCCTATAGATAGGAACTGGTTTACCATTTTTTTGTGGAATAGTGCTTACATCATAGTTGTTTTGGTCACAGTTAATTACCTCATTGTCTGCTTGTTACAGAGATGCATGCCTTAGCCCTTGGAATAACATTTATTGTCAAGGCTTTCAGATATTCAATCGTTAATGCTTCTGTTTCCAGATTGCTACTAACATCATTCTATAAGATTCATGCAATGATAGACATTATCGTTTCTTCGCCTATTTGTAACAAGTATAGTGATTGCTTGGTTTTGCAATCCATGATGAGATTGCTTAGTGTATCTTTCTTTTTTAGGATACACATTTTTATTGTCATGTTCATTTGGAAGACAACATATGGGCACCATGAGAAGTATAGGTCAATACGATGTGATTCTACAATTTGGGTGTTCCCACAAAGTTGGCCTGCAAATTTTGCATAACTTATGCTTATCATCCTAAGTTGTCTATAATTTTTGCAGGTAAATGATTTCATAACCATTTCGGACAATGCTACAGCAGAGAAGAGATCATGGCAATGGAGAAGGGAATCCTTAACAAGCTCGAATGGAGCCTAACTGTCCCAACACCCTACGTACACTTTCTCAAGGCTGCATTGTGCGATAAAGAGGTACACACAGAGGTTTTGAAGAAAAATAGTTAGTTAATTACATGTTGTTGATTATGTGTCCTAAATTTATTCCTAGCTTGAATTGATTGATGCATGCATGTGTGCATGTAGATGGAACATATGGTCTTCTTTTTGGCGGAGTTGGGGTTGATGCAGTACTCGATGACCGCCTACTGCCCCTCTATGATTGCTGCCTCTGCTGTCTATGCAGCCCAGTGCACTCTGAAGAAGACTCCGCTCTGGATTCACACGCTCAAGTCCTAGATTTGATGAAGAGGTGAACTTCAAATCCTAAAAAAATCTATTACTAACATTCAAAATTTCTTTTTATTTTACACTGAGTATAGCCTTATATAAGGAATGGCAGTTCTTCAAGTAAATTATAAGGATTTGAAGAATAGGTGAACTTCAAATTTTTTATGTATTACTTCATGAAGTGTAGTGAACTATATATAAGTTTGCAATTCTTTCTATTAGAAACTCAATGCACCCTTTAACTTGCTAATGTTGGGACCCCTTGTACGTTTCTCGACACTTTTGGATCGAAAGATTGAAATAACGCTTTCGTAGCCCATTGTCGTCTTGCATTATTTGTGGCAACAAATTATGGGGTTTATGAGGTCCTTGCACGATTAAATGGTTTAATTCATCTTTTATTCATCATCACACAGGTTTGTGATTTGGATTTGGATTTGCAACTTACCCATACAAGATTTGCAAAGTCGCATTGCAGATGCTGAAATTAAAATTATCGATGGAGAAAAATTGCGTAAAAAGTTACACAATACTATATTGGTAACTATTTGATTTACTTATGCACACTATTACCTGAAAAGGTTGTTACCTGAGCAGTATTTATTATGTAGGAACTCAAAAGGAAACATCCGAGTTTTCTGTCGAGTGAGGCCTGCTATACCTGACAATGAAATTGACTACGTAGAAGGGCCTATTGTTTCTTATCCAACCTCAACTGAAGCTCTTGGATGCGGCATCGACTTGATGCACCATGGTATCACTTTATTCATATGTCTTTCTTTTGCTTAATGTTATTGTTTTTTGGTCTCTTGAAGGATGCTGGAGAAGAAATTAAAGAAGCAGCTCATAAGTGCGAATCAGAGGAGGGCTGGTAATGAGAAGCAGCTTCCTCAATCTTGAGAAGACTCTTAAAGAAACTCAAGCTCAGATTATCACCTTATCACCATCGTGATTATGGTCTTCCATATGATTATTTGTACTCTTCTTCCTCCTATCATGAGAAGACTTTTTTTTTATACTTTGTATATATATCATTTTTTGGATGTTTGCGATGTACAAACAGTGTATTTGTGATCAATAAAAAGATTGTGTATTATAATATTGTGTGTGTTCTCCTTAATTGGCAAAGGGAATTATATAATATATAATTATAAATAGAATTTTGGTTAAACAAAAATTAACTTCTCTTGACGGTTATAAAACGTCAACAAAAAGCTGAACTCTGCAATAAACATCATTTCTTGACGGTTTTGAAACATCAACAAACGTTTTTATTGACGGTTTTTCCCCGTCAAGAAAGACTTTTCTTGACGGTCTTTAGCCGTCATCTAGGCCCCCGTCAAGAAAAGTAGACACTTTCCTTGACGTTTTTTTTGGACTTTATTGACGGGTTAAAACCGTCAAGAAAAGCTTCTTACTTGACGGTTTAAAACCGTCAAGAAAACAAACAAAAAACCGTCAAGAAAAGTGTCGACTTTTCTTGACGGGGGCCTAGATGACGGTTTCAGAACCGTCAAGAAAAGTCTTTCTTGACGGGGAAAAACCGTCAAGAAAAGCCTTTTTTCTTGTAGTGTCGGAACATGCCAAACCGTATCGGTATCGGCCATATCGGATCGGTATCGGCCGATACTTTAAACCATGGTTGTCACATTAAGGGTCTTTGAGGAGGTGACATGTTGTGAAAAGATATATCCTTATAGTTCTCCTACGTAATGTTAAAGAAAATCCGTAGGAGAACTATATATAAGGATATATCTTTTCACAACATGTCATCTTGTCAAAGACCCTTAATGTACCAACCATGTTACCGCGGTATTGGTATTTGGATACCAATAGCGATAAGGTAAAGGGTACCAATAACGATAAGGTAAAGGGTACCAACTTAAGGTATTGGTATTGGGATACCAATAGCGATAAGGTAAAGGGTACCTTGGTAGGTAATGACTAGAAATAGGATATTTGTGCCTGTTGGATAATGTGTGTCCATCTTTGCAGAATTATTTCCAAATGGATATGAATTACTACTTGTGGAATCGTTCATGGATGTACAATCGTCGTCCTGATGATATGTATGGTGTGTGGGATGAATACATAGCGGAAGTAGAGCAGTTCCTGCAGTTTGCTAAGGCGTTACCTCAGTACATGGACGGCACCAAAATTAAGTATCCGTGTGTGAAATATCATAACGTGAAATATTATCCAGAAGTGAAAGTGACATATCATTTGTACTCGAGGGGTTTCACGCCTAATTACTATCAGTGGACCGCACACGGAGAACTTGTGTCTTTAGCATCAGAACCGGAGCCTTACGTTGAGCCGTATATGCATGCGGGACCTAATTTTGTTTCAGATAATCATGCATACGACGACGGGTGCGTGAACATGGATTTCGACGCTGCGGGGCCTAGTTTCGTTCATGATGCACCTGAGGTGGCACCGAACGCCGATGCTGCACAGTTCATGGAGTTGTTGGGGAATGCAAGGACTCCATTGTATCCTAGTTGTGATGATCATTCACCGTTGGAGGTGGTTACAAGACTGTTGAGCATTAAGTCAGATTTTAACATGTCGCAAGAATGCTACAACCGAGTGTTGGAGTTGATTATAGAGATCTTGCCGGCGGGTGCTAAGTTGCCTAAAGACTTCTACCGGTCTAAGAGGATGGTGAGATCGCTCTGGATGGGATACGAGAAAATCGATTCCTGTTGCAATGGGTGCATGCTGTACTACAAAGACGACAAGGACGCAGATGTGTGCAGATTTTGTGGTGCTGATCGCTATAAGACAACTAGTACAGGAAGGTCTACCGGTACAAGAAGACCGACCGATTCAATGCACTACTTGCCTTTAACGCCGCGGTTGCAAAGATTATTTATGGTGAAAGAGACGGCCGAAAATATGAGTTGGCACATGTGAGAACAGATTGAAGGAGTGTTGGATCACCCATCCGATGGAGAAGCGTGAAAGCACTTTGATCGAGTGTATCCTGATTTTGCTTCAGATCCGCGTAATGTCAGGTTGGGACTATCTTCTGACGGTTTTACTCCTTTTGGTCTTTCGGGATCCCAGTATTCGTGCTGGCCTGTGATTGTCACTCCGTATAACCTACCGCCTTGGATATGCATGAAGACTCAGTACATGTTTCTAACCGTTATAATTCCTGGTCCGAACAATCCCAAGAGGAACATTGACGTGTACTTACAGCCTTTGATAGATGAGTTGAATCAGTTATGGGGCACATTTTGGTGGACCCGTCGAATATTGATGGATGTACCCGTTCAAGCGACATTTGAATCACCTAAAAAGAAAGGTGAAAAATAAGGCACGGATCGAGGGTTCTATTTGTGAAGCCTATGTTCTCGAGGAGATTACAAACTTTTGTTCGATGTATTTCAAGCCTCATGTTGCAACTAATAGAACGAGAGCTTCCAGAAACGACGACGGAGATCATGAAAGTAATGATACAATACTGAAGGTATTCAATGCTCCAGGAAAGTCATCGGATAAAATGAAGAAGAGATATATGAACGATGATGAGCTAAGGGCTGCTTAGGTGTATATATTACTCAACTGTGACGAGAAGGAAGTAGAGAAACTGGAGGGGTAAGTAAATAATACGTCTACATTATTTTAATAGTGTTGAGAATAATACTATTACATTAATTGCACGATGTTGTTTTCAGCATATTTAATGATGATGTGAGGTCAGGTAGGCCACACATAATAGAAGAAGAACTAGAACAAGAAATGAGGCGTTATTTTCCATCATGGTTGAGTGCATATGTAATACTTGAGAACTCTGTAATTACCTTTCTGTATATGCACTTGATTTAGAATGAGCTTAATTGCTTCTTTCGTGGTATTTAGGTCGATCGTCCATACGCAAGACTTGAGAATGAGTCTATTAGAACGCTAGCCAAGGGACCAATTTATGCTGCAAAAATATGGCCAAGCTACTGTGTTAATGGGTTTAGGTTCAAGTCAACAACTTGCCCGATCAGAGACAACTTTGTGGATCTCGACTCCACCAAAAACAGCTGTTTGTGTATCAGATCTTCGAACTACAAAGATGTTGATGCGGGCAATGATTTCTATGGCGTGCTACGGAAGATCGTGGAGCTGACATATAGTTATGGAATAGAGCCTGCTAAGATTGTGTTTTTCAGGTGTGATTGGTTCGATCTGATTGAAGGTCAGGGTTGGAAAGTAGACAAGCACGGTCTTGTTGATATAAACTATCGGCGTCGATATCAAGCCTATGAACCATTTGTCATATCAAGTCAGGCTCAGCTCGTGTACTTCACAAGTTATCCTAAACGGGGAACAACAAGGTCGGATTGGTAGGCAATATGCAAGACCAAAGCTAGAAATACCTTTGAGGTTGACGATATAGCTTATCAACAGGATGAACTACCTCTTGTAACAAATATTATAGAAGTGGACACGACGGAAGTTCCTCATTACTCATCTAATTGTGTAGAAAAAGTAGAATTATCTGAAGAGAAAGATGCAGATGAAAGTGAAGATGTAGAGGAGGAAGAAGAAGAAGAAGATGAGCTAAACGAACTAGATGAATTTTCAGAAGAGGATTAAAATCTGTGATGTCTATCATATAAATATGTATTTTTGTAATAATAAATCTGTGACACTTTAGTGACACTTTTATCTGTGACCATGATATTTTTCAAAAATCTGTGATGTCTATCATATAAATATGTATTTTTGTTTTATTGTCATATGTTATTATCAGGTATGACTAGACCAGGAGGACGACGCGGAGGATTTTACATTAGGCAGTCCAGTGAGCCTCGGCCTAGGGATGGAGGGGGCAGTTCCGTACCCTCATCCTCATCTCCGAGTATGCCAGTGTACCATTCTGTTCCCGGTCCATTACCGGGACAGGGCAGTTCCAGCAGGTTGCAGACTCCTCCCTCGTCGTCCAGCCTTCCTGATCCTGCGTCCAGCATCCCTGATCCTCCGTCCAGCATTCCTCCTGTCGACGGCTCTATGGGGGGAGCCGACGCGGAGGCCGACGATCAAACAGAACCTGCCCAGGCAGGAGGTGAGAGCGACCCTCCATGCGCTCCCCCGGGCGAGACGCGTATGGAGATTTGGACGGACGGGCCTATGAAGTAAGTTAATTAATTAATATATATTTCTTAAATGATTATATGTACATATATATTCATGAAATTTTTTTATTGTATAGATATCGGCCTTCTGTAGTACAGAGACAGTTGGGGCTATTTCTGAGGCAGAACTATGGTGGGCCTTGGCTCAAATACTCAGATGCTCCCGCAGATAGGAAGGCCTTTTGGTTCGCCCACTTCAAGGTAAAAAATTTGTTTATTTTTAAATTTTAATAATCATTTGTGTATATTATATAACTTTTGTATTTTACTTCTTGTAGAGGACCTATTTCTATCCACCACACCGGGCGGCGAGGATCAAGGGCCAATTTTCTACCTTCGCAGCCAAGCTCATCCGTGATGCGATCGACGACCAGAAGCGTCATGATCGCGCCGGACAGCCGATCCATGGTTGGATCACGCCAGATCAGTGGGCTGCGATGAAGGCTAGATTCAGCGAGCCCAAGTACCAGGAGCGGTCTGAGAAGGCCAAGGTGGCGCGGTCGAGCGCCGGTAAGTGGTGTGGTGGCTCCATTTCGATGACGGAGCATTTTCCTCGTCTGGTACGTTTCCTATGACGGACATTAATTTATATATAGTTCGATATAGAATGTTTAAAACTAATAATAGATAATATATTTTAACAGGTAAAAATGGGTGAGGACCCGAACATGGTAACCGTCTTTCTAGTCACACATCGGAGGGCTGGGGAGTTCATTGACGAGAGGGCGACGCAGGCATATATACGTTCTATTCTTTATATTAATTTACTATAACTTAGAAAACATGAAAATAGATATCAATATAGACTTTAGCAAACACTTACACGTTAGCAAATATGTTCTAGGCCGAGTTTGTTCGGCTACAGCAGGAGGCGGCTGCTGCTACTAGTGCGCCAGTAGAGGGAGGGGCTGGTAGTTCCTCCCAGCCGTCTACAGCTCCATCGCAGGACGAGCTCTGGATGACCGCCGTTGGCGATCTTCAGAAGGGTACGTACTACGGTACGGGATCCTACGACGCGTATTTGGCTTCGGAGTCATCCCGGGCCCCCTCTGTCAGTGCGCAGTCTCCGGCTTCGCAGGCGTCGTCACGAGTTGGGGATATCCTTCGTCAGATCGAGGAGCTGCGTCGCGAGTTGCAGCAGCAGATTTCAGATGCGGTCGAGCGAAGATCCGACCCTCCGATCGTCTCCGGACGATTTGATGCGGTCGAGCGCAGTATACAGGAGCTGATGAGTCTGCATCAGGCTACAGCTACCAGCTTGCAGACGCTCACCGAGTCTACGCAGCGCACAGAGCGTAGACAGGTAGAGCTGGAGGGATCGCAGAGGAGCATGTCTGCCTCACTCACTCAGGTTTCGGCTTCGCTTGAGGCGAGTACTGAGAGGGTGGTGAGTACCCTTGCTGTTTATGATGAGCGACTGCGAGAGCTGGAGCAGATACGTCCTCCCGGTCCATCGACGGTGCCGACTCCAGATACTGCACTGTCTCCGACGCCGACTCCAGACATTGCACTGCCTCCTACTGCCCCTACGGTGCAGCTCACCCAGGAGCAGTATGACTACATTCTATCCCAGTTGCGCGGCAGGGGTCCGCAGTGATTTTATTGTTTTTTTATGACTTTTATGTATTGGCCCTATGGGAAAATTGTTTATTGGTACACTTTCGTTTATACACTTGGTGGGAGACTTTTTATCATCTTCCATTTTTATTTGACTCTATTGGGTGTTTGTGAGGATTTGTGTCTGTGATATTTACTTTGCACTGCATCTTATTTTTATTGTGATATTTACTTTGTGATATCTGCGATGGGGATGACAAATATACCTACGCTGGGTTATAAGCGATGATCTGATATACAAAGGAGGTGCTGCCGAAATTTTAAAAAAAATATAATGTGTATTTTTGTGATGATGTGTGTCTGTGTTTACAGTGAATGTGAAATGCAGTGTTCGGAACCATCGACAGTTTCGATTACTGTTGTATGTTTTATCTTGGATAGAAAGAGCAACAGTTCAGGGTGTACTTCTGAGGGCTTCATTTTCATGTCCTTCACTTTCTTCGGACGTCGTAAAGGTTCCCGAGAAGGTGAAGGACGTGAAGAGGAAGCTTTGAGAAGTACACCCTGAACTGTTGCTCTTTCTATCCAAGATAAAACATAGAACAGTAAGCGAAACTGTCGATGGTTCGAACACTGCACTTCACACACACTGTAAACACAGACACACAGCATAACAAAAATATCAATTATATTTTAAATTTTTTTTTTAATATCTGCGACGTATAGCGACGTTCTGCGACGTACAGGACAGAATATACACGTCGCTACGTCGCTAAATAGCGACGTAACGTCGCTAGACGTCACTAATATGCTGACGTGGGCTGAGGGTGTACGTCGCTAAATCTGTCGGTAGGCATCGCTAAGTTGCCCACGTGGCTGCCATGCCATGTCATCATATATAAAGCTACAGCGTCGCAAGTGGTCGCTTTACGTCGCAATATTGGCGACGTAGTGATACGTCGCTATCTGTCGCTAAGTTTGCGACGTCTAGCGACAATGAACTCCGCGTCGCAAATAGCGACGTTCGGCGACTAAACTGTCATCTGCGACTTGCCTATAAGCGACGTCCATTTTTCGTCGCTAAATACGTCGCAAATTGGTTTTAGCAACGTATTTTCCTTATTTAACGACGTCTCCTGACGTCGCTAAAATGGGTTATTTTAGTAGTGGTATTTCTAAATTTGGATGTAGAGATTTGATATGAACCGTAATTCTAAATTTAATCCAACGGATAATATAGGGATGACAGTGGGGTGGACAAAATAGGAGAGTGAAGTAAACATATCCTTAGGCCTCATTTGGTTCACTGAAGGAAAATTGATTCCCTTGTACTTTTCATGGAAATAGGAAAGTAAAAATCCTATCACATTTTCTGTCACGACCCGGTCCCCAAATACTTGGGTCGAATCGGATCATGCCCAGCCTACACCGTTGATGAGACGGCGACAGTAAGCTGTAATCCATATGCAGGTGATCAACAACATTTGAAACTAAATTTGCCACAACATTTATTAAAACGATAATTTAAAACTTGTTCTTGATACAAGGATTCATAACTTGAAATAACACAGAAACAATTAAGCTCTCAAACTAAAGTAGCATCCATGGAGATGCCACAACATCCTCCTCAGGTGGAAGTACCGCTGGGTACAAATCAGGATCATAATAGCTATTGATCAGCATCTCCATGTCATCAGTAGTACCTACGATTATCCAGTCAGGAAAGGAGCAAAGTACAATTCATGCAAATTTTAACAATTAAAATGATAATTAATATCATGCACTTTTAAACAGTTTGAAGATGAAACAGTTTTGAAATACAGTACAGTGATATGAATAGGTAATGAATATGACCGGATTGGGTTACAGTAGTACCCTAGCGATACGGTATGGCTTGTCCCCGTGTGAAGAGGGGAAAGCTAATACAGTCAGTTATCCTAATTTTGGATTTGGTCATATCCACTACTCTACTCCCCCAGTCCCCAACAGTACGGTCAATACTCTCGAAAGAGTTCGTGTATAACAGTGGTTTAAACTTGCAATGAAATGATTGTTAAAATAATCGTAAATCCACATAAATGTACTTGCCTTAAATTTCTCAAGTTGGACAAGTTTGGTACTTCGGGATTTGAACAGTCACACTCTTCTTTGAAGTCCTACATTCCGGAAATTGTCTCAGAAACCACAACTCTAGAATTATCTAGTTACAATCTCTAGATTTTGTCTCCTAGTAAATTTTTAGTCATGTATTAATCAACACAATCAAAACACGCTTTTCTAGTGCGTTACAATTAAGGAAATCTAAATTTATATTTTATTTCGGAAAAAACTTGTTTTTATCAATTTATTGGGAAAAAATTAGTATTTTATAATTATATATATAAATATATTTTCTTTTCTTTAAATGAGAAAATCGTGAATTTCTAACTAATAATTAATATTAATATTAATTAATCCTACGCGTTCACAATCCCAAAAAATTCACAGCTAATTCCTACTTATTACAAATTTACAAAAATAGATAAATGGGCTTATGCCCTTACATTTCCATGAATTAAAATAAGAGAAAGAAAATGTTTGTCTTGAAATTTTACCTGCAAAATTATATAATAATAACTAATAATTCTAATTTAAAAATAAAATAGAATGAGTCTCAGAACTGGTCCAATCTTCACTTACAGCTACTCTGCCTCAACGTCCGGACAGACCGGTGCGTTTGCATTTCACTGGGGCCCATTGACCAATAAGGTCGTCGCCCAAATAAATCCAAAAATATATTCTTTTCCGAAATTCATTTTAAAATTATATAATCAAATTTTATAGAAATTTCGGCAGCATTCCCTCTATTTTCGGGATAACCCAAAACTGGGAAACGTACCGATTTTCCAGCAAAATAAATCCCAAACCAGGGATATCCCAATATAACCACAAAACCATATTCCGAAATAAATTTCGAAATCCTGAAATGATATCGGAACTAACAGAATTCTATCCGAAATAATTCTCAGAATTTTCGAGGAAAACACAGAACCAAATTTTAACTAAACCCAAGATAATAAACACAGAAATGTTTCCAAGGAGTCAAAAAATTCCAAAATCAAAAAATCGCAAAGACAAAAACCACAGCATACTAATTCCGAAGGAACTTCGGAAATGGAAACGTAATCGAAACGTAACCAAAATCCAAATTCCCGAAGGAATCGGGGGACCAGTTTTCATCACAGACTAAAAATAGAGAACTATGGGACTATCCAGAAGTTACCGAAATCGAAGGAATCCGAAGTGATGCCTCGGACTCGGAACACGCCTCGCCGGAATACGGCTGCGTAAACTCCGCGAATCCACAGAAACGGAACCGGAACTCGGAAACGAAACGTCACCGCTCGAAAACGGAACACTGACAGAGTGCACGGGCCACGCCTATGAACGGATCCGACGGAAACAGCGCCGGAAAACCACACAGAGAGTGGTCCTAGTCGGGATCGTCCTGGAGACTCGCGAGCGGAGTCGAACAAGGGCGCAGGAGGCCGGGCGCGGGGCTGTCGGAGCGTCGGGGCAGCCGCACAAGGGCGGGTCGGCGGTTGGCCGAGGGCGCCGGCGGGAGATCGGGGTGCGCCGGGATGCACTGGGCGGAGTCGGGCGTGAGCGTGGCCGGGGAGGGCACTCGGGCTGGAGAGTTCGGCCAGAGGGGCACGGCCTCGGGAGGGTGGCGCCGGTGTCGGTTCGAGATGAACTCCGGAAGATGGAGCTCCACCTAGGGCACGAAAATTTGGGGAAAAAGGGTTTTGTGGTGGAGAAGGCTGATGGAGAGGGAGAGGATTTTATAGGAAAATTTTTTGGGGGTTTCCGAAGGAGAGGAGTCGCCGGCAGTTTCGAACGGGAAGGGTCGGCTGCACCGTTCGGGAGAGGAGTGGTCGGCTCCTCCAGAAGATAACGAGAGAGAGAGTGTGTTAAAGAGATGAGTGAAAGTTATTTAATAAATGTTTTATTTATACAATTGTTTTCTTTTCCTAAAAACCTAATAAATATTATATCTAAAGATTTCTAAAACCAAAATTTCTTGGATTCGAACCAGGGTTCGGGATGAGTTCGGGTCTCAGGTCTAGACGGGTCAGACCAAAAATTGAAATCTAGAAATAATACTAGAAATATGGTTTTTCATAATTAACAGGTTTAATTTAATATTTATTTAACCTATCTGGAACACAAAAAAAATCTCCAAAATTAATTGTTTAACTAATTCAAAATTTTTATCTTTTTGAAATATAATTTTAATCTAAATAACCTGATATTAATTAATTAGAAAAATTACATGTTTCGATAAAATTTCCAGTTTTAATAATTCAAAAAAAATTACTAATTCCTAAATTAACAATTAATTAATAATTGAAATTACGGGTTTCACAACCTTCCCTCCTTTAGAAAATTTTGCCCTCGAAATTTAAAGATTTGGGTTAGAAATTACCTCAGGTCTCAAACAAATATGGGTACTTCTCCCGCATCTCATCCTCTCGTTCCCCGGTAGACTCGCCTGGGGAATCATGCCTCCACATTACCCGAACTATCGGAGTCACCGAGGTCCTGGTCTTCTTCTCGCCTCGGTCTAAAATCGTCACTGGCTTCTCAGGCATAGTGAGGCTCGGTCCAATCTCTAGCTCTGAGTGGTCTAAGATGTGATTCTCATCAGGAACGTAGCCTCTGAGCTGTGAGACGTGGAAAACGTTCTGCACGCCCTCTAGATTAGCTGGTAGAGCTAACATATACGCCACTTCTCCAATCCGGTTCAGAACTTCAAATGGTCCAATGTACCTGGGACTCAGCTTCCCAGCTCTGCCAAATCTGATTGTACCTCTGGTAGGAGAAATCTTCACAAAGACTTTATCTCCTTCTTCAAACTGTAGTGGTCGACGACTGCTATCTGCCCAATGCTTCTGTCTGTCTTGGGCAATTCTGAGCTTGTCTCTGATTATCTTCACCTTCTCTGCTGCGTCGGTCACCATCTCTGGGCCCAGCAGTACCCTTTCTCCTACGTCGTCCCATGCCAATGGTGTACGGCAACGACGTCCATACAGAGCCTCAAATGGGGTCATACCAATGCTGGCTTGGTAGCTGTTATTATAAGAAAACTCTACCAAGTGCAAATGGTCTTTCCACGATCCTCCGAACTCCAAGACACACGATCTCAGCATATCCTCCAGTGTCTGAATCGTCCTCTCTGATTGACCATCTGTCTGGGGGTGATAGGCAGTGCTGAACTTCAACTGTGTCCCCTGGCTGTCATGCAAACTTTTCCAAAAGTGAGAGGTAAAATGAGTGTCTCGGTCAGATACAATACTTACCGGTACTCCATGAATCCGGTAGATGTGTCGCATGTATAGTGCCGCCAACTTCTCGGTGGATAAACCAACCTTGAAGGAAATAAAGTGAGCTGACTTGGTCAGTCGGTCCACTATAACCCAGATGGCATCCTTCCCTCCTTGGGAACGAGGCAAACCTGACACGAAATCCATTGTGATGTGCTCCCACTTCCACTCTGGAATGTCCAGCGATTGTAGAAGTCCTGCGGGTCTCTGTCTACTGGCCTTCACTTGCTGACAGATCAAACATCGCGCCACGAATCTGGACACATCTTTCTTCATTCCATACCACCAAACAATAGTGCGCATATCTCGATACATCTTATTAGCTCCAGGATGTATAGAATACTGCAACTGGTGCGCTTCCTTCATCAGCTCGTTCTTCAGTTCGCCAGATGGTACACAAAGCCTCGTACCATTCTTCAAAGCTCCATCGCTGGCGATTGAGAAACCCTCAAGTGTTCCCGTCAATACTTGGTCTCTCAGTTTGCAAAGTGCCTCGTCTTGAAACTGAGTCTCCTTAATCTTGTCCATCAGATACGAGCTCACTTGCAACTTCATCAGTACTGAATCAGCATCCAGCTCCATCCTTCTATCTCCAAGCAATATAATCTCTAATCCAAGCTTCTCGATGTCCTCTAGCAGATGCCGCTCCTTGGTCAAGAACATCGCCACTGGGTATCGACTAAGTGCATCAGCGACCACATTAGCCTTACCCGGGTGGTATTGTAGGTCGATGTCAAAGTCCTTCATTAGCTCCAGCCATCTTTTTGCCTCATGTTCAACTCTTTCTGAGTGAAAACATACTTCAGACTTTTGTGATCTGTGTATATTTCCACTCTCTCTCCATACAGATAGTGCTTCCATAGCTTCAACGCAAAGATAACTGCTGCCAGCTCCAGGTAATGTGTAGGGTAATTCTTCTCATGATTCCGTAATTGCCTAGATGCGTAAGCAATCACTTTCCCATTCTGTTGAAGAACATATCCCAGTCCTTTTCCAGAGGCATCACTGTAGATTGTGAAACCACCGGATCCTGCGCGTAGCGCAAGGATTGGTGCAGTGGTCAGCCTCTTCTTCAGCTCCTCGAATGCAGCCTGGCAATCTTCCGTCCAGACGAACTCTTCATTCTTTCGAGTTAGCTTCGTCATTGGTTCAGCAATTCTGGCAAAATCCTTCACAAACTTTCGGTAGTAGCCAGCCAAACCCAAGAAACTCCTGATTTCAGCAACTGAGCTTGGGGTAGACCATTTCTTCACAGCAGCTATCTTCTTAGGATCCACCGAAATTCCTTCTCCTGTGACAACATGGCCAAGAAAATCCACCTCATCTAGAAAGAATTCACATTTGGATAGCTTACCATATAACTTCTCTTTCCTCAAGGTTCCCAAAACTTTCCTGAGATGCTCCTCATGCTCCTCTTCAGTCTTCGAATAGATCAAAATATCATCAATGAAGACAACAGCAAATTGATCTAAGTATTCATGGAAAACCTTGTTCATAAGGTTCATGAATAAGCCGGAGCATTTGTCAGTCCAAACGGTATGACCAAGAATTCAAACTGCCCATACTTGGTGTTGAACGCCGTCTTGGGAATATCTTCCTTCCTGACCTTGATCTGATGATAGCCAGATCTGAGGTCTATCTTGGAAAACACTTTGGCTCCACTGAGTTGGTCAAACAGGTCATCGATCCGGGGCAAAGGGTACTTGTTCTTGATAGTGATATTGTTCAGCGCCCGGTAGTCGATGCACATCCTCACAGTTCCGTTCTTCTTAGGAACAAACAAGACTGGTGCTCCCCAGGGTGAAGCTCCGTCTCGAATAAATCCCAGAGTCTTCAGTTCATTGATCTGATCCTTCATCTCCTTGGCCTCCTTCGGGTTGACTCTGTAGCATCCCTTAGAAATAGGGGAAGAGCCGGGAACTAGGTCAATGGTGAACTCTATGTCTCGGTCTGGGGGTAACCCGGAAAGACTATCAGGGAAAACATCCAAAAATTCCGCTATGATAGGGTGCGGAGGTTTGGACTATTCAGTGATAGAGGTATAGGTAACACATTCCATCTCCTCCGGAGATCGAGAGATTTCAAACTCCGGTTCTCCAGGTGGACTGAAGACTACACATCCTCGATGACAGTCTATCAGCGCATGCTGCTTACTTAACCAGTCCATCCCTAGGACTACATCATAGTTAGGTAAGGGCATGACAAGCAAAGGTGCTATAAAGTTATGGCCAGCTATGGTGATAGGGCATTCACAGATTTCAGTAATAGGTAGGGGTCCTCCTCCAGTCATAACTCTACATATCTTCTTGCTAAAGCCAGTAACTATATGGTATGCAGATATAAATTTGGTGGCTATGAAACTATGTGATGCTCCCGAATCAAATAAAGCTAAGGCAGGATAGGAATGCACATAGATAGAACCTGATATGACATCTGCTACCGGTTCCTGAGCTGGCTCTGGTTCCTCTGCTGTCAGGGCAAAAGCTCGCCCCGTCTTCTGTTGATGTTGTCCAAACTGTTGTTGCTGAGTGGGCAGAGGTCCTTTCTGCGGAGTTGCTCCAGTCCGGTTAGTCGACAAAGGGCAGTCCCTCACTTGATGGGTGGAAGACCCACAGACTAGGCAGTGCCCTAGCCTCTTCCTGCAGATGTTTGCCAGATGTCCCGGCTTCTTGCAAAAGTCGCAGACGGGGATCTGCCTCTGAGGCGTCTTGTCATTGTTCCTCGCCTGCTGGTAGGGAGGACGGTTGTTGTTGTTGATGTTGTTGTTGTTGTTGGGCTTCTTCTGATTACCCTGGAAGTTGTTAGTTCCAGGACAATCTCTCTTCGAGCGGGCAGGTTGGCTCTTCTCTATGTCTTGAGCTCGCTCCAGGATCTTCTCATAAGTCTTAGCACCGCCTGAGATCACATGGGTGCGGATCTCTTCTCTTAGTCCATATCTGAACCTTTCAGCACGATCGTCAGGATCAGCCACCAGGTTCTTGGCAAATTGGCTGAGCTGGCCGAATTCAGCAGCATACTCTCCCACAGTCATGTTGCCCTGCTTCAGGTTCTGGAATTGTCGCTCCATCTCCCGCAACTCTGAAGTTGGGAAGAACTTCCTCTGGAATAACCTCTTGAAGGTGTCCCAGTCAATCTGCCTATCCTGGAGTCGGGGTTCATTCCGATACCAGGTGCTTGCTACATTTTGCAGTTGAAGTCCCACTGCTTCAGCCTTGAGGTCTTCTGGAAGTCGAGCGACGCTCAGGAGACGCTCCATACTGTCGAGCCATTCATCAGCATAGACGATTCCCTCGGTTCCCTTGAAAGGTCGAGGGTTCTGCTTCTTAAAGCTCTCAATATCGCCCACCTTGGCAATATGATTTCCATTAATTAAATGGCCTTATTATTACATAAATTAATCCTTAAATTTATGTTTACCTTGGCAGGCCTTGGTTCCTGATGAGCTGCTTCTCCTCTTTCCAATGCAGCCATTGCCACGCTATGGGCATTCTCCATGCCTTCTCTCATAATGGCCGTCTGCTCGCGATGAGCTTCAGCTTGAGTTCTCTGGGCTTCTAGCACTCCTCTTAACAGACCTATGAGGTCAGTGGGATCCACAGGCACCGGTAGGGCAGCTGGAGTGGGCGAAACCACAGGGGTTTACATCTCCGTCTGGGAAGATGATGGGTCCACCGTTGTAGCAGCAAACAACCCACGAGGTGCATTCAACGGATGGGGTGTAAAACCCGGACTTGGTTGAGGCGGTGGGGTTTGATCAGGTGTTGACATCCCATCGCCAGCAGGGTTGGTTTTATCAGTGGCCATTCTCTGGAAGGTTTAGGATATAAACATAAGCAAGGTAGCCTACCCGTCTATAATCAAGCAAAAATATTTAATATATATATATATATATATATATATATATATATATATATATATATATATATATATCGGTCCTATGTTGTGGCAATTTGATGTTCTAGTGTTCTAACTGTTTTCTAGGTTTTCCTAAGTTGTTGATTGAAAGACCTGCATGGGCCACCACTAAAAACATGTCACGACCCGGTCCCCAAATACTTGGGTCGAATTGGATCATGCCCAGCCTGCACCATTGATGAGACGACGGCAGTAAGCTGTAATCCATATGCAGGTGATCAACAACATTTGAAACTAAATTTGCCACAACATTTATTTAAACGATAATTTAAAACTTGTTCTTGATACAAGGATTCATAACTTGAAATAACACAGAAACAATTAAGCTCTCAAACTAAAGTAGCATCTATGGAGACGCCACAACATCCTCCTCAGGTGGAAGTACCGCCGGGTACAAATCAGGATCATAATAGCTATTAATCAGCATCTCCATGTCATCAGTAGTACCTACGGTTATCCAGTCAGGAAAGGAGCAAAGTACAATTCATGCAAATTTTAACAATTAAAATGACAATTAATATCATGCACTTTTAAACAGTTTGAAGATGAAACAGTTTTGAAATACAGTACAGTGATATGAATAGGTAATGAATATGACCGGATTGGGTTACAGTAGTATCCTAGCGATACGGTATGGCTTGTCCCCGTGTGAAGAGGGCAAAGCTAATACAGTCAGTTATCCTAATTTTGGATTTGGTCATATCCACTACTCTACTCCCCCAGTCCCCAACAGTACGGTCAATACTCTCGAAAGAGTTCGTGTATAACAGTGGTTTAAACTTGCAATTAAATGATTGTTAAAATAATCGTAAATCCACATCAATGTACTTGCCTTAAATTTCTCAAGTTGGACGAGTTTGGTACTTCGGGATTTGAACAGTCACACTCTTCTTTGAAGTCCTACATTCCGGAAATTGTCTCAGAAACCACAACTCTAGAATTATCTAGTTACAATCTCTAGATTTTGTATCCTAGTAAATTTTTAGTCTTGTATTAATCAACACAATCAAAACACGCTTTTCTAGTGCGTTACAAGGAAATCTAAATTTATATTTTATTTCGGAAAAAACTTGTTTTTATCAATTTATTGGGGAAAAATTAGTATTTTATAATTATATATATAAATATATTTTCTTTTCTTTAAATGAGAAAATCGTGAATTTCTAACTAATAATTAATATTAATATTAATTAATCCTACGCGTTCACAATCCCAGAAAATCCACAGCTAATTCCTACTTATTACAAATTTACAAAAATAGATAAATGGGCTTATGCCCTTACATTTCCATGAATTAAAATAAGAGAAAGATAATGTTAGTCTTGAAATTTTACCTACAAAATTATATAATAATAACTAATAATTCTAATTTAAAAATAAAATAGAATGAGTCTCAGAACTGGTCCAATCTTCACTTACAGCTACTCTGCCTCAACGTCCGGACAGGCCGGTGCGTTTGCATTTCACTGGGGCCCATTGACCAATAAGGTCGTCGCCCAAATAAATCCAAAAATATATTCTTTTCCGAAATTCATTTTAAAATTATATAATCAAATTTTATAGAAATTTCGGCAGCATTCCCTCTATTTTCGGGATAACCCAAAACTGGGAAACGTACCGATTTTCCTGCAAAACAAATCCCAAACCAGGGATATCCCAATATAACCACAAAACCATATTCCGAAATAAATTTCGAAATCCTGAAATGATATCGGAACTAACAGAATTCTATCCGAAATAATTCTCGGAATTTTCGAGGAAAACACAGAACCAAATTTTAACTAAACCCAAGATAATAAACACAGAAATATTTCCAAGGAGTCGAAAAATTCCGAAATCGAAAAATCGCAAAGACAAAAACCACAGCATACTAATTCCGATGGAACTTCGGAATGGTAACGTAATCGAAACGTAACCAAAATCCAAATTCCCGAAGGAATCGGGGGACCAGTTTTCATCACAGACTAAAAATAGAGAACTATGGGACTATCCAGAAGTTACCGAAATCGAAGGAATCCGAAGTGATGCCTCGGACTCGGAACACGCCTCGCCGGAATACGGCTGCGTAAACTCCGCGAATCCACAGAAACGGAACCGGAACTCGGAAACGAAACGTCACTGCTCGGAAACGGAACACTAACAGAGTGCACGGGCCACGCCTATGAACGGATCCGACGGAAACAGCGCCGGAAAACCAAACAGAGAGTGGTCCTAGTCGGGATCGTCCTGGAGACTCACTATCGGAGTCGAACAAGGGCGCAGGAGGCCGGGCGCGGGGCTGTTGAAGCGTCGGGGCAGCCGCACAAGGGCGGGTCGGCGGTTGGCCGAGGGCGCCGGCGGGAGATCGGGGTGCGCCGGGACGCACTGGGCAGAGTCGGGCGTGAGCGTGGCCGGGGAGGGCGCTCGGGGCTTGAGAGTTCGGCCAGAGGGGCACGGCCTCGGGAGGGTGGCGCCGGTGTCGGTTCGAGATGAACTCCGGAAGATGGAGCTCCACCTAGGGCACGAAAATTTGGGGAAAAAGGGTTTTGTGGTGGAGAAGACTGATGGAGAGGGAGAGGATTTTATAGGAAAAATTTTTGGGGGTTTCGGAAGGAGAGGAGTCGCCGGCAGTTTCGAACGGGAAGGGTCGGCTGCACCGTTCGGGAGAGGAGTGGTCGGCTCCTCCAGAAGATAACGAGAGAGAGAGAGTGTGTTAAAGAGATGAGTGAAAGTTATTTAATAAATGTTTTATTTATACAATTGTTTTCTTTTCCTAAAAACCTAATAAATATTATATCTAAAGATTTCTAAAACCAAAATTTCTTGGATTCGAACCAGGGTTCGGGATGAGTTCGGGTCTCAGGTCTAGACGGGTCAGGCCAAAAATTGAAATCTAGAAATAATACTAGAATTACGGGTTTCATAATTAACAGGTTTAATTTAATATTTATTTAACCTATCTGGAACACAAAGAAAAATCTCCAAAATTAATTGTTTAACTAATTCAAAATTTTTATCTTCTTGAAATATAATTTTAATCTAAATAACCTGATATTAATTAATTAGAAAAATTACATGTTTCGATAAAATTTCCAGTTTTAATAATTCAAAAAAAATAAAAAATACTAATTCCTAAATTAACAATTAATTAATAATTGAAATTACGGGTTTCACAACCCGGGTGACGGCGATGTGTTACCTATTAGCCTATTAGGTAACAAAACTAATAGGTAACACATCGCCGTCACCCGGGTCGTAATCCAAAAATTGAAATCTAGAAATAATACTAGAAATATGGTTTTTCATAATTAACAGGTTTAATTTAATATTTATTTAACCTATCTGGAACACAAAGAAAAATCTCCAAAATTAATTGTTTAACTAATTCAAAAATTTTATCTTCTTGAAATATAATTTTAATCTAAATAACCTGATATTAATTAATTAGAAAAATTACATGTTTCGATAAAATTTCCAGTTTTAATAATTCAAAAAAGAAATACTAATTCCTAAATTAACAATTAATTAATAATTGAAATTACGGGTTTCACAACCAGGTATAGGTAACATCACTGAAGAGTCCAAACCTCCGCACCCAAGGTATAGGTAACACATCGCCACCCGGATAAGGCTAATAGGCAACACATCGCCGTCACCCGGGTCGTGACCCAAGGTATAGGTAACACATCGCCACCCGGGTAAGGCTGGGCATGATATTAATTAATTAATGAATATGACCGGGTCGTGACATCACTGAAGAGTCAAACCTCCGCACCCAAGGTATAGGTAACACATCGCCACCCGGGTAAGGCTAATAGGTAACACATCGCCGTCTCACCAAGTATTTGGACAAAATAGGAGAGTGAAGTAAACCTATCCTTAGGCCTCATTTGGTTCACTGAAGGAAAATTGATTCCCTTGTACTTTTCATGGAAATAGGAAAGTAAAAATCCTATCACATTTTCTTTACGTTCTTTGGTAAAGCAAAGAATGCAAAGAAACCATCTAGGAAAGACCATTTGATTTCCTTTCCAGTATTTGGTTGGTGCAGAAAAGGACAAAAATACATCAATGTTCCAATAATATTCTTACCTTTTAAAATAAAAATGACATTATGAAAATCCAAAGGGACCTATGAGGAGTTAATGGTAAAATAAGCAATAACACACGGTTAGTTTTGTCATAATTTTCTGTAATAAATGTTGGGAAAGGAGGAGAAAAAATCAATCTCATCGGTCATGAGTGGAACCATATTCTCTCTCATTTTCTCTCTTGTCAGGAAATTGATTCCCAATTTGTGGCTACCAAAGAAAGGAAAGGAACAACATTCCTTTCCTGGTTCCTTAAATCCGTGAACCAAACGAGGCCTTAGGGCAATCAGTTTTTTGTTATTTCCTTTCCTTTGGAAAACTTTAATTCCCATCGATTTTCCTTTCCATTGTTTGGTAATGCTAAGGAATTTGGAAAGGAACATGTGGAAAAGTTATTCCTTGTTTGGATGGATGGAATCACTTATCCTCCTAATTCCTTTCTATTAGGAATCACTTTCCTTTTCTTCGCAATTCCTTTGGCAGCCAACATATGAAAGTAATCACTTTCTTTTTCCAACCCGGAGATTCCGCAAACCAAACAAGGCTTACATGGAAATATGAGGAATTATATATAGATATAGGCCTGTACCAGAGACAAAGATCCCTATGAATTACTCGATCGATCCCTTGATGGCATCCTCCTCTAAGAGAGCCAAGGTCGTCCCAAGAAGAAGAAGATGTCGTCTCTCTTCCGATATCATAACGTGGGAGATTCTCCCACGTCTTCTGTGAGGACACTATGCAAGTTCCGTTTGCGTCTCCAAGTCATGGTACCTCTTTTTCTTCTTCCGATCCCGAGTTCCTACGACTCATCGACGGAGGTCCGAACAAAAGCCTCCGACGCTCCTCGTAATAACTTCTAACTACCATGTAAGCCGTATCCCTTTCTTCACCATGAAGATGGACGTCGAGCACGACGGAAAAAGCAGGGTAGCGGCCTCGTGCTGGTGTACAATCAGGACAAGATGCGCGTCTGGAATCCTGCAACAGGAGAGCGGATCGACATCAAGGTTCATGTACGCAGAAATAATTATGATCACATATTCGGTCAGGATTTCATTTGGGAAGACATCGCTGCAGCAATCGGTTACGTCGAGTCCACTGGAGAGTATAAGTTGCTGATTTTCCACACGTGTTGTGAGACGTCTTGTCAGGTCCTGACGATAGGCGGCTCCGGGGGGTGGAGGGCGACGAAGAACCCCCCCCCTTCAGTTTCTTCTTTTCCAAGTATGATGTGTGCAACATTGTTGTTCTGAATGGATTCGTCCACGCGTTGCCAAAATCTTCTTCGGGTCCTGGCATAGCCCACTTCGATCTCGAGAACGAGGAAAGGTCGGTGAGCCCAGTCTCACTCCTCGGTACGAACACAGCTATCATTTGTTGCTCAAGGAAGTGGGTGGCTTCTTGTGCTCGAACGCTGGTATCGTGCAGACATTTGGTTACTCAAGAACTACGACAAGGATATCTGGGTGAAAGAATACACAATCGACATACCCTACGACTCCTACTATACGAGGAGGGGGAGGTGGGTTGAACTCTTGACTATCGAGGAGGATGGAAGAATCATGTTTACAAGCTTCAACTTACTCTTTTATTATGATCCTAAAAGCAAATGTTTCCAAAAAAATTACAAGAATAAGGCTGACAGTAGATTTACAATCATGTTGTCAACTTTGTAGGCGAAAACCTTCTCATCCTTGAAGAGTGGTAAAATTATCCTTCAATATTACTGAACCCTTTTTTTTTTATCAAAGTTTATTATTATTATTATTTCTAACCTTCCCTATATGGAATGGAAACATATTTCCAAACTTCTTGATGGATTGGAAACAATATCTATCTGTAGTGTGAGGTACTACGTACATAGAAAATCATTGCTGTAATTAACTTCCCTATATTCATTCAACATAAAAAAGGTATCATATTTATTCAGTTCACTACAGAAAATTCAATACAAAATAAAAGGTTATAGAGAGCTAAATAAAGAGTGTAGAGAGCTGTGCAAATAAAAGGTTCGCAGTTGTACATAAAATTCATGTATAAAAGGTTATAGAGAGCTAAATAAAAGAGTGTAGAGAGCTGTGCAAATAAAGGTTCGCAGTTGTACATAAAATTCATGTATAGTTGTGCTCTCTGTTAATGTGTGGTTTATAATAACGCTTTTACATAAAGCGTTATATAAAGTCTAGACTGTTATATATATATGAATTCGATTCTCCATGTTGAATATATATATAATATTTTAAACTTTTTTCAACATTTGTTTACATAATTTATTGTTTTAAATAAAATGGACATGATATATAACGACTTAGACAGCTCACTTTTAAACCGTTTTGAAGTCTCATTATATAGTGGAAGACTAGTAAATGCACGTGCTTTGCACATATAATAAGAAGATTATCCAATTATAGTTAAATATTTCTTCTAACTCATGTGGTTAAGGTGCAATGTATTCTTTCTTTTTTTGAGTTTGATTTTCCATATTGAAAATTTTAAAAAAATTTCAACAATTTTTTATTTTTTAAATAAAATGGACCGTGATATAATGACAGCTTAGACGACTCACTTTTGAGCCGTTTTGAAACATATATATAGATATATATATATATATATATATATATAAAAAAAAAAAAACTATATATATCTATATATATATATATATATATATATATATATATATTATATATATTATATATATATTTTTTTATATATATATATATATATATATATATATATATATATAT
>JANAVB010000400.1:9054234-9230976 GCA_029216955.1 Iris pallida
ATATATGGTACAAACGATATGAGTTTATGTCTTGCACATTGAAACAAATTTCTCGGAGATGGTATGGAAGTAGATGTTCTATTTTCACCAACATTCGTAAAACTGGGGTAAAATATTCAACACACGAAAACTTGGTAATTTATTAGGGGTGGATAATATTGGTAAGGAACTAGAGGGTTTGGTCTGGAAATAGCTAAAGCCAGTATGATTTTGTATCTAGGTAGGTACACATAAGATTCATGTAGCTTGTGAAAACCCGTCATCCAATTCCAGATGAAGGGAGAGAAAGTACTAAAAACTATAAATACTATTGTTTGGGATGGAGAAATGGTATTAAATGGATCCATCCAAACATCAACAAATGTGAATAAATGGTTTTTTAAAAAGTGCTTATTCCTGCTCACTCAAAGGTAAGAAAGTACATAACTTGAAAGCAAATTCTATATTGCAATCTACCTAATCTCAGATAATTAGATGTCGTGTATCTCCTCTTCTCTTCATAACGAAGAAAACATACAGACACAACTAACACTCAAATTGTTATTATATGGATTGCAAGATCTGCTATGAAAGTCTATTTGTTTATAGATCAATGACATTTCACAATCAGAAGAAAGAAACAAAATTGCATAAGTTTTCATTAATGTGTTGACATTTAATCTTGACTAAATGTCGTTGGACTATTGTATGTTATTGTTTTCCTTAGGTACCTGAGGATTGGGTTGCTACAACCAGAGCTTATCTTGGTCGTCCCTTAACCTTGTTGTTGACCGGTCTTGGGGTCACCTGCGACCCCGACCTCTTATAGGTCACGCTAGATATGAGAGGTTGCCCTAAGGGGAGTTGTCCAAGTCCGAAATCTCAAATTAGAACTTTATATTTCTTTTTTACTTGAGAGAGAAAGTGAACAATGTACTCTAGGATTCGAGTTGAAATTTAAATCTAATAATTTACATTTATGTTGAGAATGAGTAAGAATGCACAGTTAAAACAATAATTCCTACTGGAGTTGTTCTTGGTCGTCTAAGACTGAAAGGACATAAAAGTATATACGCTCTGTTTATTGGCAGTTTTTATATCTTGGTCGTCTAAGACTTAAAGTACATAAAAGGACAAAAATTCTCAAGAACTACGAGAGCATCCTAGTTTTCCTACGAGTCTCTCCTCCAAATCTCTTACAAACGTATCCGTACAATATGGCTTACTGCAACAAGAGTATTATAGTGTAATAGTGAACACATGAGCATTTGCATGTAAGCTAGATATCGCACAAGAGCATGAATTCTTCGGATCAATGCACTCCGACGGTGCGTTCGGGATCTCCGATCGCCGGACGGCTGCCTCCTTTTCCTCGAGATAACCCCTCGGAATCCATTTTCTTACAGAGGAATCGGATTTTCGAGGGTATAACGTCATTGCTTTTGGTAGAAGAGAGCGTGGCGAGTGCAAAGCCGTGGAGTGATTGCAGGGTCGACGGAGCGGTCGACGGACTGCTCGCAGTGGTAGACTAGGGTTTGCTGGGTGGAGAGGTCCAGGGACCGACGCTTGGACTCAATAGCGGATGCATGTGGGAGCCACCGGGGGTGGGTGTCCCAGTGGAATTTAAAAAAAATAAACTGTTGTTGGAGTGGGTGGGGTTCCCAACCTAAGTTGAAAAGACCACGGAGTGCGACGAGCGTCGTCTGTGTGTCAGAGCTCGGTGAGGTGACAAGGCCATTCGGAGACAAAGAAGTGTTGGTTTTTTGATGTGTTGTTGCTTGGGAAGCAACCTATTTGTGATTCAAAACGGCACTTCATTCTTTTAGTCCCACATAGGAAAGGAGGAAAAGTTCTCCTTTCCATATAAGGCTTTTCCCCCTTAGTGGGTTAGTGGGTTATGTAGGGGATGGGCTATCTCATCCAACCCGCGAGCGGGTGCGCGATTTAAATGCACGTTTTTGACGCGTTTATTTGTCGGGCACTTAGCACTTTGCGCGCCGCGGACCGGACCAAGGGTATAAAGGTAATTTTCTATCTCATTTTATTTTAGTTTGATTTATTCTTTTGTTTCGGTTGCCTGGTCTTCCGTAGAACTGTTACCACGTAATTCCGTTACGGGATTTGTGGATCGCGGAGATAATTCTGGCCACGTACATAGAGATTTGATTTTAAATCAAATCAGGTGATCTGTTGGATCAGATACGAAAAATATTTTCTCTCTCTCTCTCTCTCCCGTTCGGAACTCTGTTCGTGCAGAAGAGAAACATCGCAACCAGAACTTCTTCCTCTCCTCCGTCCAACGCTTTTTCTGGGCAAGGCTGTGATCGATCGAGGGATTCACTACCGGGTGCACGGTGCTGTGGATCGAAGGATTCGTTGTATCTCGGGGATAGATCGCCTGGAACCCGCTGCACGATTGTGGGGGCGAAATTCTATTCTAAGGACATCGTTTGTAACGTGCCTCGAATCCTACTCTTAATTCCTGTTCTTAATTTTACTTCTTCTGATTGCATGTGTTAGGAATTTTGTCTAATTTTACCAACAATCTTAGAATAGAATTTCTCCTGTTTGTTTTATTCCTACGCACGCACTATGAATCCTACAACAGAGGAATTCTCGACCAATATTCACAACTCCTCCAAACCGGAGAAGTTTGACGGTCAGAATTTCAAGCGGTGGCAGCGTAGGATGACCTACTGGTTAACCTGCCTGAAATTGTCTAAAGCTCTCAAAGAGCCTAAAACACTGCCTGATTTACAAACCTGCTAGAACCTTTGAATTAGAATCATACAATGAGACAGACTTTATTTGTCATGGAAAAATTCTTAGTTGTCTATCTGACGCGCTGTATGATATCTACTGCACAACTACCACTTCTAGAGAACTTTGGGAAGCCCTCAATAAGAAATACTCCAATGAAGGAGCAGGTTCTGAGGTTTACATTGTAGACAGGTTCTTAGAGTTTAAGATGGTTGATGAGAAGTCTGTTGTTGAACAGACTAACACTGCAAACCATTATTCACGAGATGTCTCAGAAAGACATGCCACTAGCTGATAAATTTCTGATTGCTGCTTTTATAAATAAATTGCCTCCATCCTGGAAATCCTTTGGCTTAAAGCTGAAACACAATAAGGAACCCATGTCCTTAGATGAACTGTTTGTCTCTCTCCGCATTGAGGAAGCGAGTAGAACTAGGGACAAAGAACCCCTGAGTACTGAATTCAAGGCAAAGTTGCATATTCACTACTAAAAACCCAATTTAGCAACGTCAGGAGACGTCGCTAAATAAGGAAAATACGTCGCTGAAACCAATTTGCGACGTATTTAGCGACGAAAACCAGACGCCGCTTATAGGCAAGTCGCAGATGGCACTTTAGTCGCCGAACGTCGCTATTTGCGACGCGGAGTTCATTGTCGCTAAACGTCAAAATTAGCGACAGATAGCGGCGTATCACTACGTCGCCAAAATTGCGACGTAAAGCGACCACTTGCGACACTGTAAACTTTATATATGATGACATGGCATGGAAGCCACGTGGGCAACTTAGCGACGCCTACCGACAGATTTAGCGACGTACACCCTCAGCCCACGTCAGCATATTAGTGACGTCTAGCGACGTTACGTCGCTATTTAGCGACGTATAGCGACGTCTACGTTCTGTCGCAATACGTCGCAGAACGTCGCTATACGTCGCAGATATTATAAAAAAAATTTAAAAAATATAATTGATATTTTTGTTATGCTGTGTGTCTGTGTTTACAGTGTGTGTGAAGTACAGTGTTCGAACCATCGACAGTTTCGCTTACTGTTCTATGTTTTATCTTGGATAGAAAGAGCAACAGTTCAGGGTGCACTTCTCAGAGCTTCCTCTTCACGTCCTTCACCTTCTCGGGAACCTTTACGACGTCCCGAGAAAGTGAAGGACGTGAAAATGAAGCTCTCAGAATGCACCCTGAACTGTTGCTATTTCTATCCAAGATAACACATACAACAGTAATCGAAACTGTCGATGGTTCCGAACACTGCATTTCACATTCACTGTAAACACAGACACATCATAACAAAAATACACAATATTTTTTTTAAAATTTCGGCAGCACCTCCTTTGTATATCAGATCATCGCTTATAACCCAGCGTAGGTATATTTGTCATCCCCGTCGCAGATATCACAAAGTAAATATCACAATAAAAATAGGAGGCAGTAAAGTAAATATCACAGACACACATCCTCACAAACATCCAATAGAGTCAAATAAAATGGAAGATGATAAAAGTCTCCCACCAAGTGTTATAAACAACAGTGTACCAATAAATTTTGCCCATAGGGCTAATACATACAAGTCATAAAAAAATCAATAAAATCCTGCGGACCCCTGTCGCGCAACTGGACAACTGGGATAGAATGTAGTCATACTGCTCCTGGGTGAGCTGCACCGTAGGGGCAGTAGGAGGCAGTGGAATGTCTGGAGTCGTCGCGCCGTCGATGGACCGGGAGGACGTATCTGCTCCAGCTCTCGCAGTCGCTCACCATGCGCAGCAAGGGTACTCACCACCCTCTCAGTATACTGAGCGAGTGAGGCAGACATGCTCCTCTGCGATCCCTCCAGCTCGACCTGTCTACGCTCTGTGCGCTGCGTAGACTCGGTGAGCGTCTGCAATCTGGCAGCTGTAGCCTGATGCAGACTCATCAGCTCCTGTATAATGCGCTCGACCACATCAATCGTCAGTGATCGGAGGGTCGGATCGTCGCTCGACCGTATCAGAAATCTGCTGCTGTAACTCGCGACGCAACTCCTCGATCTGACGACGAACATCCTCAGCTCGTGACGACGCCTGCGTAGCCGGAGACTGCGCATTGACAGAGGGGGCCCGGGATGACTCCGAAGCCAAATACGCGCCGTAGGATCCCGTACCGTAGTACGTACCCTTCTGAAGACCGCCAACGACGGTCATCCAGAGCTCGTCCGACGATGGAGCTGTAGGCGGCTGGAAGGAAGTACCAGCCCCCCCTCTGCTTGCGTACTAGCAGCAGCAGCAGCAGCAGCAGCCGCCTCCTCCTGTAGCCGAACAAACTCGGCCTAGAACATGTTTGCTAACGTGTAAGTATTTGCTAAAGTCTATATTGAGATCTATTTTCCTATTTTCTAAATTATAGTAAATTAATATAAAGAATAGAACGTACATATGCCTACGTCGCCCTCTCGTCAATGAACTCCCCAGCCCTCCGATGGGTGACCAGGAAGACGGTCACCATGTTCGGATCCTCACCCTTTTTTACCTGTTAAAATATATTATCTATTATAGTATTAAACATTCTATCGAACTATAAATAAATTAATGTCCGTCATAGGAAACGTACCAGACGACGAAAATGCTCCGTCATCGGAATGGAGCCACAACACCACTTACCGGCTCGACCGCGCCACCTTGGCCTTCTCAGACCGCTCCTGGTACCTGCGCTCGCTGAATCTAGCCTTCATCGCAGTCCACTGCTCTGGCGTAATCCAACCCTGGATCGGCTGTCCGGAGCGATCACGACGCTTCTGGTCGTCGATCGCATCACGGATGAGCTTGGCTGCGACGGCAGAAAATTGGCCATCGATCCTCGCCGCCCGGTGTGGTGGATAGAAATAGGTCCTCTACAAGAAGTAAAATACAAAACTTGTATAATATACACAAATGATTATTAAAATTTAAAAATAAATAAATTTTTTACCTTGAAGTGGGCGAACCAAAAGGCCTTCCTATCTGCGGGAGCATCTGAGTAGTTAATCTAAGGCCCACCATAGTTCTACCTCAGAAATGTCCCCAGCTGTCTCTGTACTGCAGAAGGCCGATATCTATACAATAATAATTTTTCATGAATATATATGTACATATAATCATTTGAGAAATATATATTAATTAATTAACTTACTTCATAGGCCCGTCCGTCCAAATCTCCATACACGTCTCGCCCGGGGGAGCGCATGGAAGGTTGCTCTCACCTCCTGCCTGGGCAGGATCAGTCTGATCGCCGTCCTCTATATGCTCGACGTCGGCTCCCCCCATAGAGCCGTCGACAGGATGAATGCTGGACGGGGGATCAGGAATGCTGGACGGGGGATCAGGGATGGACGAGGGACCAGGAAGGCTGGACGACGAGGGAGGAGTCGACAACCTGCTGGAACTGCCCTGTCCCGGTAATGGACCGGGAACAGAACGGTACAATGGCGTACTTGGAGATGAGAATGAGGGTACGGAACTGCCCTCTCCATTCCCAGCCCGAGGCTGACGGGACTGGCTAATATAAAATCCTCCGCGTCGTCCTCCTGGTCTAGTCATACCTGATAATAACATATGACAATAAAACAAAAATACATATTTATATGATAGACATCACAGATTTTTGAAAAATCATGGTCACAGATAAAAGTGTCACTAAAGTGTCACAGATTTATTATTACAAAAATACATATTTATATGATAGACATCACAGATTTTAATCCTCTTCTGAAAATTCATATAGTTCATTTAGTTCATCTTCTTCTTCTTCTTCCTCCTCTACATCTTCACTTTCATCTGCATCTTCCTCTTCAGATAATTCTACTTCTTCTACACAATTAGATGTGTAATGAGGAACTTCCGTCGTGTCCACTTCTATAATATTTGTTACAAGAGGTAGTTCATCCTGTTGATAAGCTATATCGTCAACCTCAAAGGTATTTCTAGCTTTGGTCTTGCATACTGCCCACCAGTCTGACCTTGTTGTTCCCCGTTTAGGATAACTTGTGAAGTACACGAGCTGAGCCTGATTTAATAGGACAAATGGTTCATAGGCTTGATATCGATGCCGATAGTTTATATCAACAAGACCGTGCTTGTCTACTTTCCAACCTTGACCTTCAATCGGATCGAATCAATCACACCTGAATAACACAATCTTAGCAGGCTCTATTCCATAACTATATGTTAGCTCCACGATCTCCCGTAGCATGCCATAGAAATCATTGCCCGTATCAACATCTTTGTAGTTCGAAGATCTGATACACAAACAACTGTTTTTGGTGGAGTCGAGATCCACAAAGTTGTCACTGATCGGGTAAGTTGTTGACTTGAACCTAAACCCATTAACACAGTAGCTTGGCCATATTTTTGCAGCATAAATTGGTCCCTTGGCTAGCGTTCTAATAGACTCATTCTCAAGTCTTGCGTATGGACGATCGACCTAAATACCACGAAAGAAGCAATTAAGCTCATTCTCAATCAAGTGCATATACAGAAAGGTAATTACAGAGTTCTCAAGTCTTACATATGCACTCAACCATGATGGAAAATAACGCCTCATTTCTTGTTCTAGTTCTTCTTCTGTTATGTGTGGCCTACCTGACCTCACATCATTAAATATGCTGAAAACAATATCGTGCAATTAATGTAATAGTATCATTCTCAACACTATTAAAATAATGTAGACGTATTATTTACTTACCCCTCCAGTTTCTCTACTTCCTCCTCGTCGCAGTTGAGTAATACATACACCTGAGCCCTTAGCTCATCATCGTTCAGATATCTCTTCTTCATCTTACCCGATGGCTTTCCTGGAGCATTGAATACCTTCAGTATTGTATCATTACTTTCATGATCTCCCTCGTCGTTTCTGGAAGCTCTCGTTCTATTAGTTGCAACATGAGGGTTGAAATACATCGAACAAAAGTTTGTAATCTCCTCAAGAACATAGGCTTCACAAATAGAACCCTCGACCTGTGCCTTATTTTTCACCTTTCTTTTTAGGTGATTCAAATATCGCTCGAACGGGTACATCCATCGATATTTGACGGGTCCACCAACATGTGCCTCATAGGATAGATGAATCGGCAAATGCTCCATAGAGTCGAAGAATCCAGAAGGAAACACCCTCTCTAGCTTGCATAGTGTTACCGCAATGTCCTTCTCTTGCTTTTCTAGACGATCAACGAGCAATTTCTTAGAACAAAGATCCCTGAAGAATATGCTAAGCTCCGTCAATGGATCCCAAACTACATGCGGTAAGAATTCTCAAAATGCAATCAGAATTAACCTCTCCATGAATACGTGATAATCGTGGCTTTTCATACCCGTCAATTTATTTTCCTTCGGATCGACACATCTTCTCAGATTTGACACATATCCGTTTGGAAATTTTAGGCCCTGGATCCACCGACAAAGTCTCACTTTATTCTCCTTGTCCAGCGAGAAAATTGACTTCGGCAGGAACTGTTTTCCATTCTGCTGTATCAAATGCAACGTAGGGCGTTTGCATATTTCTTCTAAGTCCAACCTGGCCTTGGGATTGTCTTTCATTTTTTCTTTACGTCCATCACATTATTAATTATGTTATCAAGCACATTCTTCTCAATATGCATGACATCAAGATTATGTCTAATCAGATTAGTACTCCAGTATGGCAGATCCCAGAATATGCTCCTCTTTGTCCAGTTATGATCTCTACCAAATCCATCGCACTTGTACCCAGTTGTAGGATCTTCGATAGCACTTGAAAAATCTTTAACCTCCTCCCATATCGTGGCTCCGCACCACCTTGGCGGTGGATCACCCTTCTCTACAACGTCGGCACGGAATGCATTTCTGTTCCTTCTGAACGGATGATCTTTTGGCAGAAATTGCCGATGACAATCAAAGAAGCACGATTTTCCTCCGTGTTTCAAGCGGAAAGCCTTACTACGGTCCATGCAATACGGACATGAGAGACGGCCATGAGTGCTCCATCCAGATAACATTCCATAGGCCGGAAAGTCGTTGATGGTCCACATAGGGGTTGCCTTCATCTGAAAATTCTGTTTCCTGGAAACATCGTACGTGTTAGCGCCTACTTCCCATAACTGATTCAACTCATCTATCAAAGGCTGTAAGTACACGTCAATGTTCCTCTTGGGATTGTTCGGACCAGAAATTATAACGGTTAGAAACATGTACTGAGTCTTCATGCACATCCAAGGCGGTAGGTTATACGGAGTGACAATCACAGGTCAGCATGAATACTGGGATCCCGAAAGACCAAAAGGAGTAAAACCGTCAGAAGATAGTCCCAACCTGACATTACGCGGATCTGAAGCAAAATCAGGATATACTCGATCAAAGTGCTTCCACGCTTCTCCATCGGATGGGTGATCCAACACTCCTTCAATCTGTTCTCGCATGTGCCAACTCATATTTTCGGCCGTCTCTTTCACCATAAATAATCTTTGCAACCGCGGCGTTAAAGGCAAGTAGTGCATTGAATCGGTCGGTCTTCTTGCACCGGTAGACCTTTCTGTACTAGTTGTCTTATAGCGATCAGCACCACAAAATATGTACACATCTGCGTCCTTCGTCTTTGTAGTACAGCATGCACCCATTGCGACAGGAATCGATTTTCTCGTATCCCATCCAGAGCGATCTTACCATCCTCTTAGACCGGTAGAAGTCTTTAGGCAACTTAGCACCCGCCGGCAAGATCTCTATAATCAACTCCAACACTCGGTTGTAGCATTCTTGCGACATGTTAAAATCTGACTTAATGCTCAACAGTCTTGTAACCACCTCCAACGGTGAATGATCCTCACAACCAGGATACAATGGAGTCCTTGCATTCTCCAGCAACTCCATGAACTGTACAGCATCGGTGTTCGGTGCCTCCTCAGGTGCATCATGAACGAAACTAGGCCCCGCAGCGTCGAAAACCATGTTCACGCATCCGTCGTCGTATGCATGATTATCTGAAACAAAATTAGGTTCCGCATGCATATATGGCTCAACATAAGGCTCCGGCTCTGATGCTAAAGACACAAGTTCTCCGTGTGCGATCCACTGATAGTAATTAGGCGTGAAACCCCTCGAGTACAAATAATATGTCACTTCCACTTCTGGATAATATTTCACGTTATGACATTTCACACACGGACACTTAATTTTGGTGCCGTCCATGTACTGAGGGAACGCCTTAGCAAACTGCAGGAACTGCTCTACTCCCGCTATGTATTCATCCCGCACACCACACATATCATCAGGACGATGATTGTACATCCATGAACGATTCCGCAAGTAGTAATTCATATCCATTTGGAAATAATTTTGCAAAGATGGACACACATTATCCAACAGGTACAAATTCGTATATTATGTCTTATTAGGGACACACATTAGTAGCGGACAGTTACTAATAATAATGATATGCAATCCAGGTCAAACTAGGTTGTACTAAGTCAAACAAAGTCAAACAAGGTCAACCTAAGTCAAACAAAGTCAAACAAGGTCAAAGTAGGTCAAGGGTTGACCTATAGTTGACTTTGTCAACTCTTAGTCCAATCTAAGTCAAATATCCTATTTCTAGTCATTACCTACCAAGGTACCGTTTACCTTATCGCTATTGGTATCCCAATACCAATACCTTAAGTTGGTACCCTTTACCTTATCGCTGTTGGTACCCTTTACCTTATTGTTATTGGTATCCCAATACCAATACCGCGGTAACATGGTTGGTACATTAAGGGTCTTTGACAAGGTGACAACCATGTCACCCTCTCAGTCATATCCTAACTAATAAATAGTCAACCTTGGTCAAACAAGGTCAAATCTAATATATCCTTACTAATTTACAGTTTACAGGAACCCAATGTTAAAACATTCATTCAACTCATTAGGAAGAACAAAACTCAGGTATAGGAATTAAACCATTCACTTGGTTAACAGTCAATTCAATTTCAGTTATTCAAGGGAATCAGTTGACACATTCAGTGGATTTATCTCTGGAATAGGAAAACCAATCTCAGTCCTATTTATAGTTTAAGGAAAATGAAATCTACATTTCTTTTGAAAACAGTGTATACAAAAAGGGAAATCAGAGTCTCAGGTTTAACACAGTGAAGTGATATATGTGTCAAGAATATTACTGAATGTTAAAGGAAACAGTGGCAGACATTTGTGTTCAAGTGTCAATGCAAACAGTGAGCTAACTAACATTAAGAAATCTGGAATTATATTAACAGTTGCAAAGGAAAGAAAATTCAGTGAGCTAATAACTGGAATGGGAAACAGTGAGCTAACATGAAATCAGTGAACAAGGAAACTGAGAATACATCTCAGAAAAATAGGAAGGGAAATCAGTTCCCAGTCCGGCATGTCTTCGAGAACCAACACACAGTTCAATTTCTCATACTCAAACATATAGCCTATTCTAATTAAGCAATCCTGCAGTAAACACAAACTAGAACATGTGAGGATCATTATAACTCATCAAAAGGAATCAGTTCAATTCAGTTCAAGGAAGAACAGCAAACCAAATTCCTGAGTTTTCATCAAACCAATTTAAATCGAACCCCATGTCCAATATCCTATTCTCAAATCACAAGCCTAATCAGAAATGAAAAAAAAGGAATTAACAGGTACTAACACATGTGTTTCAACCAATGATAACTGAACAACAATTAGAAATCAAAAAAATTTGGAATTGAAGTTCAGGGGACAATCAAAACTGATTCATGAGTATCAGTCAACCCATTGAAACCAACTCGAGTCCAAATTCCATTCCCATATCATAAAACTTAATTTAATAAGTAAATATCAATCTATCATAGGCTAATACACATGTAGGAGTAATATTGGTACTTAAAACATTAGTTAGAATCAGATTAACAGGATTACATAGAAAAAACTTGAAACGTATCATGTATCAGTCATGTAAAGTCAACCCACATATGTTCGAATCCCATATCACAGCAACGACCCATTCTCAATGTAAATATCAACTAACATAGATTAACAACATGTCTAGGAATCAAACCTAGCATTTAAATTACAATTTAAACCATTTAAACTAGGAATAAATCTGTTTCTGTGTGTGTGTGTATGTGTCTGTATGTGTGTGTGTGTGTGTGTGTCCGTGTCCGTGTGTGTCCGTGTGTATATATGTGTGTGTCTGTGTCTGTGTGTGTGTGTCAGTGTCCGTGTGTGTCCGTGTGTATATGTGTGTGTCTGTGTCTGTGTCTGTGTGTGTGTATGTGTCCGTGTCCGTGTGTGTGTGTCCGTAGAAGAGGAGGAGGAGGAAGGAGAGGAGTTAGGTTAGGGTTTACCTGAGGAAGAGGAGGAGGAGCTCGGATTAGGGGAGGAGGATCTCGAGGAGAAGGAGCTCGCCGGAGGGGGAGGGAGTCGCCGGAGGGGAGGGGGTCGCCGGGGGGGAGGGCACTGACAGAGGGGGAGGGAGTCGCCGGGTGGGTGGGTGGGGGGAATTAAAATTTTCGGGTTTTCGAGTGAGAGTGAGGGGGAAAGAAGGCAGCGGCGTGCCCTAAGTAAAATAACTTAGCGACGTCACGTGTTGACGTCACTAAACGTCGGAACCATGGCGACATATAATATGTCGCTGAACGTCGCTATTCAGCGACGTAGGATACTCCTGTCGCAGAACGTCGCTAGTCAGCGACGTTTTGCGACGTGTTTATAAAGATGTCGCTACTGGCGACGTAATTTCTTGCCGTCGCTACATTACGTCGCTAGTTGAGGATATTTAGTAGTGATTGCTGAGTCCAAGGGAAAGCCTAAGGGCCAACCTTTACAACAGAGGAACAACCCCCAGAACAGAAACCCTGCAAAGAAACAATTCCTGAAACAAAAACCTGTTATTAGGAAAGACAACAGGCCAAAGCGGGAATGCTATAACTATGGCAAGCCTGGCCACTTTGCTAGGCAATGTCACCACAGGAAGAAGGGTCAAGGATTCCAGAATCCTGATCGTCGAACTCCTGCTGCTGACGCTCCTGTTGTTCCTCAGGCTCACGTAGTCATAGCCGGGACCGAATCTATCTGTACTGATGATCTGAGGTTTATAGCTGTATGTTCTGGTTTTGAAACCTCGTAGCAGCCTACTGATTGGTGGGTTGATACAGGGGCAAATGTCCACGTATGTCCTAATATTGATTCATTTTCCTCCTACCGACAGGTTGAGGAAGGCGGATCAGTAGCTATGAGAAACTCGAGTGCTGCCAGAGTGCTTGGAAAGGGAAAAGTGAATCTCAAGTTATCTTCGGGCAAGATTCTCCCTTTGCATAATGTGCAGCACGTACCGGACGTGAATAAAAATTTGATTTCTGGATATTTGTTAAATAAACATGGCTACAAACTAGTTTTTGAGTCCGATCGAGTTGTAATCTCCCTAAACGAGAATTTTATTGGGAAAGGCTATGTTTGTGGGGGTCTATTTAAACTTTCTGTTGATATTTCTTGTAACTCTTTTACTTCTAGTTTAAATAACATTGCTTATAATAATGTTTCTGCTGCAAATGCATTATCTTCCAATATTGATAGCTATAATGTTTGGCATGGTCGCTTGGGACATGTGAATTTTAATTTTGTTTAAAGAATGTCTGTTTTGCAATTAATTTCCAAGATTGATATGAGCAGGAATGATAAATGCGAGATTTGTACTCAAGCCAAACAGCCTAGAAAATCCTTTCATTCAGTTGAAAGGAATTTTCAGCTTTTGGAGCTTATTCACAGCGACATATGTGAATTAAACGGTGTCCTCACTCGTAGTGGTAAGCGTTACTTCATAACTTTTATAGATGATTATTCTAAATACGCTATGTTTACTTGCTTAGAACAAAAGATGAGGCTCTTAGTAAGTTTGTTTCTTTTAAAGCTGAAGTTGAAAATCAGCTTGAAAAGAAAAAAATTCTTAGGTCTGATCATGGGGGTGAATACACCTCTGCTGATTTTGACTCCTTTTGTAAATTACATGGAATAATACATGAAGTGACTGTCCCGTATTCTCCTCAGCAGAATGGGGTAGCTGAAAGAAAAAATAGAACTTTTGTTGATATGATTAATGCTATGCTAGGTAGCTCTGGTTTAGCTGATAATTTGTGGGGGAAAAGCCTTACTTTCTGCATGCCATATTCTTAATAAAGTTCCTTTTAGAAAGACTGATAAAACTCCTTATGAGTTATGGAAGGGCAGAAAACCATCTTTGAAATATTTTAAAGTGTGGGGGTGTCTTGCAAAAGTCTCTGTCCCTCCTACTAAGAAAAGGAAATTGGGACCCAAGACCGTAGACTGTGTATTTTTGGGTTATGCTCAAAACAGTATTGCTTATAGATTTTTTGTTATTAAGAGTGAGGTTAATGGTATTGATGCAAACACTGTTATGGAATCTAGAGATGCTACTTTTTTGAAAATGTCTTTCCTTTGAAAAATAGAACTCCTAGATCTTCTATGTCTGCACAAGTTCCTATTGCAACTTCTAGTTCTCAAGAAGAAATCCTAGTAGAACCTAGGAGGAGCAAAAGGACCAGGAGAGAACCGAACCTAGGAGAAGGATTTTTTTACTTACCTTGTAGAAGAGGACCCTATATCTTATCAAGGGGCTATGTCTTCTGTAGATTCACTATTTTGGAAAGAAGCCATTAATAGTGAAATTGATTCTATTATGTCAAATAGAACTTGGGATTTGGTTAACCTTCCTGTTGCAATGCCCTGCTCCGCACGAGGCATTTGGTAGGCTTGTTGGATGGGATCAGAATATTGGACCGTGACTTATGTTGGGAATAAAGAGAATTGAGACTGATGCAGTCTCTTAGCTGGCTAGACGGAATGAGTATTGGAACATGGCTCGCTGGTAGAGCTACGCTTAGCGGGATTGGAGCAGGAAGACCCTTTTATGCAGGCAAGTAGAACAGTCCTCCTTCCTCCTTATTCATGCATGCTTAATAAATGGAATAATGTGATGCTATGAATTGTCCCTAAATGTCCCTTGTTTCGGTTGTCGAATAATAGAGATGCGTATGCTAAGAATTATTGAACTGCCGAATGAATCACACTTGAACTGCTAATGCGACTTGATGCTTGAAATGAATTGATAATGTCCCTTCGGTTAATAATGTATAAGCAATGAATACTTGAGTAATGAGATGCTACGAGAATGATACATGAGTAATAAACTGGCTATGCTATTAACACAAAGAATGGAAAGAAACACCTCAATCATGTACATTCTGCATAACTGTTGATGTTGCCTGTTTCTTTATATGCAATGAAAGAATACTTTCCCCTATGAAATGGAATGAAATATTGCAGGTCCTATCGATATGAATGAAATATTATTTTTCCTCTTAGAAAATGATACGAGAAATGTTGCAATGATTGATGCAATGAGAAATGATGAGGCTTGGGATCATTGAGATCACCAAGTGAACAGGTGGAAATATTGGAAAGATGAGATGATGAACTGTTGCCTTACTTATCTTATTATTGTATCATGCGACTTCGAACACGATCGGGTCGGACACGCATTCGCATGACCATAGACATACTTGTATACAAGGATTTCCTCGAACGGTACCCACGGTGGTGGGATTGAGTCGGCCTAGGAGGAATTGGTGCGTTGGTAGCACGGTATTGGGATCCTCATTCGGGCTCGCAACCTGGTGAAGGACACATCACATACCCTATAAAGTCCTATATGGCACGTCGACATGGTGCACAACCACCAGTGGTCATGTAGTCAGGATGCATGCTAATGAATGTTTTGTGCAGATAGAGTAAGTATATCATATTATCTTGTATTTTATGCAGGTACGAGGGAGTTGGCTATCGGTAAGAAATCACGTAAATGTGATGCATGCAATATATGTTGGTTGAATGGTCTGCTTAATCATGCTAAACAAGTCAATAATATGATGTTGCCTTTAAATGAGAACCTCCTTAACATGCTAAATTCAGTATGTCAACATGTTGCCTTGCTATGAACATTGCTCAACCATAACATACATGCTAAGTGATGCTTGAAGTGAGAACTGTCATAATGTTTAAGATGTTAATGTTAACGATGCCTCAATGATGCCTTTGTTTGATAACACCAAGAATGCTAAAATGATATGTTCACATGAATGCTACCAAGAATTATGTTTACATGCTTCACTCTGATTATTGCCCATGAACTGTAAATTGATGCTAGGCCCCAAGTAGAAAGATCATTCTAATAAATGCTTGCTTAAATGATCACTTTAATGTTGATTTAGGCGAGTGGGTTAGATTCTGCTCGCCAGTGCATAGATGATGTGCTGACCCACGTTTTGTGGGCAGGTGCTCGTGCTTGAAATTTTCTACACACGAAGATTAGCTTGATTGGTCCCGCGACATCGAAGATTTGTTGGGCATACAGAAGCTCTCCTTGCACAAGATGATGTCTTCTGTTTATAAAGGGCATAATGTATGGAACTATTGTAATCAGTTGTACTAGTGAGATTGTAAGCCAAGTTGGTATATCGAGTTGTAATCCATTGTATCCAAATATCAAATGTAAGCTGTATAGCATTGTTCAGTTGGTTTCCAATGTAAGTGAGATATACTGTAATCATTGTACTTCAATACAAGTCTTGTACTCTTCTTCAATTATCAATAAAGAGAATGAAGTTCTATATATCTCTGTGTGGTTTCAAGTTACTATGTTCTCCGCTGCTATAATAAAGTGATGTGCTTCTATTCAATGAGAGAGATTGTCCTCATTAAATTTAATTTATCTGCTTTCTGCCGCTGCGATGTGTTCCTATTTGAAGAATAACCGATTATGTACCATCTTTGCCTTGTACAAGTGCAATACCAGACTTGTACGGCATCACGCCCAAGCGAGGACGATCGATTCCAAGAGATAAAGTATGTGAATAAATGACTCTATGAATTGGGGTGTGATAAATTGGTATCAGAGCACGGCTTTACGTCCTTGGTCTCTTCTTTGATTCATTTCAAATCAAATTTGCATCAACGATCAAACCAAAGTTGCTTCCGCGATCACTCACCGTTGCTTCCGAGATTAAATCAAAGATTGCTTCCACAATTATGCTGTTATTATTCTATAATCATTCGATGTTGTTCTTATCTGAAAGTTCATTGACCCTCTTGGCTGCTCACTGGATGTTCCATACAATAAGTCTATATACATTATGATGCCCCTGAATGAATGATTGTTGTTGGTTTGGACACAATAACCCAAAAATGACTCCATGGCTTACTATGCTATAGTATGAATGCTATTGGAATGGTGGGAATAAAGAAAAGGTGGCCATGTATGCTGTAACAAGTTGAGAATTGCATGTGATGTTGGAAAAGATTTAGGAATGAATAATTGATGGATGAGTTCAACAAAACTAGTAAATTGACTCATATGTGCTCGCTAGTGCTTTTGAGACCCTAAGAATGTTGGCTTGTGATATTGAGACCCGAGATGTTGGTTAAGTATTGTGATCATTGTAGATCACGAATGTCCGGAATAGAATCGGGTTGGTATTGTTTAAGGATGGCTTCGTTTCTGAGTGGTATATTGCCTCTACCACCTCAGAACGAGATGTATGTTGACCCTTTTCATAGGATAGCAATGAGACTATCTGTGTGCACTGGGTAGTGCCGAGACTTAGCTGGGAGTCATGTATTGTGGCTAGATGACTCGAGTGTCCCTTGACAGTGATGTTATATTGAGTAGCGAGATTGTTGGAAATTGTAACTGGTGGCTTGGTTAGTCGAGTGAAGACTCAGACTAGTAAGACCGTTAGTATGCTATGGGTAAATAGATTTGGCTAGAGAATATTGTGGCTTAGAATATCTGAATGCTGATTTTGAATGGTTGGATGCAAATCATATGTGGCTAATACAAAGTTGGTTGCGTAGCTGAAAGTTTTGGAAATATCGTCGATGAATCAAAGGAATATTAGAGATCTGTGCTTTGACCCTAAGGTGTAATAGATGTTAATCCATCTTGATCACCAAAGGATAGTCGTTGCCTATGTGCATGTATGCTGAGGAATTTAATGGAATTAGAATAGTGACAAGTAGCCACCTTGACTATTTGTGTTGCCTAGAGGATGGTTAGTTGATACATGAATTGTTGGATTGAATGGAATGAATTACTCGACCCTTGCTGTATGCGATTAAGAATGTCCGTAAGATAATTTGATGATTGAAAAACATATGGGATTGAGAAATGGCAAACGTGTTGGATAATGTCGCTATAGGTGACTGTTGGTTGGGATATAGATAGTTGGCTTATGACTTAGTGGTGTGACTCTGTCATACAGACCGAATAGTATAATTCCATAGTTATGTTAAGACTATCGGAATCATGACCCTTGAATAGTTAGCCTTGGCTTATAGATTCATGTGGGTACAAAGGAATTGGAATAGAAATTGAATCGTTGAGAATTTTACTTGATGGATTATTAGAACAATGAGAATCGTGTGTCGGGTTGGAAATTGACCGTAATGTTGATAGATCGATCTTAATCGATCATTGGGTAAGTCTAGAATGAGCCTCTGTGGGAATTATTTCCTTGAGGAAGACCCTGGATAGATAGACTTGACCCTAGCGACCAGTTGATGACTTACCAATTGTTGGCATAGCCGACAATGGCGATTAGTATTCAGACTGAGTTGATACCCATAGGTTTGGGTAGAGTTCCTTAGAACTGTCAGTTGCTTATTGGCCCTGAGAATAAAAAACTAGCATGATCCCTAGTAGCCGTCCACTCTAGGGAGTCACTGAATAGTTAGGTTTAGTTGTCGGTATAGCTAACCATAGAGACTTGATCGAATAATGGGATGACCAGGGGCGACCGTAGGATAACCTTTTGGTATTGAACGAGAGATGGTGATGAGTACGATCTAAGAATGATAAGTTGTAAGTATATGCTCCAATATGAACCTTAGAGATGGTTGACCCTTGAGGATTATGTGTCGGCCTATAGCAGAAAATAGAATCGTGGGATGAGACTTGAGTTGTATGTATCGAATAGTAAATTATTATATGAGATGGAATTGACTGCTCATGACGGAAATGTTGGATCGATATCAACAGTGGGTAACGTTGAATTGTATCTTTTAGAAAAGATGAATTGCCTCGATGAGAAATATTGTTGGATTCGGAAAGGAATATGATTGCATGTTGTGAACTCTTGATATGATTGGCTCTAAGTTAGACCCTTGACCGAATGTTAGAAATATTATGCTTGGATAGAGAGCTGTCCCTGACGTTAAGTGTTATGGCCTGGAAGATAGTGATTGTGGCAAAGTGAATGAGGTAATAAGTTAATTGAAAGGATGCTAAGTCGGATTTGGAAAAGAGAGTTATATCGTGGCTGATCGAATCGCACTAACATGGAAGTTGGCTGAAGTACATATGTTTTGGGGACGCCTGAAATATGTGTATGGATCCAGCCGAAGTGATAGGTTGCGACTGAGATAACATTATGCGAAGAAATTATCGCACTAGCGCGGACTTTGGCTGAAATGCATATGTTTTAGGGACGCCTAAAATATATGTATCACTACAAGAAAAAACCACTTTTACAACGTTACAAAAACATCGTAAAAGATCTTTTACAACGTTTAATAGAAGGTTGTTATATCCAGGGTTGCAAAAGGGGGGGCATCTTCCACAATGTTTGTTTGAACGTTGTAGAAATATTGTAGATATTCTTACCACAATAATTTATAAACATTGTTAAAATTTATAAAATCTAACAAAAAAAATTCCACGACATTTAGCCAGTATTGTAAAAGTATTTTTTAAAACATATTACAAGTGTTGTAAATATAATTTCAACAACGTACTCCAACTGTGGTAAGAACTATATATACCACATTCAGTAAACATTGTACATAGATATTCTACAACAGTGGAAAAACATTGTAAAAAAAAGTTTATACAACTTTTAACAAATGTTGTATCTTTAATTTAATCATGTTTGACAAACATTGTAATATGTATTTATATGTTTTAATTATAACATCAAAAATGATTTAAAAGTATTGTAAATAAATTTTACGATGTTTAGAAAAGTTGTTATAATGTTTGCTTACAACAGTTTTGAAACGTTGTTGTTTATGTTTCCATTTTAAAAAAAATAAAATTTATAGATAAAAATATTGATTTCAATTATAATAAAATTACAAATATAAATACAAATGCAAATTCAAGTTCAAATTCAAATTCAAATTCAAATACAGATATTTTAAAAATAAAATTTTGAACCACAAACTTGCATTCAACTATCAGTTAAACCATAAGCAACGTATCATGTTTAATAACATTTCAACCATTCCATATAACATTTGAAGAGATAAACCAGTATTGATTCATATAATTTCATTATATAATATTTGAGTAACAAGTTAGTAAAGCATATAATTTCTACAAGAAGTAATATACATTTTAATAACCAGTATTTGAATCATTTACCACAGACCATCCAATATTTCAAATTTATTTATTTGACAGGCTCTCTTGAGGAAGTTTATCTGTTGCTAGAGGGAGCAAGACAAGGCTCTTTTGAGGAAGTGAGAAGCATGTAGCCAGACCTCATAGTGAGGAAAAATCCCACCAATTCTAAAAAAGTAAGGAAAGAGAGAAGTAAGTCACTTCATTTGTTGGGCACAAAAAAAAAAAAGAGTATATGCAACACAAAATCTTAATCAGGTATTTATATTTGAAGCTTGTATATATGGAAGTTCTTAAAGAAGTTAATGAAGATGAATTTTCTTAGTACCTGAAATCCAACATGTATTTGAGGTTAAGTCAAGAGTTCCAGTATTGAGACCCTGGACTACGAGATATAAGTACAAAGATAAATAAGTAGGTTTTTGAAATAAAAATGCAAGTTTGGATATTTAGTTTCAGATGAAAAGAGAAGTTTGTATGCTTCCTATTTTAAGGTAGAAAAAGTAAATAAGCTGGTCACAAGCGGACATTCTCCGAGCTACATTATAAGATAAAGCAGAAAAACTTAGAAAAAAAATCATGGAGCTGAAACACACTAATATATCTATAAACAAGTAATACATAAGTAAGAGAATCACATACTAATCTACTTCTAAGTTATTATTATTTTGGCATTCCTCCTAGAAACTGCCTAAGTTGTCGAAACCGTCAATATTTATGCTCATAAAAATGGTCAGAAACATCTTCAGAGTTGTTCCAAAGTAACAAATTTTGTTCCACTTAAGCATCCGATGAAGCCTATCCTGAGTATTCATGTTATATCCTGAGTATTCATGTTCTATAACAAGTGGCCTATCCTGAGTATTCATGTTCTATCATGAGTATTCATGTTCTCTACGCTCCTAAGAAAAAAAAAGAATGGAAAGCCAGACTAGTAAGTCAAAAACCTGCACCAAAAACAAGTTGTCGACAATCTAAGCTTAGGGTGTGTCATGTATGTGAGGACTTGATCATCTTCGTTCCAAGCTAAGACTCGGTTTCAGCCTGAGCCATGGTTGGTTATCCATTGCCTTGGCTAAGTCCGCAGGATAATCCTTTGAAGAGTCTTTCACTTGATATAGTGCCTCAGCATTGATGCTAGCAATGAAAAAAATAGAAATATAATGAGATTAATGAACGACATTTACCCGACTAGAGTAACCTTATTGACCATTTCTCTTCTCAAGGAACCGATGGAGAGATGCTTTCCTTACCATGGGAAGATCTGCTATCAAATAAACACAGCAAAAATTAGTACTTAGAAGGCATATGTAGACACAACAAAAATTAGTCCTTGTTGCATCCTCCTTCTTGCGCACATCGCCCTCAAGCAAGATTAATGTATTATCCAAGCATTAGGCTAACCAGATACAAATTAGAGAATTATAATAGGATGCATCATACCTGAAAAATCTATAGATATCAAATGTAACCAGCTACAAATTACAGAATTATAACGAAAATGATCTTTCCAGTCTTAAAATCTGTAGATATCAAATGTTTGAAAACAACAAACTCACATGCAAAAGATGATGGAACATTCATACCTGGATTCTTAATCTTTTGCTCTTTATGGGAGATGACATCTCCCAGATGACACTTATTGAGTGCCTGAGGAAAATACAACCTAGAGTTTCAACAGTTCATGCAAATGATGAAGAGGTCTGTGAGCTCGAACTGGGAGAGGGCAGTTCACCTTCCAGTTCGAGCAAAAGTTGAAGTACTACACGTCTACAACAATCCTGATCTGCTTCGCTGAATCTTACCATGTCCAATTATGTAAACAACTAATCAGATGCTCTCAAATTATGCTTTCCAACATATAACAAATTTGTCTACCAATTTGTCTACATACATACATATATACACATAGAGAGAGAGAGAGACGCTTAGGAATCTCAATGTAGCTACTACAAAGTTGTTTCTCCTCCAAAACCAATGGCATACTAGGGCACTATGATACACTTTTCTATGTTTCAAACCATATGTTGCTCCTCTTCTCTCCTAGTTCTACATCTATTTTTCAGCTCAATAATCAAAATTCTGGTTTCTCACCATTTCAATAGACCCTACAACCCTTTAGAGACTTTACTACTACAGATTTACATAAAATTCCAATCAACCCTCTTGGAAGGCAGTCCATTAACTGCCATTTATGTGGCTCTGCCACCTAGTACATGAAAATGAAGACAATTACTTGCAACTTACATACTCTCAAATCAGCAATCACAATGTTCAACCAAAAGGTCAACTCTAACTAGCCCTTTGACTCCTTTCATAATTTCAACCAAACTGTCTTATTTCCTGGTAGTTTTACTGTTTTAAATTTAATATGAAGACAAACCTGAAAAAATTAAGAAAATATCTTATATTGTAATGCAACAAAGTTTCCAAAAATATGAAGGGCATATATTGCTAAGAGGAAAACTATACCTGGCCCGATGTGTTATCCAGTGTGTACCATATGGCTCCAGTTGCATTCATTTTCAACTGGAACAATTATAGATCCATGGACAATGCTTTTCCATATTATATCACAATCATATATAGTCACATTAATCTGTTGCTCAGCTTATTTAGAACGAAGAAGACAATAGTATAATTGGAAATATGGTACTAACTATTAATCAATATGCATCACCCAAACTAACAATGTAAAGAATATGTTTAATGACCTTCAACTCCATAAAGAAAGCCGGAACAAAATTTCCCCTCATTTGCTTTCGAAGTTTCAAGTTACAAAATTTACTGACAAGTCAAGGCATACAATTTATGAATAACAACACGGTTTCAATTCAGATTGTCCTACATACTGTAATTAATACTAAATTCTAGAATTAAGTTATTAAATTATTATTACTTGACTTGTAGGTTGCCCATGCCTGTGGTTGCTACAAACACTAGAACCAGAAAACAATGCACATGCTGGTCATCTAAAAGAACCAAACATCAAAGATGTGCTGGAAGACACAAAGTTCCATCAAACCCCTCAAGTGAAAAAAAAAATCAATCCAATGAAGGTACATTTACACCATTTTTATTTGAAGGTACATACATAAATGCAGGTAAGATGTACGAAAAAAAATCTGAATAATATAGCACTACAAGAACAAATATTACACCTTTCACAAATTTGCCAATATAGTGCAATTGTGCAACACACAAAAGGCAACTAAGTTTGTTTGACAAGTAGACTTAGAGCATCTGAATATAGCTCAGGATTTCTCCCATCCAGTAAAACTTGTATGTAAAAGCAGGTGCAAATGTATAAAATCAAACAATGTGATTAAACAGGACATTTGTCAATACCCAAAGTGACACATGATACAATAGGGGAAGTAAAATAAGTATCATATTCAGTTAATATAGCAGCTCTAGTCAGGGCCTTGTAACTGAGAACAGTATAACATCCTACACAGACAAGCTACAATACAGTTCATTTTTGTCCCCCAACACAAATGTAACCATGATGTGGCTACATGAAACCTATGAAATGAACAACAGTCATAGAGAAATTCTCCTTCATCATTCAATAACCTTATATAGTTTGATTTTATTTTAATGTTTGTAACTAATGAATCTTATGTCTATGTAGATTCTTTGTCAGCCTAACCATGCATTTTTGAGGTGCTAACGGATATGAACACTACTCATGGTGTCATTACCTTAGTTGTGTGCCCACTAGATTCTGGAGCTACAACCAACAACCAAAAAGTTCCTACATGGTAAGACATTGTTCTTTCCTAGTACTTTGTTCTTGGAATATTACATTCTCCTAAGATCTTCAACTTCAGAAAACAAAATTAAATTTGGTGAGCATCTTTGTGGATTAAAATCTAATATAGATCTACTCTCTTACCTATTATTACAATTAATGATCTGTTAGCATCATATTTGCCTCCTCTTTGGAGATATTCATCAGACTTTGTACTACATGGTATAAAGTAGTAGCTGTATTCCTTTTGGATCTCCTGGCATCATAGACATGCAATTGTAGGTTTCAAACATTATCTGCGATTTTTGTTCTAACCCAATCCACAAATGAACTTTCTCCAGACATCTCAGCACATGAATCATTGGAAACCTAACATGCCTAGACACTAGAAAAACCCAAGAGCTATGCTCTACATAATGCACTGAGAGTACCAAGTTTGCGAGCTTTGCTACAAGCAAATGCTACACCAAACACACAATTGACCACACCCCTAGCTATTGGTTTCAATATGGTTTCAGTAGATATTTAAAATATTAACGAAATCACCCCCCTTCGCTATTGCATTTTTATTTAACCAAACATACCAGCTAAGTTTGGATCCAAAGGAAGTAGATATACACTTAAAAACAAACGAAAAATATGGTTTTCATAAATATTTCAACCTCACTCAACTTTGAAGGCACAAAATGAAAACTGAGAGAGAATAAAGTAAAAAAAATGAAAACTGAGAGAGAATAAAGTAAAAAAATGCAACAAAAACTTACCATAGCTCAAGGTTGTGTGCTCCCAAAATGTGACATAAAAGTCTCAAACATTGTTCGCATATTGCCGTGTTCAACCATTAGTTGATCCATCTTATTGTTTGTACTCCCAAGCTCTTATTTTACAGCCTCTAGCTCTCATGTTAATTCGTCAGCTTTTCTCTCACATTCTTCCACTCTTCTTCTAGAGTTCCATGCCTGAATGCACGTATAGAAGTTCCCTGCTGGCAACAGGTTTAGAAACAAGTATTACAAAAGGACCAACTGAAATAAGAGGTAACCAGAGCAGACATATATTAAGAGAAAATAAATAGTACATTCGTTAATGGAAGTCTAGAATTAGGTATACAAATCTGGGATGAGTACAGATAAATTAGAGTAGCAAAAAAATTGCTGATAGTTGGAACTTGGAAGAACTTGCATTCACAAACTTACATAAAGGAAGAACTCGTACCAAGAACCATACTGCCATAGTGGACTACACAAACTTCTATTACAACAATCAATTGCATTCACACTTGGTACATAATGTAATAGATTGACATCCCATTCTCAACACATATAAGTAGGATTCAAAATTAGGGGTTTCCTAGGTTAATAATACATCAACTCTATTAATTGCTTCTACTAAGATAACATGTTGCTGGTATAGATAGTTGTCTTGAAGGAAAATGGTGCTCCAAGAGCCTATTGTTAACCCAATCTCATGAAATATGCTTCCAAGGTATCGATTCTAAGTATCGATGCATCTTCAAACCACCAATCACATGTATATACAAATACAAGCATCTTGACCTTTACCCATGCCACTTAAATTTATCGTTGTCAGATCAAGCACATAGATATCATCAGTAGAGTGTCAGGCATGGCCTATGACACCCTAGCAAGAATGCATTACACATCATTATGGTTTGTAAAACGACCAACATATACTATCTCATCGCCTGGAATACAACCATAGTTCCAACAGTTGCGGCAACATGGGCAGCCCTAGGCGATGGTGGATTCTTAGCCAGATGCATCATGCCAGAGAGAACTCGTATTATTGTGTTCTGGTAAACTAATTATGATTCCAACCATAAATTCAGTATGAGTTTTCTCATTCCCACGACATTGAAGACTTCACTAAAAGCACAAGAAGGATAGAAAGTGGAAAAGGCTAGTGAAGCATGGACACCCCAAAAATCGTTGTTGTTCCAGTGTCATGTCGAACACAACAAATACAACTAAATAACACTACGATACGCCAAAATCAATGCCGTGTCCTGGTACACATAACATGGTTGTTGTTCCAGTGTCCTGCCACAAAGCATACTGTAATGAGGGTAAGATGCTACTTTTACCCCTCTCCCCTGTTCTAATCATACTGATAACAAAAATCATCATAAAAGCACCAACTTTTCGAAATTTTATCACGTCCTGTGTCATTTTGTTGGTGACCATGCATAACATACTTCGTATAATCTCGATCAACCTCTAAATTCCAAAAAAAAAAAAACCTAAGTAGAATCGAACAAATGCTGGTGAAGGGAGATAGTAGCTTTACTCTACACTCTCCAACCCCGTTTTCGATCGCGTCGCCCCTAACTATGATTACCAAAAACAATACAAAAGAATTCGACAAAAATAGGGAGATATAGGTCGTACCTGAACCACTTCTTGCTCTCAACGTCGTAAGAATGCACCGAATTGGCTCACTGCCGCTAGCCCTAGAACGCTAATAAACAAATAAAACTCATTTCTTTTTTGTCAGATGAAGAAGAAGAAGAGATGAGAGTTACTGATTCCTGATGTGCCGCCCTCGATGGCAATGGCTCTGTCCAAGAGGATGAGGCGGTGACTGCTGGTCTTGGTGGCGGCCACTGCGTTAAGCATGTGGCCGCAACGCGGGCCCGGGGAGTCTACGGCGGTGTCCCAGCTCGCACCAATCGGCCGATAGTTCAGCACCAGGACGAGCCAGGGCTTCGACCCTATATTCTCTCTATCTATACGAGACCCGGTGCGCCGCCACAGAGAATTTTGGAGGAGGAGGGAGAGAGACTTTTCGTAGATTATGGAGGAGGACAGAGGAGTTTTCGTAGAGATGGTGAAGGAAAAATTTTGCGGCGCGCGGTTTAATTAGGTTTTTCAGGGAAAAGGGAAATTTTTTGTATGCTAATATATTCTCTCTCTAAACAATTTTTAAGGGCTCTTTTGACAGACAAAAAAAATTATGCTGCAAAAAAACATTAACTTATTGCAATGGTCAATGTTAGTTGTCAAAAATCTTTTTTTTTTTTTTTTGCCATGATTAGATTTTGTAATAAAATGTATTTTTTTGTTGCAAATAATTTTCAAGACCGGGAAAAGAGTGTGCCAACTATTTTACAATAAAATATTTTGAACGATTTACATTTTTGCTGCTTAAAAATTGCAAAACTTAATTTACATTTTTGTTACATTTTAAAAAAAAATTCATGAAAAACTTAATTTGGGTGTTTGATTGCCATTATTTTCCACGGAAAATAGTTATTTTCCATGAAAAATGATATTTTCCTATGGGTTGGACAAGTTTCATTTTCCACCATTTTAGATGAAAATATGGAAAATGATATTTTCTGGAAAATAATTCTATGGAAAATATAAGCTATCAAACACTATAATTGGTGGAAAATTTGTGAAAGAAATATTTTCCATGGAAAAAAAAGTCCAATCAAACACGGCCTTAAAAAATTATGGAGCCAATTTTTTGACATAAATTTAACGTTAAACGACGGTTTCAGTCCCTCAAATCCAAATATACTACTATGGCAAAACAAATATGATGTTAGACAACGGTTATAGTCCGTCAAAAATGAAACGACAGCTTTAATCCGTCGTTGTTGGACAACTCTAAGTGTCCCAAATCGTCCATTTTGGTGTAGAGAAGGAGAATCGCTGACCTAGATAACCGAGGAGGAGAGGAGGAGAGCAGCCCTTTGACACCGAGAAGGAGAGGAGGAGAACGGCAGTAAACCGATGGAGGGAGAGGAGAAATTTTAGAGGGGGTGGGGAAAAATATTTTAGAGGGGGCGGGCGCTTTAGTTCCTTTTATTAGTTGGGAGTAGGAAAAGTTTAGAAGGGGGAAAATATTTTAGAAGGGGGAAAAATATTTAGAGAGAAAAAAAAAAGTGGCGCACAACAGAAAAAATTATACCTACTTTCTATTTCTGCTGACCAAGTCCAACAAATATTTATACTTATTAAATTATTATTATTTTATTAAATTTATTTAGTATAAAATATTTTATTATTAGTGATGGAAAAAGGAGTACCAAATATATATCTCAAAGCAACTAAAATATTTAGTGCGTTTTTTATTTAATGATCAAAAATTATAAATAATTTCTCATAAATTTGGAATCACTATAAACCCTAAATAAAATAAAGAAATGAAGGCATGAGTAACCTCTAATCGAGACAGAGAACAGAAAAAGAAGAAAACGTGAGAGAGAATACAGCCTAGTTGTATTCGGTTTCTAGATTCGGATTCGGATTAGAATTAATACATACATGATCGTTCTCTATATTAAATACGGCTTAGAATGGTTAAAAATGTGTTTTCCAAATAGTATATATATTTCACTTATTAATACATAAAAATTTTAAAAATAACTATTGTATATGTTTTTTTCTTATGTAGTTGTTGAAAAAATTTTAAAAATAACATGAAAATATAATAATATGGTCAACATTAAAATTATATTTAAACTAACTGCATCGTATTATCTAATTAAACACATAACAAAGATTCAAAAAATATATTTATAATAAATCATAATTAAAATATATTTAAATTATATTTATAATATTATAATACAAATTAAATCTTTATCTATTTTATAAAATAATATCATAGATTATTTTTATACGTGCAATGTACCTAAATTAGATTAGTGTGAGTCTTTTTTTATACTTTAGGTAAGTTATTGTTTTGCTAGACGAAAAGAGATTATATCTGACAAAATTACAGTATGATCTTTTTCCTACCTTTCAGCTCTTACTGGAGTTTATACAGAATATCGCATGAAGAACAATGATAGCCTTTACTAGCATAATGTATGTGTACTCATATGTTTTAGTTGCTTCAAAGCCAACTATCATCAATAGGTTTTAATTGTATCAGAGGAAAAGATTCTAGATTGTCAACTGTCATTTGTTGAAATTACAAGAGGTAGCTACCAATGTCGAACTTTAAATTTTGAGTCCTGAGACAAACTCTAATACCATGTTTGGTATGCGGTATTTTTTTTTATTCCCGAGAAAATTTAGGGTGGGAATCTATTACCATGTTTGTTTGGGCTATGAAAAATTTATTCCCGGGGGTTAAAAATACCCGGGTAAATAGTTACTAGGCCTGTCAATGGTAGCTTATTAGTCGGATATTGCCAATACCATATCCGAACCATTAGCTATCGGATATATCCGATAACTATCCGATATCCGATCGGATATACGTTTTGGCTACCATATCCGTTACCAATAATTTTATCGGATATCGGATAATATCCGAACCAATAAGATTACTAAAAAATACATACAACAAGAAATTCTCCACACAAGGCTCATACATAAACTGAAGGTATGTACCTTACAGGAGCTTTGCCTCCAGGAAGGCTGATTTCTAAATAAAAATGCCATGGCAACCCAGAAACTATTCCAGTAAGGCTGATTATGTTCCCTTCCTGTATGCAAATCCAAGTTAGCTGCAGAATAATCAACACACTGTAGTTGACATTTAGTTCATAAAATGGCAAAACACACGGCAAGATGAATTTATACTGGTCAATATTTCCTAGAACATTCAGTCTCAATTCAAGATTTGATGAGTTGTGTCCATGAAACCAAAGTTGTACTATCAATAATAGAGTTCAGCCGAGTTCTCGTCACATTTCATATGCTTGGCACAAACGATGTTTTGGGAAAAGTACTCATGTCAGAATTATAAATTTCTGAAAGCCACATATATATTTTAAATTTATTAAAAAAATTAAATATTACTGGTTCGGATTTTATTGGTTCGGATATGGCACTTACCGTATCCGTATCCGATATCCGATAAATATCCGATAAGATATCTGAATCCGTATTCAAAATTTCGGATATTTTCGGTTCGAATACGGATCGGATACGGATTTTCGGTCAACCATTGACAGGCCTAATAGTTACCCATAAAACATGGAAATTCTATCCCTTAAGAATAGGTGGGTATTTTTCTTTTGCCCGGGCCAAAAAAAAAATTTGTTTGAACGTTTTTCTACTTTTTTGATCATTTTTTCGTTTTTTTGCCCCTTTCTGCCCTTTTTTGTTGTTTTATGTCGCTTTCTGGTCATTTTGTCAGTTTTTATCAAAAAAAATCGCTTTTTTTATTTTTAGTCCCTTTTGTCGTTTTTTTGATATTTTTGGTCGTTTTTCCTCTTTTTGTCACTATTTCGTCGTTTTTACCGATTTTTGTTGTTTTTGGCTTTTTTTTGTCGTTTTTAGTAGTTTTCTGTTTTTTTTTGTTATTTTTGTCTCTTTTTTGTCGTTTGTTATCTTTTTTTGTTATCTTTTGTCGTTTTTATCCTTTTTCTCTTTTTACCGGTTTTTATCCTTTTTTGTCATTTTTGTTGTTTTTTGTCTTTTTTTTGTGTCATTTTTTGTTGTTTTGGTCATTTTTTGTATTATTTTTGTTGATTTTGTCTCTTTTTTGTCTTTTTAAGTCGTTTTTGTCATTTTTTGTCGTTTTGTTGCTTTTTGTCTCTCTTTTTTTGTTTGTCATTTTTCGTCTCATTTTATCTTTTTTTGTCGTTTTTTACTAGTCTTTTGTTTTTTTTTTGTTGTCTTTTGTCGTTTTTGTTGTTATTTTTTGACATTTTTGTCATTTTTTTGTTGTTTTTTGTCGTTTTTTGTTTTTTTTTGTCATTTTTGTCGTTTTTTTTAAGAAAAAAAATGGTCCTTTTTATCGTTTTTGTTGTCTTTTGTTCTTTTTGTGGTTTTTTTCATTTTTCTATATTTTTTGTTTTTGTTATTTTTTGGTCTTTTATCGTTTTTGTTGTTTTCTGTCATTTTTGTCGCTTTCGTCATTTTTTGGTCTTTTTAAATCATTTTTTTGTTGTTTTTTGGATTTTTGGTTTTTTTTTATTTTTGTCATTTTTTTTGGCCTTTTTGTCTTTTTCTTTTTTTATATTTTGGTATGTTTTTTTTCGTTTTTAATCGTTTTTTTTTTCTTTTTTTTTCCTTTCCTTTTTTGACTTTTTTTGTTTTTTGTTTTTTTTTTCTTCATTTTTAAGTTTTTTTTATCATTTTTATTTTTTTTTCCCGGAAATGTTTATATAGTCACCAAACCCAAACATGGGAATGTAATTTTCCAGAAAATTTAATTCCTTGGAATTTGATTTCCGGGAATATAGAATTTTCGGCTATATAGTGTTCTGCATACCAAACGCCCCCTAAAAGTTGTGCCCTCAAGGCTTAATGCTCATACAAATTTTTTTTATGGACAACAATAAAATAATATTATCAACACAAAATTTAAGAAAAAATAATAAACAAATATAATATCCAAAATAATATATTTTATAATGAAATAGTAATAAAATTGAAGATATTCCAAGCAAAAAAATTGATGTTCTAAACAAATAAATAACTAATAATGTTTCAAATAATTCTTATGAAAATAATACAAAAATAAAAAATTGTAACTTGTTTCTATTGTTCAATTAAATCCAACAGGACAGCGAGAGAGAGTGAGAGGATGTTGACAACGACGGAAGGAAAAAAAGGGATTGGCAGCGACTAAAGGGTATAAGAAGATTTGTAGCATCATAATGTTCGATCAACAACAGAAGGGGGGAGGATTTAATTTTGACAGCACTAATTTTTTTTTTCATTCTGACTAACTAATTTGTCTTTTGATAATATAATATATGACATTTAGATATTCTAAAATTTTTGGCCTGAGGCACCCGCTCCGGCTACGGTAACTACCACATTTCAAAATTTTGAGTTGTTTTCAAACAAATTTCTAAACAAATTCATAATATTATTTAGTTGATGCACTTATAAGATCTTAAAGGGAACCCAAAAAGTAAATTGAGCAAACTGATAGAACTAAAATCCCCAATCCTTGTATACACTTTATGGGGAGTAGGATATTTGCATAGTAAGTTATACATATGCCAATATCAAAACATAATTCTTGAACCAACATGAGAAAATCAAGATTGGGACCAACAAGAATAATATAAAAATATTAAACAATTATCAAAGTTAATTGAACAAAAAGACTAACAATCAAGGGTGTAAAAGCAAAGTAAGTTGTAAAAACATGTAAATAAAAAAAACTTATTTATCTCGATGATTACGCTTTAAAAGTTCTAATATTTGTTAGATATTTTTAATAATTTATTAATTGAATATATGACACACCCTAAGCTAAAGCAACATTTTAAATAGTAAACTAGAGGTGGAGGAGAGCTAATTTTTAGAAGAAAGAATATTATAACAAGCAAGAAGCGGGGGAAGGGATTGATGCAAGAAGTATATATATTAGGTCTGTCTTTCGAAGCTGTGGAAGGGATGGTTCAACATATGACAGATCCATTTAACCATTAACTGCTACCAAGTGAGGTATTGACCTAATAAGACCAACTTTTCGAATAATATTATCCAAGAAATATTTTAACGATATATTTACAACGTTGTCTATATATTGTAAAAAACATGTATTTTACAACATTTTATAAAAATTGTTAAATAAAACCCTTTTATAATTAATGTTTCATAAACATTGCAAAATGATATTACATATACAACGTTTACATAACGTGGTAAAATAAAATTAATTTTACAACATCAAACAAACATTGTGTAATATAAACAATGTACAACTATTGTTAAACGTTGTTGAACATGACATTTTTACAATATTTTAAATACATTATTAAAATTAGTAAATTTGGCAACAATAAATAACCGTTGTCAAAATTAATAAATGTTACAATGTTAATAAAACGTTGTTAAAAATAATAATACACAACTTTTGTGAATGACCATTGTAGAAGCCTTAACGTTTGAATGTAAAACGTTGTTTGCACATGTATTTTACAACATTTATACAATAAAGGTTGTAGAAGACCCCCCTTTTTTACAATATTTTTAGGAAGTGTTGTAGATGGAACGTTGTAAAAGGAGATTTTTCTTGTAGTGTATGGATCCAAACGAAGTGATGTGTTGCGACCAAGATAAAATGAAAGGAAAATATTGGTGAATCAATGAGAAGTTGCAAGTATTTAGAAAAGAGAAAAATGGATTGAATCGTTGATGGATTAAAATGATACAGTTGGATAGCTATTTGAAATGACCGAGTGGGCTGAAATGAATATTGAATTGAAGCTGAATGAGTAACTCATTGTGATTAAGTGAATCTAGTAGATGAGTTATTTTTCTTAAGTTCCAAGGACGAAACTTTTTCTGAGTGGTATATTATGTAATGCCCCGCTCCGCACGAGGCATTTGGTAGGCTTGTTCGATGGGATCAGAATATTGGACCGTGACTTATGTTGGAAATCAAGAGAATTGAGACTGATGCAGTCTCTCTTAGCTGGCTAGACGGAATGAGTATTGGAACGTGGCTCGCTGGTAGAGCTACGCTTAGCGGGATTGGAGCGCAGGCAAGTAGAACTGTCCTCCTTCCTCCTTATTCCTGCATGCTTAATAAATGGAATAATGTGATGCTATGAATTGTTCCTAAATTTCCCTTGTTTCGGTTGTCGAATAATAGAGATGCGTATGCTAAGAATTATTGAACTGCCGAATGAATCACACTTAAACTGCTAATGCGACTTGATGCTTGAAATAAATTAATAACATCCCTTCAGTTAATAATGTATAAGCAATGAATACTTGAGTAATGAGATGCTACGAGACTGATACATGAGTAATGAACTGGCTATGCTATTAACACAAAGAATGGAAAGAAATACCTCAATCATGTACATTCTGCATAACTGTTGATGTTCCCTGTTTCTTTATATGCAATAAAAGAAAGAATACTTTCCCCTATGAAATGGAATGAAATGTTGCAGGTCCTATCGATATGAATGAAATATTATTTGTTCCTCTTAGAAAGGAATGATATGAGAAATGTTGTAATGATTGATGCAATGAGAAATGATGAGGCTTGGGATCATTGAGATCACCAAGTGAACAGGTAGAAATATTGGAAAGATGAGATGATGAACTGTTGCCTTACTTATCTTATTATTGTATCATGCAACTTCGAACACGATCGGGTCGGACACGCATTCGCATGACCATAGACGTACTTGTATATAAGGATTTCCTCGAACGGTACCCGCGGCGGTGGGATCGAGTCGGCCTAGGAGAAATTGGTGCTTTGGTAGCACGATATTGGGATCCTCATTCGGGCTCGCAACCTGGTGAAGGGCACATCCCATACCCTATGAAGTCCTATATGGCACGTCGACATGGTGCACAACCACCAGTGGTCATGTAGTCAGGATGCATGCTAATGAATGTTTTGTGCAGATAGAGTAAGTATATCATATTATCCTGTATTTTATGCAGGTACGAGGCAGTTGGCTATCGGTAAGAAATCACGTAAATGTGATGCATGCAGTATATGTTGGTTGAATGGTCTGCTTAATCATGCTAAACAAGTCAATGATATGATGTTGCCTTTAAATGAGAACCTCCTTAACATGCTAAATTCAGTATGTCAACATGTTGCCTTGCTATGAACATTGCTCAACCATAACATACATGCTAAGTGATGCTTGAAGTGATTATGTTTAAGATGTTAATGTTAACGATGCCTCAACGATGCCTTTGCTTGATAACACCAAGAATGCTAAAATGATATGTTCACATGAATGCTACCAAGAATTATGTTTACATGCTTCACTCTGATTATTGCCCATGAACTGTAAACTGATGCTAGGCCCCAAGTAGAAAGATCATTCTAATAAATGCTTGCTTAAATGATCACTTTAATGTTGGTTTAGGCGAGTAGGTTGGATTCTGCTCGCTAGTGCATAGATGATGTGCTGACCCACGTTTTGTGGGCAAGTGCTCGTGCTTGAAATTTTTTTCACACGAAGATTAGCTTGATTGGTCCCGCGACATCGAAGATTTGTTGGGCATACAGAAGCTCTCCTTGTTCAAGATGATATCTTCTGTCTATAAAGGGCATAATGTATGGAACATTGTAATCAGTTGTACCAGTGAGTTGTAAGCCAAGTTGGTATATCTTGTTGTAATCCAAGTATCAAATGTATGCTGTATAGCATTGTTCAGTTGGCTTTCAATGTAAATGAGATGTGTTGTAAGCATTGTACTTCAATACAAGTCTTGTACTCTTCTTCAATTATCAATAAAGAGAATAAAGTTCTATATATCTCTGTGTGACTTCAAGTTATCCTTTTATCTCCGCTGCTATAAAGAAGTCATGTATTTCTATTCAATAGAAAGGATTATCCTCATTAACTTCAATTTGTCTGCTTCTGCCGCTGCGATGTGTTCCTATTTGAAGATTATCAATTATGTACCATCTTTGCCTTGTATAAGTGCAATACCAGACTTGTACGACATCACGCCCAAGCGAGGACGATCGATTCCAAGGGATAAAATATGTGAATAAATGACTCTATGAATCGGGGTGTGACAAATTGGTATCAGAGCACGGCTTTACGTCCTTGGTCTCTTCTTTGATTTATTTCAAATCAAAGTTGCATCAACGATTAAACCAAAGTTGCTTCCGCGATCACTCAACGTTGCTTCCGAGATTAAATCAAAGATTTCTTCCACAATTATGCTGTTATTATTCTGTAATCATTCGATGTTGTTCTTATCTGAAAGTTTATTGACCCTCTTGGCTGCTCACTGGATGTTCCATACAATAAGTATATATACATGAAGGGTAATGAGATACCTGACCTGATATTTCCTACGCAAATAGGGTGTTTGAAATATATTGCTAACCGTACCAGACCTGATATTTCCTACGCTGTAGGAAAACTTAGTCGGTACACAAGCAATTTGAATAGTTCACACTGGATTGCCTTAGAAAGGGTAATGAGATACCTGAAGGGTACTTTATCCCATGGATTATTCTATGGAGGATACCCATCTGTATTGGAAGGGTACACTGATGCAAACTGGATCTCAGATACAGATGAGACCAAAGCCACAAGTGGATATGTATTCACATTGGGAGGAGCTGTTGTCGCTTGGAACTCAACCAGGCAGACCTGTATATCTAGATCGACTATGGAGGCAGAGTTCATAGCTCTTGACCTCACCAGTGAGGAAGCAGACTGGCTCAGGAATCTGGTAACAGATATTCCTCTGTGGAGCAAACCAGTTCCTGCTATCCCTGTACACTGTGACAGCCAGGCTGCTATAGCAAAGGCTCAAAGGACAAGCTATAATGGAAAATCCAGACATATACGTCTGAGGTACAATCGGGTGAAGCAATTGCGGTCCAGTGGAGTAATTGCAATTGACTTCGTCAGATCAAAGAACAATCTAGCGGATCCTCTAACTAAAGGTCTCTCGAGGAGACTAGTGTTGGAGACGGCAAGAGGAATGGGGTTGAAGCCCTTAGATTGAGTCACCTCAAAGGCAACCCAACCTTCGATTGGTAGCACCAAGAAAAGGTTCAATGGGTAAAACAAAATTGATGTGTGACTGGAAAACACTATATAGATGTAATTGTAATGAACCATTCCTCTACTATATAGTGTTGATCTGCAATAAAAATGAGGTTGATTGTAAAATCTTAATGAATCTGTGGCTTGTAAAGCAGGGTATATAAATTGCAGAATACCCAGAAAGATTCACCTATTTGGGAGTGAAAGTGGGGCCGCTTTCTATGGTAACTCGGGCCGTTCTCTAGAGCTCTCAAGAAACCGAGATAAGCACATGGCCGAAAAGTGCACAACTGTTGATACGATCAAATGCCTGCAATGTGTTTGTGTGTACGTTGAGTATGTACAAATAAGATCCTAAGTTCAAGACTTACGTCACTTTGGGTCTGTATAGATGAAATGTACAACACTAAGGGGAGGTTCATGTCCGGAAGACACCTTCCTCTGATACACAGTGTAATCCATATCTTATTATCTTTCCTATCGTTCTATCGATATATCATTTTTGTCCCTTTTTGAATCATGTGGGGGATAAGAAGAAGCTCGGGAGCTACCAGATAGCTTTCTGGAACAGGGGAGGCAGAGTTCTGGCCGAACTCTGCCCCCTTGGTTCCAGAACCATTCTGTCACGAAAACACAGAGTTCTGGCCGAACTCTGTGTCAACGGGCTGAGGCTGATTTTAGGATATTTTTAGAAGAGAGTGTGGCGAGTGCAAAGCCACGGAGGGATTGCAGGGTCGACGGACTGCTCGCGGTGGTGGACTAGGGTTTGCTGGGTGTAGAGGTCCAGGGACCGACGCTTGGACTCAATAGCGGATGCATGTGGGAGCCACTGGGGGCGGGTGCCCCAGTGGAATTTTAAAAAAAACAAATTTTTACTGTTGCAGCTTTTGCTGCACCACTATTAAGAGTCATTTTTTGTTCACCCCTAAATACTATGGTGTTTGTTCACCCCTCAACTACATGGTGACATGTGAAAAATTTCAAGTCAAACCTAACTTGGAAGAGTACAAAACCACTCTCAAAGTGATTTTAGTTGCCATATGTCTTCATGTAATTGGAGGGTGAACAAACATCATGATTTTTGGGGCTGAATCATCATGGTTTTTGGGGGTGAATAAAAATGGACTCCCAGCAACCAAACCAAAGCCCTTTCTTCTTTCCCAGTAACCTTCCTCTTCTCTTGTTTCCATTCTATCTTTACTTCTTCGCAGCTCCTAGGAAAAAAATTGCTGACTGCTGCTACTTGAAGAAAAAGTTGTTGAAGGCTCGAAGTCCGGAGGAGGAGTGGAAGACGGAAGTCGGGAGAGTTGTTCTTGGAAGAAATACCAACTATAAAGATTAATTTCATAATCAAATTATGTCAGAATTAAGTTATGTCAAAATTAAAAAATAAATTTTTTACTTTGTGTACTGAAATTAGTCCTTTGTTTGGGTTGTTTGTAGTGTTTTGTATGGTTAATTTTTCAATTTTATACTTTATTTCTATATGTTCAATTTTCTGAGACTTGTCTCTGAACTCCCTTATGATTGTGTCCCCAGTAAAATTTTATCCTGGATCCGCCACTGCATGGACTCGAGGGAGTCAGACTTAAGATGGAGGTCCTTCTCGAGGGAGGATAAATGACCAGTGGGCTCCTTCCACAGCTGGGTGCAGCAGGCCCCTCTGCCTCTCTAGCTTGCTGAAGGCATGATTTATCTTGGAATCGGTAATGGTGGTCGCGACCTTGCCATAGAAATTTTGGACAACCAAACCCGTCACCCTAAATTTTTTGATAAGGAAAATTGAGGAGCATGGGAACTGACGCTGCAGGTTCTTAGCGGAATCCATCGGCGTCAAGCTTTCCGGTAAGGATCCCTGCCACAAGTTCGAGCGACAGAGAGGCGAGGAGGGGGGAGGGGGAGAGCTCTCTCGGACTCAAACTTTTATTTTGTATTGAATTTTCTGTACTAAACTGAATGAATATGATATCCAATACATCCCTCCTTATGTGGCAGTTGACGTGGTATGTTAAATAATATTATGTGTCATCTGACATGGTCGATGACATGGCAAATTTTAGCCCAAAAAGTTAATTACCCAATTTTGTCCATGTTAATTTAATGTTAATATTAATATTAATATTAATTAATGTTAATATTAATGTTAATTTAATATTAATGTTAATGTTAATGTTAATATTAATATTAATATTATTATTAATGTTAACGTTAATACTAATTTTTAATGTTAACGTTAACATTAATTTTAATGTTAATTTGAATTTGAATTTTAAAATTTGCCACGTCAGCTGCCACATCAATATGCCACGTCAGCTGCCACGTAAGAAGGGACAGTTTGGAGGTACAATTTGGAGGGACAAATAGCATTATTTTTTTTTTATATTGAATGGATATTGGGAGGTTAATTACTATAATGATTTTCTGTGTGGTACCCTATTAGTAAAGTATGCTTAGTTGAGAGAGATTTTTAAACTGAATGAATATGACCTTTTTCGTACTGAATGAAATAGGGGAATAAATATGATACTTTTTTATATTGAATGAATATAGGGAAGTTAGTTACTGCTATGATTTTCTCTGTAGTACTAATATAGATATTGTTTCCGAAACTTCTAGAGAAGGTTAAAAATGAGAATAAAAAAATAATAATGAAAATAAAACTGGATCCCCTAAGCTACAGCTCCAGTTGATATTAAAGGATAATTTGATTTTTAAAAAAAGGTCCAATAGATATTGAAGAGGAGAATTTGATGTAAAAAGACATGCATACATACTCAAACAGCTGGGCATCTACCTATACAATCAGTTTGACCTCTGTTCAAGGATGTGAAGGTTTCCTTGTACAAAATTGACCACATGGTTGTAAGATTACTCTCCGCCTTGTCCTTGTAAATTTCTTGGAAACTTTCGCTTTTAGGATCATAATAAATGAGTAAGTTGAAGTATTTACTTGTAAACAAGATTTTTCCATCCTCCTCGATCAGCAAGGGTTCAACCATATAACCTCTCCTAAACACCCTCCTTAGATAGGAGTCGTAAGAGAGGTCGATAGTGTACTCTTTTACCCAGATACCCACCTCCTTCAGGAACCAAATGTCTACACGACACATACATATGCTAAGCTGTACCAAGCACAACCACCCATTCACTTCCCTGAGCACAATATCGAACTCGGGAACAAGATGGCACAGGTCTACGCCTGGAATCACCGACCATTCCTCCTTCTCGAGATCGAATCGGGCTATGTCGCCAGAAGGAGATACCGGCAACACGTGGGCGAATCCATTGACAACAGCAATGTTGCACGACAAAAGACTGAATGGCGGGTTCTTCGTTGCCCTCCACCCTTGGGAGGAGCCTATCGTCAAGACCTCACAGGACGAATCCGAGTGGAAAATCAGCACCTTGTACTCTCCGGTGGACCCGACGTAACCTATTTGTGCGAATATGTGACCAAAGTCGTTTCCGCATGCAGGATCATCGATGTCGATCCGCTCTCCTGTTGTCGGATTCCAGATATGCATTGTGTACCGATTGTACACCAATACAAGGCCGTGGCACGCTGACACCGTTTTAAGCAAAGGCGGACGCAGGTCGAACGCCACCAAGTCTGCACCCGAGCCCGCTATCCTCCTTTCTCCATCGTCCATCTTCATGGTGAAGAAAGGAATACGGTTTGCGTTGTAGTCCGAAGTTATTACGAGGACCGTAGGAGGCTTTTGTTCGGACCTCCGCCGATGGAGTCGTAGGAACTCGGGATCGGAACAAAGAAGATGGTACCATGACTTGGAGACGGAACTTGCAGAGTGTCCTCACGGGAAGATGTGGGAGTATCTCCCACGTTATGATATCGGAAGAGAGACGACATCTTCTTCTTGCTCTCTTGGAGGAGGAGGAGGATGCCATCAAGGGATAGGATCTTTGTATCTCGTTATTAGTTATACAGGGCCTATAATATATATATAGGCGGAGGCAATATATGGTTGGTTGATATCTCTCCGTACCAATGTATATAATTCCTTATATTTCCATTTACTTTATTATAATTAAAGTATAATTTTAGTATAATACTTAATCCTAGTTATACTAGGATTTGCCCTAAGGATAGGTTTACTTCGTCCCTTATTTTGCCCACCTCACTATCATCACCACTATTTTATACAAAATCTTCCGTACATTAATAATAATAAAGAAATCTAATTTAGTTTCTTAAAAAAAAGTCGGTCATTTAAATTTTTTATATTCTCTAAGATGTTTTGATGCCTAATTTAAATCTTTTAAAATTTCGATATTTAGAAAGAAAAAAAAAAGATAGTTTCATTTAAATTTTTTTCATCATTTAAATTTTGAACCCTAATTTCGTTTATTTAAAAAAAAAATCGGTCTTTTAAAATTTCTACCTTATCTAAAATAAATTTGAAGCCTAATTTAAATCTTTTAAAATTCAAACACGGAACAGCCGAATTTTAATGTTTTATAGTTTCTGTCAGATTAGTACCCATTCATATATTATTAATAAGTTAAATCTTTTAGATTTTCGGCCATTTAAAAAAATTGGCCATTTAAATCGTTTAAATTTTTTTTTCTATTGGAGAATGTGAAGAAAGTGATTTAACTTTTTAGGTCATTGGAGGAGACCTAAGTCTAAGGTTTATGTACTAGAAGATATGCTGAAAAAATGTATGAAGAAAGTGGTTTAACTTTTTAATCGCTTTATTGGTTCTATGTTGTATGGTTGGACCATAATTTTTTTATTGTCACGTACTTTTGGAGTTTTATCGTTATTAATAAAATTTATTTATTGTAAAAAAGCAGACATATATGAAAAAAGAAGGTTCACATTTTTTTTTTCCGTCCCGGACCTAATAAACATCAGGACCGGCATTGCTTACATTGCATGTAAAAGTGATTGCTATTATGGTTTGTATACCATGTCGTGGCATATTCAAATAATTGGTTGGAAGACAATGGCATGTAAAACATGTTAAAATGTCATCGACTCCGCATTAAAAAGATACTTAACACAACTTAGCTTAGATTACTTGATGATCAATATCGACTAATGAAAAATTCAATATCTTAGTAATCTTGATTTAGTTGTTTGCATAAAAAATTAAACATAGGTTTGCGGAGGGACAAAATATGGGGTGAATTTAATTCCACCACATTTATATATATATATATATATATATATATATATATATATATATATAAATCAATAACTATTAATAAAAATTGTAATAATTTAAAGTATATTAGAATATTTTACATATAACTTTCAATATGATTTGTTATGATTATTTTTTAAATTATGGATATGTGTTTAATTAGATAATATTTCATAGCTAGTTTATTTTAATTTTAAATATGTTCAGTATTGGAAGATTTTTAATTTTTTACGCGAGGACACTACTAAAATAACCCAGATTAGCGACGTCAGGAGACGTCACTAAATACGTCGCAGTACGTCGCTAACAATGATTTGCGACGTATTTAGCGACGAAAAACCTACGTCGCTTATAGGCAAGTCGCAGATGGTAATTTCGTCGCCGAACGTCGCTATTTGCGATGCGGCGTCCATTGTCGCTAGACGTCGCAAAATGAGCGACAGAGAGCGACGTATAAGTACGTCGCCAACATTGCGACGTAAAGCGACCACTAGCGATGCTTCAAAAGTTTATAAATGATGACGAGGCATGGCATCCACGTGGCCACGTGGGCAACGTAGCGACGTGTATTAGCGACGTCGAGCGACGTAACGTCGCTAGTTAGCGACGTATAGCGACGTTTGTGTGACGTCGCAGAACGTCGCTATACGTCGCTAATGTTAAAAAAAAAATTAAAAAAATATAATTGATATTTTTGTTATGCTGTGTTTCTGTGTTTACAGTGTGTGTGAAGTGCAGTGTTCGAACCATTGACAGTTTCGCTTACTGTTCTATGTTTTATCTTGGATAGAAAGAGCAACAGTTCAGGTGCACTTCTCGGAGCTTCCTCTTCACGTCCTTCACCTTCTCGGGAACCTTTACGACGTCCGAGAAAGTGAAGGCCGTGAAAATGAAGCTCTCAGAAGTGCACCCTGAACTGTTGCTATTTCTATCCAAGATAAAACATACAACAGTAATCGAAACTGTCGATGGTTCCGAATACTGTATTTCACATTCACTGTAAACACAGACACACATCATAACAAAAATACACAATATATTTTTTTAAAATTTCGGCAGCATCTCCTTTGTATATCAGATCATCGCTTATAACCCAGCGTAGGTATATTTGTCATCCCGTCGTAGATATCACAAAGTAAATATCACAATAAAAATAGAAGGCAGTGCAAAGTAAATATCACAGACACCCATCCTCACAAACATCCAATAGAGTCAAATAAAAATGAAAGATGATAAAAAGTCTCCCACAAAGTGTATAAACAACAGTGTATGAATAAACATTTGCCCATAGGGCCAATACATACAAGTCATAAAAAAACCAATAAAATCACTGCGGACCCCTGTCGCGCAACTGGGATAGAATGTAGTCATACTGCTCCTGGGTGAGCTGTACCGTAGGGGCAGTAGGAGGCAGTACAATGTCTGGAGTCGGCGCTGGAGGCAGTGCAGTATCTGGAGTCGGCGTCGTCGATGGACCTGGAGGACGTACCTGCTCCAGCTCTCGCAGTCGCTCACCATGCGCAGCAAGGGCACTCACCACCTTCTCAGTATACTGAGCGACTGAGAGAGAAAGGCTCCTCTGCGATCCGTCCAGCTCGACCTGTCTACGCTCCGTGTGCTGCGTAGACTCGGTGAGCGTCTGCAAGTTGGCAGCTGCAGCCTGATGCAGACTCATCAGCTCCTGTATACTGCACTCGACCGCATCAAATCGTCCGGTGACGATCGGAGGGTCGGATCGTCGCTCGACCGCATCAGAAATCTGCTGCTGCAACTCGCGACGTAGCTCCTCGATCTGACGACGAACATCCTCAGCTCGTGACGACGCCTACGTAGCCGGAGACTGCGCACTGACCGAGGGGGCCCGGGATGACTCCGAAGCCAAATACGTGCCGTAGGATCCCGTACCGTTGTACGTACCCTTCTGAAGATCGCCAACGGCGGTCATCCAGAGCTCGTCCGGTGATGGCTCTGCAGGCGGCTGGGAGGAAGTACCAGCCCCTCCATCTGCTTGCGCACTAGCAGCAGCAGCAGCATCAGCCGCCTCCTTCTGTAGCCGAACAAACTCGGCCTAGAACATGTTTGCTAACGTGTAAGTGTTTACTAAAGTCTATATTGATATCTATTTTCCTATTTTCTAAATTATAGTCAGTTAATATTAGTTGAATAGAACGTACATATGCCTGCGTCGCCCTCTCGTCAATGAAGTCCCCAGCCCTCCGATGGGTGACCAGGAAGACGGTCACCATGTTCGGGTCCTCACCCTTCTTTACCTGTTAAAATATATTATCTATTATTAGTATTAAACATTATATCGAACTATATATAAATTAATGTCCGTCATAGGAAACGTATCAGACGACGAAAATGCTCCGTCATCGGAATGGAGCCACCACACCACTTACCGGCGCTCGACCGCGCCACCTTGGCCTTCTCAGACCGCTCCTGGTACTGGCGCTCGCTGAATCTAGCCTTCATCGCAGTCCACTGCTCTGGCGTAATCCAACCCTGGATCGGACGTCCGGCGCGATCACGACGCTTCTGGTCGTCGATCGCATCACGGATGAGCTTGGCTATGACGGCAGGAAATTGGCCCTCGATCCTCGCCGCCCGGTGTGGTAGATAGAAATAGGTCCTCTACAAGAAGTAAAATACAAAAGTTGTATAATATACACAAATTTAAAAATAGACAAATTTTTTACCTTGAAGTGGGCGAACCAAAAGGCCTACCTATCTGCGGGAGCATCTGAGTAGTTGAGCCAAGGCCCACCATAGTTCTGCCTCACAAATGTCCCCAGCTGTCTCTGTACTGCAGAAGGCCGATATCTATACAATAATAATTTTTCATGAATATATATGTACATATAATCATTTGAGAAATATATAATAATTAATTAACTTACTTCATAGGCCCGTCCGTCCAAATCTCCATACGCGTCTCGTCCGGGGGAGCGCATGGAGGGTCGCTTTCACCTCCTGCCTGGGCAGGATCAGTCTGATCGCCGTCCTCCATATGATCGGCGTGGGCTCCCTCCATAGAGCCGTCGACAGTAGGAATGCTGGACGGGGGATCAGGGATGCTGGACGCGGGATCAGGAAGGCTGGACGACGAGGGAGGAGTCGCCAACCTGCTAGAACTGTCCTGTCCCGGTAATGGACCGAGAACATGAAGGCTGACGACAAGGGAGGAGTCGCCAACCTGCTAGAACTGTCCTGTCCGCTAATGGACCGGGAACAGAACGGTATACTGGCGTACTCGGAGATGAGGATGAGGGTACGGAACTGCCCTCTCCATCCCCAGCCCGAGGCTGACGGGGCTGCCTAATATATAATCCTCCGCGTCGTCCAGATGGTCTAGTCATACCTGACAATAAAACATATGACAATAAAACAAAAAAAACATATTTATATGATAGACATCACAGATTTTTGAAAAATACCATAGTCAAAAAGTGTCACTGAAGTGTCAATAAAAGTGTCAATAAAGTGTCACTGAAGTGTCACAGATTTATATGATAGAAGTGTCACTAAAGTGTCAAATATGATTATAAAACAAACGTACAGATTTAATCCTCTTCTGAAAATTCATCTAGTTCGTTTAGCTCATCTACTTCTTCTTCTTCTTCTTCTTCTTCTTCTTCTTCCTCCTCTACATCTTCACTTTCATCTGCATCTTCCTCTTCAGATAATTCTACTTCTTCTACATAATTAGATGTGTAATAGGAAACTTCCATCGTATCCACTTCTATAATATTTGTTACAAGAGGTAGTTCATCCTGTTGATAAGCTATATCGTCACCCTCTCTAGCTTGCATAGTGTTACCGCAATGTCCTTCTCTTGCTTTTCTAGACGATCAACGAGCAATTTCTTAGAACAAAGATCCCTGAAGAATATGCTAAGCTCCGTCAATGGATCCCAAACTGCCTGCGGTAAGAATTCTCGAAATGCAATCGAAATTAACCTCTCCATGAATACGTGACAATTGTGGCTCTTCATACCCGTCAATTTGTTTTCCTTCGGATCGACACATCTTCTCAGATTTGACACATATCCGTCTGGAAATTTAGGCCCTGGATCCACCGACAAAGTCTCACTTTATCCTCCTTGTCTAGCAAAAAAATTGACTTCGGAAGGAACTGTTTTCCATTCTGCTGTATCAAATGCAACGCAGAGCGTTTGCATATTTCTTTTAAGTCCAACCTGGCCTTGGGATTGTCTTTCGTTTTTCCCTTTACGTCCATCACAGTATTAATTATGTTATCAAACACATTCTTCTCAATATGCATGATATCAAGATTATGTCTGATCAGATTGGTACTCCAGTATGGAAGATCCCAGAATATGCTCCTCTTTGTCCAGTTATGAACTCTACCAAATCCATCGCACTTGTACCCAGTTGTAGGATCTTCGATAGCACTTGAAAAATCATTAACCTCCTCCCATATCGTATCTCCGCACCACCTTGGCGGTGGATCACCCTTCTCTACAACGCCGGTACGGAAAGCATTCCTGTTCCTTCTGAACAGATGATCTTTTGGCAGAAATTGCCGATGACAATCAAAGAAGCACGGCTTTCCGCCGTGTTTCAAGCGGAAAGCCTTACTACGGTCCATGCAATACGGACATGAGAGACGGCCATGAGTGCTCCATCCAGATAACATTCCATAGGCCGAAAAGTCGTTGATGGTCCACATAAGGGTTGCCTTCATCTAAAAATTCTGCTTCCTGGAAACATCGTACGTGTTAGCGCCTACTTCCCATAACTGATTCAACTCATCTATCAAAGGCTGTAAGTACACGTCAATGTTCCTCTTGGGATTGTTCGGACTAGGAATTATAACGGTTAGAAACATGTACTGAGTCTTCATGCACATCCAAGGCGGTAGGTTATACGGAGTAACAATCACAGGCCAGCACGAATACTGGGATCCCGAAAGACCAAAAGGAGTAAAACCGTCAGAAGATAGTCCCAACTTGACATTTCGCGGATCTGAAGCAAAATCTGGATACACTCGATCAAAGTGCTTCTACGCTTCTCCATCGGATGGGTGATCCAACACTCCTTCAATCTGTTCTCGCATGTGCCAACTCATATTTTTGGCCGTCTCTTTCACCATAAATAATCTTTGCAACCGCGGCGTTAAAGGCAAGTAGTGCATTGAATCGGTCGGTCTTCTTGCACCGGTAGACCTTCCTGTACTAGTTGTCTTATAGCGATCAGCACCACAAAATCTGCACACATCTGCGTCCTTGTCGTCTTTGTAGTACAGCATGCACCCATTGCGACAGGAATCGATTTTCTCGTATCCCATCCAGAGCGATCTCACCATCCTCTTAGACCGGTAGAAGTCTTTAGGCAACTTAGCACCCGCCGGCAAGATCTCTATAATCAACTCCAACACTCGGTTGTAGCATTCTTGCGACATGTTAAAATCTGACTTAATGCTCAACAGTCTTGTAACCACCTCCAACGGTGAATGATCCTCACAACCAGGATACAATAGAGTCCTTGCATTCTCCAGCAACTCCATGAACTGTGCAGCATCGGCGTTCGGTGCCTCCTCAGGTGCATCATGAACGAAACTAGGCCCCGCAGCGTCGAAAACCATGTTCACGCACCCGTCGTCGTATGCATGATTATCTGAAACAAAATTAGGTCCCGCATGCATATACGGCTCAACGTAAGGCTCCGGCTCTGATGCTAAAGACACAAGTTCTCCGTGTGCGGTCCACTGATAGTAATTAGGCGTGAAACCCCTCGAGTACAAATGATATGTCACTTCCACTTCTGGATAATATTTCACGTTATGACATTTCACACACGGACACTTAATTTTGGTGCCGTCCATGTACTGAGGGAACGCCTTAGCAAACTGCAGGAACTGCTCTACTCCCGCTATGTATTCATCCCGCACACCACACATATCATCAGGACGACGATTGTACATCCATGAATGATTCCGCAAGTAGTAATTCATATCCATTTGAAAATAATTCTGCAAAGATGGACACACATTATCCAACAGGCACAAATTCGTATATAATGTCTTATTATGGGACACACATTAGTAGCAGACAGTTACTAATAACAATGATATTGACCGATACCGATACGGTTTGGCATGTTCCGATCCGATACAGACCGATACCAAATATTGACCGATACCGACATTGGCATGTTCCGATACTATACAGACCGATACCGATACCAAATATTGACCGATACCGACATTGGCATGTTCCGATACCGATACTATACAGACCGATACCGACATTGGCATGTTCCGATACTATACCGACATTGGAGAGTTACTAATAACAATGATATTATCCAACAGGCCGATACCGACATTGGCATGTTCCGATACTATACCGACATTGGACAGTTACTAGACTACACTTCACTTACACCTCTGGATGACTTTGGCTCAAACCAGCCAAAGCTAGTTCAACGAGAGCTCCAAGAAAAAAATGGCTCTCCTCCCACAAACCACAATGGAAACTATACTTGAATAATGCACTCTATTCATTTGCGACTATTCCAGGTGTCCAAATTATAAGCAACCCTATATACATGGTACGAATTTCAAACATGTGACATTCATCCATAGCTACTGTTTAATTGTTTCATTCGGGGTTCTATTATGTGTAAAATATGCAAGACGCAAGTTACATTCCGGATGGACTTTTATATCAAATTGGCGTTTCTAAAACACTAGTCCAAAAACATGGAAATCTTTTATTTTCCTGTATCTCTGTTTGTTTGTCATGTATATTTAGAATCTGTCTAGGACTCTAGACTAATGACATTCTTCTTGATATTGGTTTCATGCACATTAAAAATACACTTTCTCAGCTACTATCTCTCCCCTCGTTTTAGGCATACTTTGATTCTTCACATCTTCCAGACCTAATTTAGAGCATATATATATAGTTTAAGAAAATCAAGAACATAGCAGCTTAAGTAATTTATAATTCCAAGAAAAGGTGTGGTATTGTGATTGAAATGCATTTTTGCTAAGGTCCAGAGTTTCGATCACATTCTATCATTATGTTACGTTTCATATCTCAAGGATTTTTTCTATCTATACTACTATATAATAAGAAAAGTTGAGGCTTCACCGTAATTTTTTTGTTCCAAACATATCCTTGTTTATGTTTACTGAGTAAAATTGTTCATTAAGTTTAAAATGGACAAGTAGGTAATTATATATAGGAAAAAAATTAAAGAGAGATTGTTGTTTATTCTTTCCGAGTAGTATGAAATGCACATGGAAATCTTTTATTTTCTAAATGCAAGACGCAAGCTGTAAGGGAAAACCCAAAACATGTCCAAGGATCGTGTCAGTGTCCAAGGGTCGTGTCCGTGTCAGTGTCAGTGTCCAAAACACGCACACACAGTGTCAGTGTCCAAAATTTCGAGTTTGTGTGTGTGTGTGTGTGGGTGGGTGGGTGTGTGTGTGGGAGAGAAGGAGGAGGAGGAATTAGGTTAGGGTTTACCGCCGGAGAGGAGGAGGAGCTCCAGGAGGAGGAGGAGCTCGACGGGGGGGGGGGGGGGGAGGGAGTCACCGCGGGGGAGGGAGTCGCCGGGGGGAGAGGGGGAAAAAAATTTCGAGTTTCGATTTTTCGAGTGAGGGGGAAAAGGGAGTCATGTGCCCTAAGTAAAAAAGTTAGCGACGTCCACTGTTGACGTCGCTAACCGTCGCAATAATTTTAATATAAGCGACATATTTTCTTAATATGTCGCTGAACGTCGCTATTCAGCGACATACTTTATCTAGTGTCGTCGAACGTCGCTATTCAGCGACGTATTGCGACGTTAATAGGAAGGAGTCGCTATATTATATAGTTAGCGACGTAATTTCATTCCGTCGCTAAACGACGTCGCTAATAGAGCATATTTTAGTAGTGGGAGGGGGGATTCGGTTATCAACATAGTTAATTTTTAAATTCTATTTTTTTTTAAATGGTTGATGATATACACGGCTTAGACGGCTTAAGATTGAGCCCTTTTGAAGCCCTCCTTTATAATAGTACTAGTCATGTCGTTGCACATATAAAAAAATAATGATACTATTAATAAAGTATATAAAAATTTAAATTATATTAGAATGTTTTAAAATATAATTTGACAATATTTTAATATGATTTTTTGATTATTTTTTAAAATTTTGAATATGTGTTTTGTCACGCCCGACCCGGAATCACCAGAATCACCGTCCTCGTTGGGGCGTGATGCCGCACGAGCTGGAGTTACGCTCGTGCAAGGCAAGATGACAAGTTCTCAAATGGTTATCTTTGAGTTGAACATTTACAACGAAAGGAAAATAGAGTATACGAAAACAATTCTCTTTATTGATATTCGAAATCAGATTACAAAGGCTTTCGATAGCCCAACGAAATTTGCCAGCTTGGCTACAACACTCAGGTTCTCTCTTGCCCACAAAGGATTTCACCATTCCATACATCATGCCTTCTATATCTCGGCCGCATCAATCCTGTCGCGAGTCCGAGCGTCAATGCGATCGTACGCTTCAATACGCTTCGACATTCCAAGCCTCAACGCGTTCAAGCAACACTTTGCCGCGAGCCATCCATGCCCTGCACCCTGCATGAAGCTGGTGGGGGATCAGTACGTTCGTCCTCGCATGCACTGAAGCAAAGATCTTCTTTCCAAACCGACATTTTAATATTTATGTTGAATCATGCAACTTAGCTTATGATCTTGCAACTTAGCCTCGAAAGGTGTCCGAAATAGTTGGTTACGTTACGGCGAAACTCGTTTGAGCACGACTTGCGATTTCGATAGAAATGTTGCACGATGCGAATTGTAATCGAATCGCACGATGTGCGACTTCGGCAAAAAGTTAGTTGACGCGAGTAATCGTGCCTAAGAAATAGTTGGTTACGTTACGGCGAAACTCATTTAAGTATGACTGAAAATATGCGAAACTTAGAGGGCGAGATCGTATGACTTGAGGGTTCGATGTTGGATAATCGGTAACTCAGTTACGCGATCGAAGTATAGCGGGATGCGGCAAATCGGAGAACGAGTCGATGCGTATGGAAAAGTTCGTTGCGAACTTGGATGTATGTGATGCGAGTTAAGTTGACGTTGGAACAAATTCAAAGTTGACCCTTACGTTATCGAAATAGATACGGCGTATCGAGATCGATACGTAAGGAAGCATAAGCACGATGTGAGAATACAAAATAGAGTGTGCCTCGCGCTATAAAATTTTGTAAGTAACGATACGAGAATGAAACGAACTGGTTGATCATGAACTTTGTGATTTATCAAAGACGAGGCTATAAGTCATCGACGATTGCTCGATGCGTATAGCATCTCGTATGTCGACCGCGAAATAAGATAGACTCGAACTCGGATCACCGTCCTCGCTGGGGCGTGATGCCGCACGAGCCTGGAGTTGCGCTCGTGCAAGGCAAGATGACAAGTTCTCAAATGGTTATCTTCGAGTTGAACATTTACAACGAAAGGAAAATAGAGTATACGAAAATAATTCTCTTTATTGATATTCAAAATCAGATTACAAAGGCTTTCATAGCCCAACGGAATTTGCCAGATTGGCTACAATACTCAGGTTCTCTCTTGCCCACAAATGATTTCACCGTTCCATACATCACGCCTTCTATATCTCGACCGCATCAATCCTGTCGCGAGTTTGAGCGTCAATGCGATCGCACGCTTCAATACGCTTCGACATTCCAAGCCTCAACGCGTTCAAGCAACGCTTCGTCGCGAGCCATCCATGCCCTGCACCCTGCATGAAGCTGGTGGGGGATCAGTACGTTCGTCCTCGCATGTACTGGAGCAAAGATCTTCTTTCCAAACCGACATTTTAATATTTATGTTGAATCATGCAACTTAGCTTATGATCTTGCTATGTTCTCCTTAGGGTCAATTTCATGGCATATTCGAAAGCGTAAAGCAAGTTATCATAGCAAGCATGTTATCGAATTGAATAGGCAAGCAAGCATTCTCGTGTTTGATTCGTGGCGCGACTCTTACTAAGTCGACGCATTCGCCCTTGCACCGACGCAAGGTGAATACGCCTATCCGTTTTTCCCTGTCATGTTATAAGTGCTCTCTATTCGGATCCATCCATGCAGGATATACGTATACCTTGTACTTCCAAACCCGTCGCCCTTAACTATATGAAGGTCACTAGCTTTTCGAGCTAGAATGGACTTATATTTATCGAATCGAAGCATAAGACGATGTTAACTCTGTGCGGTTGCTAACCAACATCAGAGGCCACCGAAATAATCGTAGCAAGTGGCTTATCACATTCACCAGACGGTCGCTACCCATCTAAATAAAGTGCACCAACAATACCGTAAACGAATCCCTCCTAGGCCGAACGGTCCCAGCGTCCTGGCGCGCCGCGTTCGAGGGAATATCCATGCACGAACTTTTATATCTTTAAGTCCATTTGACCATGCAACGAATCTTATATTTCATACAACCAAGCAAGTTCGCTTATCTCTATTTCAATTGGGACAACGCCCGAATGTTCTCAAAACGCCCGTAGGCCGCGAACATTTCGAAGGGCATCATGCCGTATTATCATCTCATATTTCTTCCGTTACCGTTCTATGTTCTTACGTTTCATTCTTCGTTTCAATGTTTCAATGGCATCATGCCTCAACTCAATGCTCGTCAACCGAACGACCCGAAGGTCTCGAACACCTTTCGAGGTATTATGTCATATCCGACAGTTCTGCCACATTCATGCCACAACTGTATTCTTTCGCAACGAAGTCATCTTTTATTATCCGTGCACATAGGCACGTTTCGACCATATTCTGATGTTCTATGACTTAGCATTCAATGTCTGTGGCTTGCGCGCTAGGGCGCTCGCCTATTGTCTTTCAATGTTCTAGCCGTTCTAACTCGTGCACGAAGGCACGGTATGGTTCGTGCACTAAGGCACTCGCCGAGTACAGTTATCCCATGTTATTGTGGCTTGCGCACCGAGGCACTCGCCTTTGCGATATCCAATGTTCCACAGCGATTCGTACGTTTGCCGTACGATTCATTTCGATTGTTCTATCTAGTGTTCGACATGCACTACATTTATCTCTCTATCGAGCCACGCCGTGGCGTTGATAGGTTAACTCAGCATACAATGATATATTTGACTTATCGAATGAAGGAGTAAAAGAAGTCAATCCTCTCACCTTGAGTCGATACGCCTTTATCGTTTCGTCGAGCCGATGCGGCTCGATTTCATATCTTTGTTGCACGGCACTCTCCTGACTTAGCCATTTGAGCACTTCGTGCTTTATGAATCATACGTCCGATTTGGGCTTACCGTGCCAACGCCTCAGTCCGTCGTAAGGCGACATTTGCTTTCGCGGACCCCTTACTGAATAAGGCAAAAGATCGACCTCTAACATTTCAGCGTAAACGTATAGCCTGCACATGAAACCAACTAAAATCAATACTTGCATCGATTCGGACTTGCGCCTTGGTCGATTCGATTTCTTAGAATCTTTGAGCCATCTCAACGCACTTATCCTTCGAGGCAACGCGGCGCTTCGCATCGATTCACTCGATGCATTCTTTGGGACAAGGTATCTCTTTGCATCGACTTAGTTCGATGCATTGCTCGGGACAACTTAATACTTTGTATCGATTCGCATCGATACGTAATCGGGTCAACGTAACTCTTTGAGTCAACGACTCAGCATAATGCACCGAGCGGAGCGGGGCATTACATGTTTGATTAGATAATGTTATATAGTTAGTTTAAACATAATTTTAATTTTAAATATATTCTAGTATATGGTAGTTTTTAATTTTTTACGTGAAGAGAGAGGATTCGGTTACCCATACAGAAGATAAGAAAAGGTAGTTAACTTTAAAATTTTATTTTTTTAAAAAAAAAGAAAAAAAATTGTTGATGATATACTCGGTTTAGACGGCTCACATTTGATCCGTTTTGAAGCCTCATTATAATAGTACTAGTCATCTTCACGTGCGTTGTACGTATAAAAAACCAATGATAGTATTAATAAAGTATATATAAATTTAAATTATATTAGAATATTTTTAATATAATTTAATATAATTTTAATATAATTTAATATGATTTGTTATGATTATTTTTAAATTATGGATATGTGTTTGATTAGATAATATTGTGTAGTTAGTTTAAACATAATTTTAATTTTAAATATATTTTAGTGTTAGGTTGTTTTAATTTTGTATGTGAGGGTTCGATTATCCATACAGAAGATGAAAAAGGTAGTTAATTTTAAAATTATATTATATTTTATTTTTTTTTAAAATGGTTGATGATATACACGGTAGATGGCTCAAAATTGAGCCGTTTTGAAGCCCCATATATATATATATATATATTATAATATAGATATATATATATATATATATATTTTCTTTTTCTTTTTTTTTTAAAAACCAAAGCCGGTGGACGACTCCACCCGACCTTGGCCCGGAGGCCGTGGCCACTGCCACCCAGCCACCTCCGTGGGAGGGAAGGCTCGAACCCGGTCCTTACCTCTGGTGCACGGTGGTGTTACCAGTACACCACGACTCGATGTGCCCCCATATATATATATATATATATATTATATATATATATATATATTATATATATATATATATATATATATATATATTGGAACCAGGTAAATTGTTTCTGGAACGCTTACACTGGAATTCGAACTCCCGATCACACGGGCCGCATGCATCTCTCTTAACCACTAGGCTATATATATATATAGCCTAGTGGTTAAGAGAGATGCATGTATAATATATATATTATATATATATATATATATATATATATATATAGATATATATATATAATATATATATATATATATAATAATATATATTTGGAACCAGGTAAATTGTTTCTGGAACGCTTACACTGGAATTCGAACTCCCGATCACACGGGCCGCATGCATCTCTCTTAACCACTAGGCTATATAATATATATATATATAATATATATATATATATATTTTTCACTAGGCTATAATATCTATATATATATATATATATATATATATATATATATATATATATATATATATATATATATTCTACTATATAATGATGTTTTCAAAACGGCTCAAAAGTGAGCTGTCTAAGCCGTCATTATATCACGGTCCATTTTATTTAAAAAATATAAAAAAAAAGTTGAAAAAAGTTTAAAATTATCAATATGGGGTCAAACTCAACCAAACAAGAAAATACATTGCACCTTAACCACATGAGTTAGAAGAATATTTAACTATAATTGGATAATCTTCTTATTATACGTGTTTACTAGTCTTCCACTATATAGGACTTCAAAACGGCTCAAAAGTGAGCCGTCTAAGCCGTTATTATCATGGTCCATTTTATTTAAAACAAAATAAACTATGTAAACAAATGTTGAAAAAAGATTAAAATTATTATATATTCAACATGGAGAATCGAATTCAACTATATATAAAAGTCTAGACTTTATATAACGCTTTTATGTAAAAGCTTTATTATAAACCAACACATATACAGAGAAGCACAACTATACATGAATTTTATGTACAACTGCGAACCTTTTATTTGCACAGCTCTCTACACCCTTTTATTTAGCTCTCTATAACCTTTTATTTTGTATTGAATTTTCTGTAGTGAACTGAATAAATATGATACCTTTTTATATTGAATGAATATAAGGAAGTTAATTACTACAATGATTTTCTACGTAGTACCGTATTAGTAAAGTATGCTTAGTTGAGAGAGAGCTTTAAACTGAATGAATATGATACCTTTTTTATTGAATGATATAGGGAAGTTAATTACTGCAATGATTTTCTATATACGTGATTGCTTAGTTGAGAAACTACGATACCTTTTGGTAAAGTATGCACACTACAGATAGATATTGTTTCCAATCCATCAAAAAGTTTGGAAATATGTTTCCATTCCATATAGGGAAGGTTAGAAATAATAAAAAATAAACTTTGATAAAAAAGGGTCCAATAGATATTGAAGGATAATTTTACCTCTCTTCAAGATGAGAAGGTTTCCGCATACAAAGTACAACATGATTGTAAATCTACTGTCAGCCTTATTCTTGTAATTTTTTTGGAAACGTTTGCTTTTAGGATCATAATAAAAGAGTAAGTTGATGCTTGTAAACATGATTCTTCCATCGTCCTCGATAGTCAAGAGTTCAACCCACCTCCCCCTCCTCATATAGTAGGAGTCGTAGGGGATGTCGATTGTGTATTCTTTCACCCAGATACCCTTGTCGTAGTTCTTGAGTAACCAAATGTCTGCACGATACCAGCGTTCGCTTAACCCAATCTGCACCAAGCACAAGAAGCCACCCACTTCCTTGAGCAACAAATGACAGTTGTGTTCGTACCGAGGAGAGACTGGGATCACCGACCTTTCCTCGTTCTCGAGGTCGAAGTGGGCTATGCCAGGACCCGAAGAAGATTTTGGCAACGCGTGGACGAATCCATTCAGAACAGCAATATTGCACACATCATACTTGGAAAAGAAGAAACTGAAGGGCGGGGGTTCTTCGTCGCCCTCCACCCCCCGGAGCCGCCTATCGTCAGGACCTGACAAGACGTCTCACAACACGTGTGGAAAAACAGCAACTTGTACTCTTCGGTGGACTCGACGTAACCTATTGCTGCAGCGATTTCTTCCCAAAGGAAATCCTGACCGAATATGTGATCATAATTATTTTTGCGTACATGAACCTTGATGTCGATCCGCTCTCCTGTTGCAGGATTCCAGACACGCATCTTGTCCTGATTATACACCAGCACGAGGCCGCGGCATGCCGACACCTTCTTAAGCAGAGGAGGCCTCTTGTCGAACCCCAAGTCGGCGGCTCTGCTCGCTACCCTGCTTTTTCCTTCGTGCTCGACGTCCATCTTCATGGTGAAGAAAGGAATACGGCTTACATGGTAGTTAGTGTTGGTGTTTTTGCCTTTGGACTAGAAAGATAGTCCCACATCGGCTACACCAAATGGTGAGTATCCCAATATAATGCATTGCTTGTGTTGAGTTGCACATGAGGTGTAGTGGGACATAAGTTTGTGCCATGTGGGAGTATTTTCTAGAAGGAAAAAGGATTAAATCCAACAAGAATGCAAGTTGATTTTGTTGTGCGGACTCGGACTCGGACACGGACTCCAGGATGTCTCGTGCATGCACGGAAGGGTTCGGGGGGTAGGCGTGGACTGGCACACTTCTATGCTGATTGTGGGATGATCTAAAATATCAAACTCTATTTTTGAGTATTGGTATTTTAGTCCCACATCGGATAGGAGAAGAGGTGAAGTCTCAACTCCACTCTATAATAGAGCCCCTTGGCCTCCTTTGAAAGATGCACCAAGAAAGAGTTGAGGGAGTCTGTTAAGTCCAGGAAGCTCGTTTAAGTTCAAATATTGACTTACGAGCGTTCCAGAAGTTCTTCGTGACTTGTTGGTTCCTGGAAGCTGTTCGTGCTCGTGTGGGGCGAATAAAGCTTTGAGCAACGGTGGTTCATTCACCCCAGCACTCATTCTCGCCTGTCATCGCTGCTATTGCCTTTTACAGTAACTTCTTTTTAGAAGCTCTACTGCCGATAGTCGCTTGCACAAAGTCCCTTTAGATTTTTTGTGTATTACGTAGAATCTTTTTAGATCCTCGTAATTCAGAATCCTCCAGGATTTCTGTTGCACATCTTCTTTAAGGTGTTGCATTTGAAACGTTGTCTGTACAATTGTTTCAGTTTCAGAATTTTCCATCGACAATTGTGCCTCGGCACTAACAATCTCAAAGCTTTATTGAGAAGATGGATAACTCTCGTGCTTCGCTCATCGATACCGGCTTTAACAAGTTGGAGAAATTCGATGGCGAACACTTCCAGATATGGAAACGAAAGGTCACTTTAAATCTTCAACTCGTGAATGTTGATCACGTGCTGTCAGAAGAAGAACCGATCGTTCCTACCACTGGATCTGCTGCGGCTGTGGCCGCTGCTACGACCAAGCAAGCGAAGTGGAAGAGAGAAAACATTATATGTAAACTACTGATACTCATTTCCATGGAAGACTCTCTGGCAGAGTCCTACTCCAAGAAGACATCTGCCAAAGAGATATGGGACTCCTTGGGAAAGCTCTATGAAGATGACGAGAACCGGTCCAAGATCTGCATGGTAGAAAAATACCACAAGTGGACCTTCGAAGACGAGAAGGCGATGCTGTCCCAAGTGAAGGAGTTTCTGAAGTTGCGTCAGAAACTAGAAGACGAGAACTTGCCCCTCGTCGACAAGTTTGTCGTTGGAGGGATCATCGCGAAACTTCCTGTAGGATGGAGTAACTTCTATGCAAGGATGCATCGAAAGAAGATGGAAATTAGCTTGGAAGATTTCTTGCAAGAGATCCATGTTGAGGACGAGATGCGCTCTCAACAGAAGATGGATACTCTATCCCAGCAACTGGCGAAGGCAAATCTGGTCCAAACCAGAGAGTACCAGGGGAAGCAGGCTGCTTTTCATCGCAAAAAAAAGGAGTTCACGAATCTGAAAGTGAAGGGTCCTGCTTTCAAGCAGCAGAAGTCTAAGTCCCATGTGACTTGCTTCAATTGTGGCAAGAAGGGCCACTACAAATCTGAATGCAAGTCCAAGCCCAAAGAACCAGGTGAGCCTAGTAAGGTTTCCATGGTTACTAATCTAATTGCCATGATAGCACAGGTTGCAACTGTGGGGGCTGACTTGGACTGGTGGATAGACACTGGTGCGATCTACCATGTCTGTTCAGATAAGAACTGGTTCGACTTCAGAGAAGGTCATAATGGCAAACCAGGCACAAGCTGAAGTACTGGGGATCGGGACGGTGGAGCTGAAACTCACATCGGGGAACACTCGGACGCTTCAAGGTGTGAAGCATGTTCCAGTAATTGCTAAGAACCTGATCTCTGGAAGTCTGCTCTGCAACGTAGGCTTGAGGGTGGACATCAATGCTGGCCAGTTGGTGATGTCCAAGAAGGGTACATTCTTCGGAAAAGCTTTCCAAACTGAAGGAATGTACAAGATTCAGCTTGTTGTAACCCAGCATGATAAATAAATGCAATCACTTTTTCTGATTATTCTCTTGAGTTGTGGCATAATAGGCTAGGACATGTTCATTGTAAAAGGATTAACAGAATGTCTAGTCTAGGACTTGTCTCCAAGTGTGGGGGTAAGGTAGAGAAATACGAAGTATGTGCTCAGACGAAGATCACAAGAAAATCCTTTCACAGGGTCCATCGAAGCACAGATCTTCTGGAGTTGGTTCACTCAGATATCTGTGACTTCAAACAATTCTCTAAAAAGGCCAGGATGAAGTATTTCATTACTTTCATCGATGACTTCTCAAAGTATGCTTTCGTCTACTTGCTCAAGTCTAAAGACGAAGCATTCGAGAAGTTCAAGGAGTTCAGGGCCGAGGCTGAGCAACAAACTGGACAACAACTCAAGATTAAGGAGTGATCGAGGCGGGGATATCGGTCTCATGAATTCTTATCATTATGTAAAGAACATTGAATCATCAATGAGACAACGGCTTCGTACTCTCCTCAATCCAACGGAGTAGCAGAAAGGAAGAACAGAACGTTGACAGAGATAATAAATTCCATGCTGTTGACTGCGGGTCTTCCAAAGTGCTACTGGGGAGAAGCTGCACTAACGGCAACGTTTATTCTGAACAGAGTGCCATATGCAACTTCCGACATAACTCCTCATGAACTCTGGTTCAAAGTCAGACCTAACTTGAATGTCATTCGAGTGTGGGGGTGTCTGGCTTATGTGAAGCTCCCGGATCTGAAGATTCAGAAGCTGGGGACAAGGACTACGAAGGCGATCTTCTTGGGGTATGCCGAGAAGAGTGCTCGAAGATTCCTTGATATCGAGTCAAACCATATCATCGAATCTCGCGATGCTGAATACTTTGAAGACAAGTTTGCAAAAGACAAGAATATTGTTCTCGCGGATCTTCCGAGAATGATGAGGGTACAAAGTAGACAGAAGTCTTTAATGAACCAGTAGTCCAAGATGAAGCTGTCGTCAAAGACACCGGCTGAACCAGAACTCGCTGAGCCGTCAACTAAGCGAACGAGGAGGCCGAAAGACTTCGGAGATGACTTCATCCCCTATCATATGGAAGCAGATCCGCTTACCTATGATGAGGCGATAAAGACCGAGATGCTGTATTCTGGAAGGAGGCGATAGACAACGAGATTGACTCAATCACCTCCACAACACATGGGTATTGGTTGACCTGCCAGAAGGAGCAAGATCCATCGGATGCAAATGGATCTTCAAGAAGAAGATGAAAGCAGATGGAACCATTGACAAGTTCAAGGCCAGACTAGTGGCCAAGGGTTTGCTCAGAAGCAGGAGATCGACTACTTTGACACTTATGCTCCAGTAGCTCGGATGACAACCATCAGATTGTTAATTGCTCTAGCAGCAATACACAAGCTGGTGATACATCAGATGGATGTGAAAACGACATTCCTTAATGGCGAGCTGATCGAAGAGATCTACATGCAACAACCAGAAGGTTTTGTCGTCAGAGGTCTGGAAGACGAAGTCTGCAAGTTGATGAAGTCTCTGCATGGTTTGAAACAAGCTTCCAAAATGTGGCATGAGAAGTTTGACAAGGTGATAAGGTCAAATGGCTACAGGATCAGTGAAACAGACAAGTGTGTCTATACAAAGTTCTGACGGAAGAAGAGTAATCGTATTCTTTACGTGGACGACATGCTAATTCTAGGTACGGATTTAAGCTGCGTCACAGAGACAAAGAAATTCCTCTCGACCAAGTTCTGTATGAAGGACTTGGGGGATGCCGACGTAATCTTGGGGCTCAAGATCATCCGGATAGGCACTGGAATAGCGCTGTCACAATCTCATTATATTGAAAAGATGTTCACTCGCTACGGGTATCAAGATATTCCTTTTATTGATACACCGTACCGGAGTGATCAGAAGCTGGAGCCAAATTCTAGGGAAAGCGTCAGGCAGTTGGAGTACGCTAGCGTCATCGGAAGCTTGATGTACGGTACTACTGCCACAAGGCCTGATATAGCTTTTGCAGTGGGAATGCTGAGTCGGTTCACTAGCAATCCAGGCGTTGAGCACTGGAAGCTGTGAAGCGTGTTATGAGATATCTCAAGAAAACTCAGACTTATGTACTTTTCTACAGCGGAGATCCGTCAGTAGTGGAAGGCTTCAGTGATGCTAGCTGGTGTTCAGATATGGAGAGCGAGTATTCCACAGGTGGATTCGTATTCGCCATGGGCGGAGTTGCTATATCGTGGAAGTCGAAGAAGCAGACTATGTTTCTCGCTCCTCCATGGAATCTGAATTCTTTGCATTGGATGCTTCTGCAGATGAAGCAGAGTAGCTTCGGGAGCTCATGTATGATCTTCCGGTGGTTGGAGCTCAGATACCGGTAATACCGATATACTGTGACAACCAGTGGCAGCAGCAGTGGCATCAAATAACTCTTCAATGGGAAGAAGAAAACGGTGCGGTTGAAGCACAGAGTAGTACGCGATCTTATCAAAGAGGTGTAATTGCAGTAATTGATGTTCGGATTCAGGAGAACCTGGCAGATCCGTTCACGAAAGGCCTCAAGCGCCAGTTGGTCGATGACACAGCTTGTAAAATGGGCTTGAAGGCATTCTGATAGTGTGTCTTTGTAATCCTACCATAAAGTTTTATGCTATTAGTTCAAAGAGAAATCTACTAGGCATCTAACTTTTGGTTCAAAGGAGGATCACTGACTGGGAAACTATCAGGTAGCAGTGGGTACTTGTTCTCTAGAACATGGAAGGGATACGGACCCATAACCACTGTTGTCTACTATATATTTTTCTGCAGAAAAAATTGATCCTATGGAAGGTTTAAACGCCTTAATGAGTTCTCAGGCAGAGTGAATGCCTGGTGTGCTTTACAGGAAGCACGGTAGAGCAGCACTACAAGGAGTGAAACTCCATGCTACAGTGGGGTGACTCCACCATGAGGTTCCCAGGTAGGGGTAATGCCTCGACTTTGCAAGCCAAGTCACAGCGGAGTAGCACCGCAAATAGGCAGGTAGCCTAATGCTGTATGATAATCGAAATAAAGAGAAGTGGACAGCACTACAAAGAGGACGATGTCCTCATGTTACAGTGGCATGACACCACGAAGAGGTACCAGGTAGGGTAAAGCCTCGGCTTTGCGAGCCATGTCATAGCGGCGTAACACCGCACGGAAGCGCAAGGCTTCATACTGGGTAGTTTGGCACTACAAAGAGGCCTGTGACCTCATGCTACAGTAGTATGACACTACGATGAGGTACCCAGGTGGGGTAAAGCCTCGGCTTTAAGCCATGTCATAGCGGCATAGCACCGCAAAGAAGCGCAATGCTTCATGCCATGACTCTTTATAAAGAACTCACCTATAGTGTATGAACAGAGATATCAGGCCGTCTCTTGAGGGTAAACTTGTAGACGCCCAAAAATTATACACCGAAACCAGGCTGGCACAAGGCCTTCAATATGCAGCCAGAGGCACAGTTGATGTCATTATGAGTAGGAAGAATTGCAGTTATGATGCAGAATTCAAGGCGTAGTCCATTCTTGTATCATGCTGTTATTTAACCTATGCGGGAAGATTCAAGTCGTAGCGATCTCTCCTAATGCATGATGGGCAGTCACTGTGGGGAACGCTCAACCCATATATTGAGATATGTGGGAGATTGTTGGTGTTTTTGCCTTTGGACTAGAAAAGATAGTCCCACATCGGCTACACCAAATGGTGAGTATCTCAATATAATGCATTACTTGTGTTGAGGTGTGCACATGAGGTGTAGTGGGGCACAAGTTTGTGCCATGTGGGAGTATTTTCCTAGAAGGAAAAAGGATTAAATCCAACAAGGATGCAAGTTGATTTTTGTTGTGCGGACTCGGACTCGGACACGGACTCCAGGATATCTCGTGCATGCACGGGAGGGTTCGGGGGGTAGGCGTGGACTGGCACACTTCTATGCTGATTGTGGGATGATCTAAAATATCAAACTCTATTTTTGAGTATTGGTATTTTAGTCCCACATCGGATAGGAGAAGAGGTGAAGTCTCAACTCCACTATATAAATAGAGTCCCTTGGCCTCCTTTGAAAGATGCACCAAGAAGAGAGTTGAGGGAGTCTGTTAAGTCCAGGAAGCCCGTTCAAGTCTCATGAAATATTGACTTACGAGCGTTCCAGAAGTTCTTCGTGAACTTGCTGGTTCCTGGAAGCTGTTCGTGCTCGTGTGGGGCGAATAAAGCTTTGAGCAACGGTGGTTCATTCACCCCAGCATCTCATTCTCGCCTGTCATCGCTGCTGTTGCCTTTTACAGTAACTTCTTTTTAGAAGCTCTACTGCCGATAGTCGCTTGCACAAAGTCTCTTTAGATTTTTTGTGTATTACGTAGAATCTTTTTAGATCCTCGTAATTCAGAATCCTCCAGGATCTCTGTTGCACATCTTCTTTAAGGTGTTGCATTTGAAACGTTGTCTGTACAATTGTTTCAGTTTCAGAATTTTCCATCGACAATTGTGCCTCGGCACTAACAGTTAGAAGTTATTACGAGGAGCGTCGGAGGCTTTTGTTCGGACCTCCGTCGATGGAGTCGTAGGAACTCGGGATCGGAAGAAAGAGGTACCATGACTTGGAGACGCAAACGGAACTTGCATAGTGTCCTCACACGAAGACGTGGGAGAAAGAAGAGACGACATCTTCTTCTTCTTGGGACGACCTTGGCTCTCTTGGAGGAGGATGCCATCAAGGGATCGATCGAGTAATTCATAGGGATCTGTCCTGGTACAGGCCTATATCTATATATAATTCCTCATATTTCCATTTAGGCCTTGTTTGGTTTGCGAAATCTTCGGGTTGGAAAAAGAAAGTGATTACTTTCATATGTTGGCTGCCAAAGGAATTGAGAATGAAAGGAAAGTGATTCCTAATAGAAAGGAAATTAGGGGGATAAGTGATTCCATCCATCCAAACAAGGAATAACTTTTCCACATGTTCCTTTCCCAATTCCTTAGCATTACCAAACAATGGAAAGAAAAATCAATGGGAATTAAAGTTTTCCAAAGGAAAGGAAATAACAAGAAACTGATTGCCCTAAGGCCTCGTTTGGTTCACAGATTTAAGGAACCAGGAAAGGAATGTTGTTCCTTTCCTTTCTTTGGTAGCCACAAATTGGGAATCAATTTCCTGACAAGAGAGAAAATGAGAGAGAATATGGTTCCACTCATGACCCGTGAAATTGATTTTTCCTCCTCCTTTCCCAACATTTATTACAGAAAATTATGACAAAACTAACCTGTGTTATTGCTTATTTTACCATTAACTCCTCGTAGGTCCCTTTGGATTTTCATAATGTCATTTTTTTTTAAAAGGTAAGAATATTATTGGAACATTGATGTATTTTGCTTTCCTTTTCTGCACCAATCAAATACTGGAAAGGAAATCAAATGGTCATTCCTAGATGGTTTCTTTGCTATTCTTTGCTTTACCAAAGAACATAAAGAAAATGTGACAGGATTTTTACTTTCCTATTTCCATGGAAAGTACAAGGGAATCAATTTTCCTTCAGTGAACCAAATGAGGCCTAAGGATAGGTTTACTTCACTCTCCTATTTTGTCCACCCCACTGTCATCCCTATATTATCCGTTGGATTAGATTTAGAATTACGGTTCATATCAAATCTCTACATCCAAATTTAGAAATACTAAATCATCCCTACATTACATTAATATATAAGAGAGAAAAATCAGGGCCGGCCCTAAGGATAGGTTGCCCTATTCAAACTTGTTTTTGGTTGCCCCTTAACCCTTATTGTAGGCCGATCCTAGAGGGTTACCCGCAACCTCGACCTATATTAGAATCACGCTGAGCCTGGAGGTTGTCCAAGCAGAGGGGATTGCCCAAGCCCCAGGTCTTGTTGGCTTACCCAGGGCCGGCCCTGAGAGAAATTGAGATAGAGAAAAAAAAGAAACCTAATTTGAATCCGAATTTAGTTTCTTTTGAAAAAAATCGGTCATTTAAAATTTTGATATTCTCTAAAATATTTTGAGGCCTATTTAAATCTTTTAAAATTTCGATATTAAAAAAATAGTTCCATTCAAAAAATTTCGCTCATTTAAATTTTGAAACCTAATTTAGTCGGTTATTTAAATCTCTAAAATATATTTTAAGCCTAATTTAAATATTTTTAGATTAGAGCATAGAATAGAACAACATTTTTTCAATCTTTTACACTTTCGGTTAGATTCAAATTATTTTAGAGGGCACTGAAACGATGGTCTAAAAGGAAAAAAGAAAAAAAAATCCCAAAAACTTTTTACTGTCTAACGATTTTTAAAATGGGTTACTAAAATTATTTTCAATTAATAAAGGAAACTATAAATGCTATTTTCAAAAATTGTAATAAGTTGATGATAGTTTTGGTAACTCATCTTGAAATTCCTTTATTTCTATAGTAAATTTATATCATATGAGTATCTTTATTATTTTTGAGGGTATATTTGGTATATCATACGAGTATCTTCCTTATTTGTTGACGTATTTCATTATTTGTTGACGAGTATCTTTCTCATTTGTTGACGTATCTTTGTTATTTGTTGACCGACATGAAAGTCTGAGCTTCTGCTTTTACTTTCATCAAAACTTCTGCTTTTACTTTCATATTGAAATCCCTAATACATGTACAGAATTTTATGTGAATTACATGCAAACTCTATAGACTGTTTAGTTGGAGAGATTTTTTAATCTGAACTGACTGAGCATCTGATTAGCTAACTATATTAAAGTTAGTAACAAAGTAGATGATGGCTGAAAATTACAATTTCTATTATTTTTTCCGATATTTGAAAATGTCCAAAAATTAGAAGAAGAAAAAAAGGTGAATAATTGGTGATGGAAAGTAAATTCATGGAGTGAGTGTAAGAATTATTTCCCCACCTTTTTCTTGGAAAATGCTAAGTTTACAACCAAATAATTATAACATTCTTACAACCTCTCTCACCTCCCCCTTACACATGGGTCCTACCAGGTCCCACCTCCCCTCTCAATCCCTTGCTACATGGGCTCCATTCGACCCCACCACTTTCTCCCCTCCTCCATTCGAAGTCCGACAAATGGCGGCACTAGCAGATCCAGGATTATAATTGACTGGGGGCACAATTATAGAAGATCCCGGAACAACACCTTTTAAAAAAAATTTAGAGAACAATATTGTATTACAAAAATTTTACTGGGAGCCCCACCCCCGAATGACTGCCATAAGGATCCGTCATGGCGGTTGTAAAGGGATGGTAAGTATTTGGTTTTTTTCTTTCACTTTGGAATAATTTTCTTTCATACTAACCTTTTCCAAGATTCATATTCCATTCTATGAACCAAAGGTGGCCTAAAGTTTCATTGCTGGCATTCCTTAACTTCCGTACTAGAAAAATCTTATCATTCCTATCAGCTGATAATATCATAGAGTGAATCTAATGATGGAGCCAGTAAACTATATTGGAGTCCAGTCTGGATTTGGTAATAACATATTTATGGAGTCCAAATCTGATTAAATATTTGATTTAATTTGGTTTGGATGTTGGAGTCCAGTCTGGATTTGGTAATAGCATATTTGATTTAATTTTATTTGGATGTCCGTAACTAGTGCTGGGCTATTTTAGATATAATAGGAATCTTATTTGAGGGTTTTCCTATTTAAGAGATCATATTATAATCTAAAATAGGATGTTGATGGCTATTTTAGGTGTAGTAGAATTCTTATTTGAGAGCTTCCTATTTAAGAAATTCTATTATAAACTAAAATAGTTTTTCTCATCCTATATATATATATATGGGGTGAGGGTGGAGGCACAAAGTACAGCACAAAAGTGGAGATTCGAGGTGCTGAAATCTAAGATAAAGTTCCGCACTTTGCTCTTAGGACTTCGTCATTTAAGACAGAAGGAAGAATAGATCTAATCGAGGGGTTGTCAACTTCGGTTAGGAAGATAGAAGAAAGAATAGATCTAATCGAGGGGTCGTCAAGTTCGGTTAGGAAGATTGCTACGGGTTGGTGAGCGATTTCAATTGTAATCTCTTTCTTTTCTTCTTAAGTGTGGTTAGGGGGTTGAACCTATTAGGGCAAATGGTTCAACATTAGTTTTTGTCAATCTTGTAATTTCATCTGAGTTATAGAGATTGAGATTTGTCCAGGTGACGTAGTCACTGCCATATACTTGTCTTTATCTGTGCTTGGTGTCCGATAGACGGGGTTGGTTATTTCAGATGAGTTGGCCTAAGTTTCCGCTGTGGTAACGTCTCAGACATAATATCTGAGCGCAGGAGAGCGTATCCGATTCCCAACAAACTAGACCTTTTCTAAAGTGATCATACTGAAAATCACTTTCTCAAGTTTAGCTTTTAAAAAGATGGATGTACTTGAAGCAAATCATGTAAACATAATAATCAAATGCACTCCAATGATTCTGAAACCATGGTATACATAAGGAAGAAAAATAATCAAAGTAAATATTAGATGCCCCCAGATAACATAACTCCACATTCGGGATGAGTATTCGTTTTAATTTGTTTCAACCAAGCCGATTTTTTCATAAACCGAAACAACCAAAATTGAACAAAATAAAACCAAAATCGAACCAAATTGAGAGAGAACCGATTTAAACCGAATCAAAATAATTTTTGGTTCGGTTTTATTCGTTTGGGCCGCTTTTAATAATGGGCCGGACCTAAAGTCAGACAAACACACACCCATACAGATAAAAGAGTGGGCCCAAAGTAAAGTTTATATAGGCTTTAAAAGTAAAATACGCACAAGATGTCCAAAAATTCACAACCTAACAAATAATTACAACACCATGTTTCCTCCCTTTACAAATAACTAGGGGTAGGGGTGCAATCAAGCCGAGTCTAGCCAAACTTTTCTAAGCTTGAGCTTGGCTTAACTAGAACTAATCGAGCTCAAGCTTGATAAGTTTTTTTTATTTATTTTGGAACTTGAGCTTGGCTCGAGTTCGTTTATATTAAGCTTGAGTTTGACTTGGTATAAGCTCAAGCTCGGCTTGATAAGCAAGCTTGATTCAAGCTTGATAAATAAGCTTGGCAAGCTCAAAATCAAGCTCGTTAAGATTGATTCAAGCTTAACGACCTCAATTTCAAGCTAGGTACGCTTGAATTCAAGTACTTGTAATATTACAAGCTATGGAACACAGGTGAGTCCTATACATTGTCAAAAAAGGAAACTACAACACAAGATACTAAATACCAACATTCCTGAAAGAGAAACTGAGAACCAAAGGAGTGGTCGTCAAGTAATGAAGCCATAAATGCAACTATCATATATGAAGCATGAAATAAAGACAGTTATGGTCATTCATTCTTTACGAGCAGCACTTATGATCCGCTATCACGTTGCGTCAATAGATGTGACAAAGTTTACAATGTATGGAGAAAAGAATTGAAGAGTATGTAGTATGGCATACCACTTGATCGATGAATATTACCTAATTTTTAGTGGACGATAAATATCGACGGTATCGTCATATATTGATGGTATCGGCACTATCGACAGTTTCGGATTGGAGTACCGAATTTTTGGTAACGAAAAACAAATTATCAAGTATTAAACTTTTGATTTTTTTATACATTTAGTCATAAATTTAAATATTCGTGTGTTACTTTTACTAGTTTTGAAATTGAATGAAATAATAGTCTCCCTTGTTGATTGGTTTACTTGCGATTAATAATTTATTTTTGCTTACATGCCTTTACAATATTATTGTGCTTTTACACCCTTCATGTTCGGTCTTTTTTATTTTTTTTTTGTTTGTTTGTTTGCCAAATTGACGAAAACAGTGATGATGTCCAATGTTGGTATCGATCGAAACATACCAAACCATATGGTTTTTGGCTGTATCGGATCAGTACCGGCTAATACTGCAAACTATAATTTTACATCATGAGAATATAGGGGAATAAATATGATACATTTTTATATCGTTTTTGGCCATATCGGATCGGTATTGGCTAATACAGCAATGATTTCTCTGTAGTACCCTATTCGTAAGGTATGCACAATACAGATAGATATTGTTTCCAATCCATCAAGAAGTTTGGAAATAAATTTCCATTCCATCTAGAGAAGGTTAGAAATAAGAATAAAAAAATAATAATGAAAATAAAACTGGATCCCCTAAGCTATAGCTACAGTTGATATTAAAGGATAATTTGATTTTTTAAAAAAAGGTTCTGATTTAAAAAGACATACATATATACTCAAACAGCTGGGCATCTGCCTATACAACCAATTTGACCTCTCTTCAAGGATGCAAATGTTTCCGTGTACAAAGTTGACCACATAAAATTATTCTTATCCTGGTCCTTGTAAATTTCTTGAACACTTTCGCTTTGAGGATCATAATAAAAGAGTGAGTTTAAGTATTTACTTGTAAACAAGATTCTCCCGTCCACCTCGATCAGCAAGGGTTCAACCATATAACCCGTGCTACATGCCCTCCTTAGATAGGAGTCGTAGGAGAAGTCAATAGTGTACTCTTTCACCCAGATACCCACCTCCTTCAGGAACCAAATGTCTGCATGACACCTATATATGCTAACCAAACACAACAACCCATTCACTTCCCTGAGCAAAACATCGTAGTATTCGGACTTGGGACCAAGATGGCACGGTTCTACGCTTCGGACCACCGACCATTCCTCCTTCTCGAGATCGAATCGAGCTATGCCATCAGAAGGAGATACCGACAACACGTGGACGAATCCATTGACAGCAGCAACGTTGCACGAGGAAAAGAAAAGACTGAACGGCGGGTTCTTCGTTGCCCTCCACCCCCTGGAGGAGCCTATCGTGAAGACCTCGCAGGACACGTCCGAGTGGAAAATCTGCAACTTGTACTCTCCGGTGGACTCGACGTAACCTATTGCTGCGAATACGCGACCAAAGTTGTTTCCGCATGCAGGAACATCGATGTCAATATGCTCTCCTGTTGCAGGGTTCCAGATGCGCATCGCGTACCGATTGTACACCAATACAAGGCCGTGGCACGCCGACACCGTTTTAAGCAATGGCGGGCACATGTCGAACCATTCCAATTCGGCAGCCGAGCCCGCTACCCTCCTTCCTCCGACCATCTTCATGGTGAAGAAAGGAATACAGCTTGCGTAGTAGTCAGGAGTTATTACGAGGAGAGTAGGAGGGTTTTGTTCGGACCTCCGCCGATGGAGTCGTAGGAATTCGGGATCGGAAGAGAGAAGATGGTACCATGACTTGGAGACGCAACGTAACTTGCAGAGTGTCTTCACAGGAACACGTGGGAGGATCTCCCACGTTATGATATCGGAAGAGAGACGATATCTTCTTCTTCCTGGGACGACCTTGGCGCTTTTGGGGGAGGAGGATGCCATCAAGGGGTTGGATCAAGTCATTAATAGGGGATCTTTCTCTGGTTATTAGCATGTGTATATATATAGGCGGAAAGGCAATATAATATGATTGGTTTCTCCATACCTATGTATATAATTCCTAATATTTCCATTTACTTGATTATACTAATTTTAGTATAATACTTAATCCTAGTTATATTAGGATTTGCCCTAAGGATAGGTTTACTTCACCCTCTATTTTGTCCACCCCACTATCATCCCTATCCCTATCCCTATCCCTATCCCTATCCCATCCGTAGGATATGATTTAGAGGAAATATACCATCCGTTAGGATAATTAGGTTTCATAAGGTCTTATCTCATGATTATATTTTTTTTATGGATAATACATTATCCTAGCTATATTACGTTTTATTATATTCTATTTATTTCCTTATGAATTAATATTATCTATTTAATTGTTTATTTAAATTAAAATGAAATCTTGGTTAGTTAAAAATTCGTGACTTACTTATAAGCTATTTAGTTAAAAGTATTTAAATTCTTAAACCTTGTAATAAAATATTTAGAGAGTCTCCAGCCCTAGCCAGGGCCGACCCTGAGTTGATGGGGGCCCAAGGCGAAACTTTCAAAATAGGCTCCCTATACATAATGTTAAAAAAAATGTAAGTGTAACAAAAATTTGCTTCCACCAAGATTTGAGAACCAAGGACCTCTAAAGCAAAAGTCTAACATTAAAACCACTACACTACAATATATTTATGTTAAGAAGAGCACATGACATATACTAGTCCTCTTGTAGATAGATGCATGTTGGTGCCCTTTTGTCGAGGGGGGCCTGGACCGTCGCCCGGCCTACCCTGGGCCAGGGCCGCCCCTGGCCCTAGCTACCCGCCCACACCACCTAATTTTTTTTCCTAAATAATATTTTTAAAATATTGATTACTATATATATATATGACTTTTTTGTAATTTTAAAATATATAATAGTTTGATCCTCTAATATACAAAGAATAAGCTAACTTTAGTGGTAGTGCTTTGGGCTTTTAATTGAAAGGTAAGAGTTTAAATCTCATACTTTACATACATAATTTTTTGCTTCCTCTTTTGTAACACTTTGACTTTTCGTTTTTTGCTTATTCCGGTTTGAGTTTAGTATTTTTTTTTTTTTTTTTTTTTTTTGCTATTGTTCAATTAGCATGGTAACTTTAAAGATTTTTATATGTAGTTATGGTCCCTCAAGAACTTTAATCATGTCTCCGTTCCCTGGTGATATAATTTATATGTGGCATGAGACAAAAGACAAATGTTTTATTTTTCTAGATGACAAGACTAGTTTACAAAGAAATGACAAATGTTTCTAGATGACAAATGTTTCTGAAGGTTGGCAAGAATACTTGGCAGATTAGAACATCTCCTCATATTACGCACCTTTCCTATAAAGTTTTCATTGCTAGCATCCCTTGACTTCCATTCTAGAAAATTCTTATCAGATGATAATATCATAGACTGAATCTAAAGATGGTGATCAAACATTGATACTCGCTCCTGTCAAGTTTAGCTTTCGGAAAAGAAGAAAGGATATACTTTGTTTCCATATACCAATTCGATTGTCATAGAAAACAAATACGGATATCCTAATCATCTTGGCTTTGGGTGCATCCTTAAAAAGTTGTAAATGTTAGTTTATACTGTGGGATTGCTTCCCTTTTATAAAATATTTTACAAATTTTAGAAGATAGCTCCAAGGGAAATCCCAAAGACAATGAGTAACAAAAACATAAATATTTTTCCGAGATTCGAATCTTGCACCTCTTGTAAAATATTCTACGGCCATTTCAGTCACATGGACTACCACATATCCCATGCACACAAGTCAATGCAAAGAAGAGCCTTATATTGAAATACACATTTGAGATTCTATATTATGTGGGACAAAAATCTTAGAGCTCAAGATCAAAAACCCAGTTTATATATGCCCTCAGAAGAAGAAGAAGAATCATCATCTACCAATTCAACCATTTCATTTTATAATCCAAATATTATTCCAAGGCTCACAACTACAGCATAGGCTTCCAACCAAGCTTGTGCACAACATACAGAAATAATTGGAACCTCCACATAGATACTATAGACTAATACAAACCATTTTCTCCTGTGTCAAATAAATTAAGTTTACGTAAAGAAGCAAAGGTCAAAATGGCGACGGAAGTGAAGCTCCAGGGATGGCAAGGGAAGTGAAGTGAAGCTCCAGGAGACTGGACGGGAGGGAAGGATGGTGGGTGGGCCGGTGGGGGTGGACGGCCCGCCGGAGGATGGATAGCTGTTTTTTTTTTTTTTTGTGGTGGTGGTGGGTGGAGGGGAGGGGGGGGGGGGGGGGGGTGTTGAGGAGCCGACGAAATCGAGGATGGTGGGGGAGTCGGACGGCGAGAGAGGGGGGGAAGGGGGAGGCTCCATGGCCACGCCGCGACCACAGGTGATGGCTAGGGCACTAGCAAGGGAGTTATATATATATATATATATATATATATATATATATATATATATATATATATATATATTTGAAGAAATGGTACTATATTAGAAGATAAGAAAAAATTACAGGCTACATCTCCAGCTCCCAATTGTCAACTACTCATCCCGTTTACAAACATCTAATGTCACTATCTATACTATGAAGAACTGAATGGATAGAAGATTGCACGTCCTCAAAAATTCTCCTGTTCCGCTCCCTCCAAACGTGCCAGACAGCCGAGAGCAGCCTAATACGAGCCTTATTATAGATGCTGTCCCCTCGAGTCTTCAGATCGGCCATCTCCTGAATAATGTCATGAAACCCAATAGCCTGCGAGAGAGGCAAGCCGATAATATCTCTACATTTCTGCCAAATGGCCCCTGACCAAGTACACCGGAAGAAGATATGGTCCCTGGTCTCTCGACCACTTCCGCATAGCACACAGTCAAGATCAGGAATAGTGACGCCGAACTTGTGAAGTCTGTCCTTGGTCAATAGCCGATCACGGACCGCCTTATATGCACATAGTTGCCATTTAACCGCCACTTCCTTAGTCCAGATGACGTCCGTCCACTCTATCTCCTCCCCATGCTGACGCACAGACTCGTAGGCCGCCTTGCTAGAGAACTTCCCCTCAATCGCACCCTCCCACTCCCAATGATCTGCTCCGCCCACTTGAGCCAGCTGTACGCTGCTAATCTCTTCTGCCAACCAATGGCCGAACGGCCTAGCTGAGAGCACCCAGCTCCCGTCCTGAATCAAAACAGCCACTTCTTCCGATTTCCCAAACAATTCGAACATGGACCACCAGAATCTATCCACTAGACTCCGGTGCTTCAGCCACGGATCGAACCATAAATTGGTCGATCTCCCGTCGTGTATGACCCTGTTAATATTAGCTTTCAGTGCATGTCGAATACGTAGTATATTCTTAAAAGTCACCGAAAAATTGTTGTCTATATTCATAATCCAGAAGTTGCCAGTGCGCACGTATCTGTTGTACGTCCATCTCGCCCATAAGGATTTGCCTTCCAGTAATATCCAGGCCTGTTTCTGCAAGGCTACTTCCCGGAGAACTCTCAGGGAACGTAGTCCTATTCCACCCTCCCTCTTCGGCCGACATAACTCGTCCCATGCAATGGCATGATACCCTCCCTTCCATACAAAATTAGCACAAAGTCGCTCAATTTTCTGAACGGTTTTTTCTAGGATATGGATGGCCTGCAACCAATAAGCAACAATAGCAAATATAACAGCACGCACAAGCTCAATACGTCCCCTGAAGGATAGTAATTGGGCTTGCCACCCCTCCAGTCTGCCTTGCACATACTGAATCAATCCTGCACAATCAGCGTCTCTAGCATAATTGGTCGATAGAGGGAGGCCGAGATACCTGACTGGAAGCTGCCCTTGTTCTATACCAAGTAGATTAGACCACACTTCTTTCTCCGGACAATCTTTGTTGAAGTAAACCTGACTCTTGTCCCTGTTCAGTTGTAGCCCTGCCAGCCGGGCAAACTCCTCCAAAATCTTGTTGAGTGTGCTGATACTCCTCCTGGACGGCTCAATAAATACTAATAAGTCGTCGGCGTATATGAGATGGGAGACAATGGGCTCTATTTGCCGAAACAGAGGGACAAGCTGCTTCCTGTAGATAGCAATATCCATCAAACACGTGTAGTACTCCATCACCAAGGTGAATAAATAAGGAGAGAGCGGATCCCCCTGCCTCAGTCCCCTATTACTCCCAAAATACCCATATGGCTGACCCTGTATAAGTATAGAGAATGTGGGCGTGGAAATACACTCGCGTATCCGGTCCACCCACCACTCCTCGAATCCCATACGGCGAAGGATTGCACAAACAAAATCCCGGTTGACCATGTCGTAAGCTTTCCGGAGGTCCAACTTAATGCACCCTTTCAGACCTCCAGCTTTATTGAAGTCCCGAACCAGTTCATGAGCCAACAGACAATTCTCTGCGATAGATCTGCCTTTAATGAATGCCGACTGATTGGCGGATATCAGCCCCTTCATAATATCCTGCATCCTGCTGCACATAAGGTGAGAAATAATTTTATAAATAAAATTACAACATGCTATGGGTCTGAAATCGCTCAAAGAAGTGGCTCCCTCCTTTTTTTGGTATGAGAGTAAGGAACGTGTGATTAATTTCTTTCAGCAGTCTGCCTGAACTGAAGAAATCTTGTACTACTAGCAGCACAAGATCTTTCAGATGATCCCAATGAGTTTTGTAGAATGTCGAATTAAACCCATCTGGCCCAGGAGCTTTATTTGGATCCGCCTCCTTCACAATTTGTTCAACCTCCTCCTTGGAGACAGCTTTCTTAAGTAAGTTATTACCTTCCTCAGTAACAATTCTCTTGCAGATAATAGTCGAGAAATCAGACATGTACCCGGTTTGGTTGTAAAGAGAAGAAAAGAATTGTATAGCTTCCTCCTGAATCTCACTATCCACTGCCATGACCCATCCAGTTCCGTCCATAAGCGGACCAAAATTATTACGATGGCTACGAGACCGAACCATGGCATGGAAGAATTTGGACCCTTGATCCCCATCTTTAATCCAGCTGCACTTGGCCCTTTGTTGTAGATGAACCTCATCAAGGAATCGAAGTTGCCGCACCACATCCTGTAGCCGAAGTTCTTCCTCGAGGAGGACCGAATTGTTCGGCTCCAATTGTACTCGTTTCTGGACCGCCTGGAGTGCAGCGGCCTGCTCCTGCAGGTCCGCCCTCGGTCTTGCTCTGTTCCAAGCCTTAAGTGTGCGATTAACCTGCTTCAGACGTTGCGTGATTTGGAATTGAGGATTACCGCTGATGTCAGAAGAGAACCCTCCCGAAATAGCCTCCTGGTACCCAGCTAATAATGGCCAAGCATTATTAAACCAGAACGGGAGACGTCGGGGAGTGACAACGGGGGCCAACTGGATCAAGATAGGCGAATGATCGCTGGTTCCACAAGGTAAAGCCTCCGCCTTGCTAGCTGGGAACAACTCCAGCCATTTACCATTACAAAGAGCTCTATCTAGGATGCACGCAACGCGATTGGTCGAAGAGCTATTGCTCCACGTCCATGTTTGTCCAGATCTCTCGAGGCTGGTAAGGCCAGATGTAAGTAAACAGTCCCGAAAATCGGCAAGGATGAACTCCGGGACTGGTCGACCTCCCCACTTTTTCTCCTCCGCCAACATGGCGTTGAAATCCCCGCTCAGCAGCAATGGGACTTGACCGTCATTCTGACTTGCCACCTGTACAACGTCCTTCCAAAGTTGGAAACGTTGTCTGCGATCGTTATGACCGTAGACAGCTCCTACTTGCAACTGGAAACCACCTTTATTAGTTAAATCCATGAGAATAAGTTGATCGAACATAAAGCGTACCTGACCAGACCAAGTGCGCGTATCCCACATGAACCAGATGCGTGCCGAGTCACTGAACTCCCTGTTATGAATAGATGACCAATAAGCTGGGGTCCTCTTGGTTATCCTATCGACTGCTTTGATCTTGCTCTCCAGAATGGCTACAATCGAACACTTGTGCGTTCTAATCAAGTTCTGCACCTCCTTCCACCTACCGATCGAGTTCACTCCCCGACCGTTCTAAGTAATTAGAGACATTAATTCAGATTGGGGGGGGGGTGTCCTGTCGGTTCTTCCCGCTCTCCCTCGGACGACTGGGAGAGGCGTTCACTTCACCACTATATGCTTGCCCATCCATTGTGCCTGAGCCAGTAGCTACTTGCGTGGAGGCTTCACGTACTAGCAGCGTCCACCTCGGATTTGCCATTGTCAATTCTACATCTTCTTCCCTCCTGTCGATCCGACTCGATGTCATCCCATCTCTATCTATAACCCCGCCATGGAGGGACGCCCGCTTCGCTGCTCTAGTAGTAGCTCCATCTTCCTGGTCCCGTTTGTTGGAAAAGAAGCGCGGAAACCTTTCCCCAAACCGGAGAGTACCTGCGAGAGGACCGAGCAAACAACGCACGAACCCAAAAACAAGCACACAAAAAACAACCACGCAGACACAGAGAATTTTTGACGTGGAAACCCTTGCGGGAAAAACCACGGGACGATCGGAGTCCAACCCTGAGAAGCCTCCACTAATGGAATAGAAGAATTACACCCTCTACAAACTCCTCCCGATCCAAATCGGATCTCCACAACACTCAGAGATAAGAACAATGATTACAAGGCTACGAAGAGCGAGAACGACGAGTAGAGATTACCCGAACACGATCTCCTTTGAACAGCGACCTTCAATCCTCCGTCTTCTTCTCCAAAGTTGTAATGGCACTCTTGCCTCCTTCTCTCTCGAACTTGTGTTGTCCAATGCGATTATGAGTTAGGGTTGAGAAAACTCAATATATCTCCCTAATCCCGCAACCAACCTGGACCGTTGGATTAGATCCAATGATGAAAACTCATCCTGAAATCCGCTTCAGCCCCCCGACACACAGAGTTCGGCCAGAACTCTGTGTGGGGCAACCAGCACTGGATGGCCAAACCCTGGAACGGCCAGACCGAGTTCGGCCAGAACTCGGCCTGGGACCGAGTTCGGCCCGAACTCGGCAGACTTGGTCCAGAACCCCCTTTGGGGCAGCAGCAGCAGCAACAACTACTCCTGAGCTTCTCCGACATCGGACGGCGCTCGTCGCACTCCGGGATCTTCTCCACATAGGTTGGGAACCCCACCCACTCCAACACCGTTGTGTCTGTCCTAGATCCGGCCTAGTATTGTTATCCCTTACCAGCACCAAGGCCATGTTGCTTCCTTCCGTCGAGCCGACTGGTAATTCCATCCCTTGCCGCTTGCCAAGGACAGAAGCACTTTGATTCTCCTCAACTTCCTTGTCCGCTGCCACTTCCTTCCTGTTATGATCCAGAGACATATGCTTATCTCCTTCCTCTTGTCCTTGGCAAGTATCCATCGGATTACTCGTCGACTCCTGCACCTTGCTTTGTGTACCCCCGAATATAGTTTGTTCAGTTTGATATATGTCCTTCTCTCCCTCCCCTTGGGGGTCTCTGCATTGCACCCTGGTGTGCCCAAAACACTGGCACTTGGAACAAGACGGAGGGACCCATTCATACTCTACATCTTGAGAGAGCCACACACCATTCGGAAGAACCAGATCAATATTCCTTGGTAGGGCGTCAGACGCCGAGATTTCTACGAAGATTCTAGCGTAGGCCAATCGTTGCCTTCTTGCAGTCGGAATATCTGTTCGGATAGGAACCCCCACCATGCTGGCCAGTTTCATAATGGACGGAACACCCCATAGTTGTGGCGATAACCATGGGAGTCTGATCCATATTGGAACCTTCGTTAATCTATCCTTTTCAAAATTTAACTCCGGATACCACCTCTTCAAGACGACCAGTCGTCCATCGAAAGTCCACGGGCCGCCCTCGAGGATACGCTCCAAGTCTTCAAGCAACGCAAATTTGATGAAGTAGAAGCCGTTCTCTCTTGAGAATATCTCCATGTCTCCCTTAGGCTTCCACACTCTATTCGCATACGCCCGCAGTTGCCCGTAAAACGGCCTATTACCCATCACATATAGCACCAGCGTATTTCTCCAATATTCTGTCGTCTCCTGTATATCATCTGCAGTTATTTCAGCCACCCGAACTCCGTTGATGACGCTCGGCTCGACATATTATAGATCTACTTCCTCCTGAACCGGTGCCGGCCTGCAGATTTCTGCCCAAGACACTGGTTTCGCCTATGTTCCCGCTGCAGTAGGTCTCTTATCATGCAACGATGAACCCCTATTCGTTGGTCTTGTCTCTGGTAAAACTTCTTTCCCTTTTCCTCTTCCTGTGTACTTCTCTCCCAGTTCTCGTCGAACTCTGGCCATTGGGGCCTCTCTACGGTTACCCACTCCCCGGCCAGGAATACTTTGATCGACCCTTATCGAACGGCGGATGCCCCCCCACTGGCTTCTGACTTCTCTATCGTGCGCCGCAACTACTTTGGTCTTACGGCACCTGTCCACTGTGGTCCAACCCCCCGCCACATTGACTTCCCGAGATTCCTCTTCTTCATCTTTATCCGACCTCTCTTCTCCTTGCACCACCTTCTTTAGGCCAGACTGAGAGCCCTCCCCGCGCGACAATCTCCACAGGAGGAGAAGAGCCTAGCGGAGCAAACCCTAGCCGAGACATCTTTTTTTATATTATATATATATATATATATATATATATATATATATATATATATATATATATATATATATATATATATATATATATATATAATATATAACCTACTTGGGTGCCCTGGACGAGAGAATGTATTCTGCTTTGCGCATTTGAAAGTAAAAGTAAATTTGGGGTTTAATATCAATCAACTAATTTGGTCTTTTTTATATATAACTTACTACATTGCTTCTTGTAGAAAACATATTTCTATCCGCCACACCGGACTGAGGTGATCGGATAACTTTCTTGGCGTCGCCGCAAAACTAATTCGTGATGCGATCCGCGACCAGAAGAATCGTGATCATTTGGGACAATCAATCCAAATTTGGATCACGTTTGAGCAATGAATTGCATGCGATGAGGGCTAGATTTAACGATCCCAGGTATGTGGAAAGGTCTAAGAAGGTGAAGGCGGCAGGAAAGAAGGCGAAAAAGTGGTATGGTAGGTCGATTTTGATGACGGAACATTTCCGGCACATGATACGTATTTCATTCTATACATATTATTTTAATAAAATTAGGATAAAATATTTAATTCTAGTAACATACAATATTTTTTTACAGGTCCAGAGAGGTGAGTACGCTAACATGGTGACCGTCTTCCTTGCTACCCATAGGAAGGGTGGACAACTTATCGATGAGATGGCTATGCAGAGTTACGTAAGTATATATATTACTTTATGTTTTGTTAATTTTAACATAACTTAGAAAATATACAAATAAATATCCATGTAGTTAGTAATAAGTATATTAACAATTATGTGCATGACGAGTGTATAGTAAGTAGTACGCTTACTGAAAGAGACGTACTTTTTTGGATGAGTATCTTAGGCTCCGTGAGCGGTCGACCCGGCCAACACAGGGAGAGGCTGGTAGTTCCTCGCAACCTCCACCCAACCACCTCCGTTGGTTGATGAGCTGTGGATGACCGCCGATAGTGGTCTGCGGAGGGATACTTACTACGGTACGAGATCCTATGAAGCCTCCTATGTTGCGTTGCAGTCCTCTAGGACCCCTCTGTCAGTGTGGATACAACAAACCCTTCCAGGAGTCAGTACGAGCCCAACAGGAAAGAGTTGACCATCAAATTGCATCTACGCGTGACGAGGTTCTACCTAGGATTACGGAGCAGCCTACACCACATACGGATGATGCGAAGATCACAGTACATTTTGATTTCTTGAGTGTAGCATGATGGAGCTGAGGGATCTGACCACGACGCTACAGGGGTTGCATGTAGCCATAGACCATGCACTGACGAGGCTACAGACAACACAGGTTCAGATAAGCCAGTCAGTGGAGCAGAGTGATATATGGAAGGATATATGTTTTCTGTCATGGATACTTGCGATGCTCGACTGACAGGGTTGGAGCTAGCATATACGTCCTCCTAGTCCGCCGACATCGACATCTACATCGACTGCACTGACTTCTTCATTCGGTGGCATGATGCTTTCACATGAGCAGTTTGACGCGCTATTATCCCAGATCCGCAGCGATGATCCTCCTCCTACTGATCAGTAGTACTTCGGATATTTGTGTGAATTGACCCATTCATGGGTCTTTTATTATTTTTTTACGAACACTTTTATTGTCTGACTAGATAGGAATATTTATTTAATACTTTTATCAATTTATTTTAATTTTTATCTATTTCATTTCATATAATTTTGTGTGCAATTTGGTGTTGAGTGTGAATGTACTGGTGTTGAGTGTTCCACCGAAGGGGCCGGTGAAACCAAAAAATTGAACGGAGGGTTGCTCCGGGTCTGTCTATTTTTATGAACTGTGATATTGCAAGGATATATATGACAAACTGCAAGCATACATTTGATTCAAAATTTTTTTTTTACATTTTTTGCAATTTAGCGACGTTTAGCGATATCCATAAAACGACACTAAATATGTTGCTAACTATTCATAACGTCCCTATGTTGTCGCTAAATATCGCTAAATTTATGAATAGCAGTAGTTCCCAGAACGTCGCTAAACATCGCTCATATTAACGATATTTGGCGACACATAGCACGTCGCTAATGTAGTGACGTTGATTCACTAAACATCGCAATTAGGGACAACGAATAGCGAGGTTTTGTGACGTTTTTACTGTCAGCGACTAGGCCGACGCGACTACACTGAAACGTCGCTAACTACTTCACTAAACAATTTTAGCATCGTTTTAATGCCATTACGTTTTCAGGACTTATTTTGGTAGTGGCAGCGACTCGAAAATACATTATGCAATTGAAAAAATAGTGAATAGAAAATATTGTCTAAGAAGAACAATTAGTGACACGTTTGCATCGCATCATGTCGGAGACATATTTGACACGAAACAGAGACTCCAAAATACACTAAGATTGGAGCGGTGGCCATGTCGCCGCGCCCAAACAGTGTTTTGCTTAATAAACATGTTCGTGTCAAAGTAACAACTTTGATTTGTTCATCAATGTATATTTCATGGGCATTGACAAATGGTTTCATTTGATTTGGAAACAACCAAATCTTTTATTACTTTATTCTTCATTTGATCCGGACACAAATGAAGAAAGTAACCAAGAATAGATCAAAGCAATAAATTATAAAGAAATGATAACAATATTAGGTAGAAAAGAGAAACTGAAAGAGATAAATCGTACCCCAAAACTCCATGGTTGCTGGAAACGATAGGATTTGAGAGAGAGAGAGAGAGAGAGAGAGAGAGAGAGAGAGAGAGAGAGATTCAGTAGGTCGTTTCTTTCCTCTAACTGCAGCCTACAAAACAGTACCAAAATCACTAAATGTGTGCCAAAATTGGGATGTTGTCAATAAAACAGAAGTCATAAACCTTCCACATTATAATTGTAAAGATATATTTACTTCTTAAGTGTAGGTTCCTCTTCAACAATACTATCAAAAATTACATTAACCTGAAAATACTTAAATTGAGAACTAATTTATAGACACTAGATGGAAGATATGCCTAGTATAAGAGGTGGCAGGTTATTGCTGATGGTTAGTCAAAAATTGTCACCAGAAACTCAACAGATTTTGGGTTGAAAATTAACAACTGTAAGCAAAAGCAAATCTCAAGTCCTGGGGAGGACTTTTGAGTTTCCACACAAGATATGATATTGTTTTCAATAATCAAAGTAAGGTTATACTGCAACTTAGATGAAAAGTTCTTAAAAACACAATGCACTTAGATATCATATTCATGCTTTTTATAATAACATGAACCTCATCTTTTCACAAGATATGGTATTGTTTCAAATAGTCAAGGTAACCTTACCTTGATCACAAGACATCATTACTTAGACATCATATTCATGCTGCAAGTTTAATATGAAAGAGTTCTATAAAAACACAATGCACTTAGACATCAGATTCAAGCAAGTTTAATATGAAAAAGTTTTTAAAAAAAACATAAATGCACTCAGACATCAGATTCAAGCTGGTGATTATCCACTTAAGTCGACATGCGGAGGAAACATTGCCAACTAAGAAAAAATGGCAAACGTATTGATTAGTAGAAGCAATTGCAAAAATCTAAAATGATAAACATAAGGTTTGTTGATTATCAACTAAGTTTGCTAGTGGAGGAAATCTTGTCAATTCATAGAAATGTAAACAAAATAATTAAAGCAAGAGATGATGCAATAAAATTGTTGAGATAAAAATAACATGAAATATATTAATGTACACTGTAAACTAATCCAATATCTAACATCATTAACAATCAGTAGCTAAATAAAAATGACAATGAGATATTACAATATTCATGTTAAATACAAGGATAGGTACTACATAAATGGGCATTAGCATCCTAATAAAAACAATATGCAGCTGTATCCCTTAATGCCTTCGCGATCTAAACAAGTATGATGCTATCATTTAAACACGAGGAGAAACAGCAACTCAACCTTTATTCCAACCAAAACTTATATGCTTTCTTTAAATTTTACTCTAAGAAAAGAGTATATAACAAATAAATAAAAAATTAGAGTTATTCCACTAATTAAAACCAATGTCTTCTTTTTATTTTTATTCATCGAAGAAAAAACCTCTTATTTATTCATTCATTACGCTCAGTCCATGTATTCAAGATAAATGATGAAAACTTAAGAAATCTAGATATAAAGAGTTCCTCTAGAATGAAAAAGTAATTTTAAACATTTTTAAAGGTGGAATTATGATACAAAAATTACACAGTTCAATTCAACTTATCACATTAGGTACTTCACATCAATAAGACTTTTTGGGTCTAAACTAAAAGTGATATAATAAAAAATTTAGCAATAGCTAAAATATGATGCATGAACATACAACTTTTAAATTATATCCTAAGAGATTTGTGTCCAAGTTGTATCATGTCAGATATGTATCAAGCTAAGACGGTCCAAATTGGTGCTGTCTCCAAACTATGTTTTACATCTGTATCCAAACCATGTTACCAACTATGAGTTTGGTCAATCAACATATATTTCTGTAAGAAATATCAAACTAAGACACTCGTTTACCAATTATTCATACATCATATTAGGGGGCAAATGCAAATGAAAAGGAAGAAGAAACTAATAGAAACACATTGTCTTTGTCTAAGAAGAACAATCAGCACCACGTCCGCATAACATCATGTCGGACACATATCAGACACGACGTAGAGACTCCAAAATATATTAAGATTGGAGTGATGCCCGTGTCGATGGGGTGCGTCTTGATTAGGGTAAAAAAAATGTGGGGCCAACTCAATTTTTTTCCAAAAAAATAGATAAGTCAGATTAGGTGAAGGGAAGTTAATTGAGGAGAGGGTCGGTACATAAAATTTTATTAATTTTATTGAAGGAAAAGTCAAGTGTGGTGCGTTTAGTAACGCTGGTTTAAATTTGAGGTTTTGAGTGGGATGAAAATTAATAAAAGTGCAATACTTATAAAAATTGCTAATATTTCTTCATAAAAAATATTTTCACATATCTAATATCTATATAGAAAAAAACTAGAATCCAAACATTGTTATAATTTGTGGATAAGATCAAATGTGTATGCCATTATTCCTATGTATACATTGGATTACCATTTTTTTTTTCCCTCTTCAAGGATCCCAAGGTTTCCACGTACAACGTTGACAATATTAATATCTTTTCATCATCAACCTTGTAAATTTGTTGGAAGCATTCACTTTAGGATCATAATAGAAGCGTAAGTTGAAGTTTGTAAACAAGATTCTTCCATGATTCTCGATCATCAAGGGTTCAACCTTCACCCCCTCCTCAGATAGAAGTCATCGTAGTAGTTGTTGATCGTGTATTCTTTCAACCAGTTGTTGATTAACCAAATGTTTGCACTATACCTACGTTTGCTAAACTGAAAATGTACTAGGCACAAGAATTCGTTCACTTCCCTGAGCGACAAATCGGAGTATTCTCGACGAGGAACGAGATGACAAGGTGTACATCTGGGATCACCGACCAATCCTCCTCCTCGAGATCGAATCGAGCTATGCCGTCAGAAGGAGATAATGGCAACACGTGGATGAATCCATTGACAACAGCAATGTTGCACATATTATACTTGGAAAAAGGAGCTTGAATGGCGGCTTCTTCGCTGCCCTCCACCCCCTGCCAGAGCCACCTAACATCAGGACCTGGCAAGACATCTCGTGATGCGTGTGGAAAATCAGCACCTTGTACTCTCTGGTGGACTTGACGTAACCTATTGCTGCAACGAAATACTCGGGAACGCAAAGGCGATCAATTATTGCGTCAAATATTGCGTCTGCTAGAGGGTTGTTGTTCCGCCCGACAGTAAGAATGGGTGCAGGAATGTCCAAGTTGATCCGCTCTCCTGTTTCAGGGCTCCAGAGGCGCAGCTCGTACCGAGTGTAAAGCAACACGAGGCCGCCGTGACACGAGGAGACCTTATCAAGCAGAGGACGCAGAGGAGGCCACATGCCGAACCCCAAGTCGGCAGCCGAGCCCGCTACCGGCCTCCTTTCTCCGTCGTCGTGCTCGACGTCCATCTTCATGGTGAATAAATGAGTACGGTTTGCGTCGTAGTCAGGAGTTATTACGAGGAGCGTAGGAGGCTTTTGTTCGGACCTCCGCCGATGGAGTAAGATGGTACCATGACTTGGAGATGCAACGGAACTTGTGATATCGGAAGAGAGGGGTCTTTTGGAAGAGGAGGATGCCATAAAGGGATTGATCAAGTAATTAATAGGGGATCTTTGTCTCTGGTTATTACTTATTCAAGCTTATATATATACAGGCGGAGGCAATATACGATTGGTTTATAAATCCTAATCTAATTTCTATATATGTATCATTCTCTGTACCTATGTATATAATTCCTTATATTTCCATTTACTTGATTATAATCATTTTAGTACGGAAAATTGGATAGAAAATTTGTTAAAAATTTTCTAGAAGATAAGATGTTTAGGAATTTAACTGCAACGATAAGTTCAACCAGACTGTGTGGCGGAAAATGGAACATGTTCAAATTCTATCAGACTGTGTGGCTGAAAATGAGCCTTAATAAGTCTCGGGTGAACCTTAATAAGTGTCATGAAATCCTTCTTGCCGCACCCTATCCCGTCCAAGAAATTCAGCATGTCGAGTATCCAGTTCTAGTTGTACATGCTCTTATCAGACAAACACCCCCGGATCCAATCCATCTCGACCGTGAAATCATTGAGTTTCTCAAGAACCTTCAGAAACCTCCATTTACTCCGAACCAGCCCAACCCTGCGAACCAGACCAGCCATGTTGGATTTCCGACAGACCGTGTGCCAGAATTTTGGAGTCATGTCAAATTTTCGACAGACTGTCTGTTAGTCCCGGGGGCTTGATCAAAGATGGTAGACTCGATGTCGAGATCAGAGGTTCAACAAACGTTCACCTTCTGATTATTCTCGAGATCCAAGAGGAACACTATAATATAAATCTGATTACAAAAGCAACAATAATCAGAAAGTAAATCTCACGTTCTTCCTCGCAATCGCAGTTGCTGACGGACAGAACTGAGTTCAAAAAATAAATCTCACGTTCTTCCTTGCAATCGCAGTTGCAGACGGACATAACTAAGTTACAACTCAGATGAAGGAGAAGAAAGAAGAAAGAAGAAAAGGTTCTTGCTGGGGTGATTAAGATCACCATTGCTCAAAGCAAGATTCGCCCCACCATGATCTGCTTCCAGGAACCAGCAAGAACTTCTGGAACGCTCGTAAGTCAAAATTTGAGACTTGAACGGGCTTCCTGGACTTTACAGACTCCCTTAACTCTCTTCTTGGTGCATCTTTCAAAGGAGGCCAAGGGGCTCTATTTATAGAGTGGAGTGGAGACTTCACCTCTTCTCCTATCCGATGTGGGACTAAAATACCAATACTCAAAAATAGAGTTTGATATTTTAGATCATCCCACAATCAGCATAGAAGTGTGCCAGTCCACGCCTACCCCCCCGAACACTCCCGTGCATGCATGAGACATCCTGGAGTCCGTGTCCGAGTCCGAGTCCGCACAACAAAAATTAACTTGCATCCTTGTTGGATTTAATCCTTTTTCCTTCTAAAAAATACTCCCACATGGCACAAACTTGTGCCCCACTACACCTCATGTGCACACCTCAACACAAGCAATGCATTATATTGAGATACTCACCATTTGGTGTAGCCGATTTGGGACTATCTTTTCTAGTCCAAAGACAAAAACACCAACACGGTCTGTCGAAAATTGGACATGGCTCTAATTCTGACACGCGGTCTGTCGTCTTCTAGCGTTTCTCCAAATTTCTCAAACTTCTATCGTTTTTACTTAATTTTTAACAAATTTTTTATCCTACAGTGAATTTTTTGATTTTAGTATAATACTTGATCCTAGTTATATTAGGATTTGCCCTAAGGATAGGTTTACTTTATCTCCTATTTTGTCCACCCCACTATCATCCCTATATCTCATCCATTGGATTAGATTTAAAATTACGGTTCAGATCAAATCTCTACGAGGAAAATTGAGAAGAAAAAATAACAAGAAACCTAATTTAGTTTTTTTTTATAAAAAATAATCGGTCATTTAAATTTTCGATATTCTCTAAGTTATATAGATATGGTTCTTCCAAAAAAGTACTTGTATATCTATACTAATTAACATGATTCATTAATTTGAATAAGGACAACTAATTATTACGAGAAAACTACCCTTCTTAAGTATATTTCTAAGTTTTTTTTAAGGCTTAATTGCTACTTGATACCCTCAACTATTACCGTTTTTCAACTTAATACCTTAAACTTTTTTTTGTAACAACTTGATACCTCAACTATTTTTTTTTTTCAACTTAGTACCTAACATTTTAAAAAACCCCAAAATGCCCTTATCCCTTCCCTCCCTCCACCCCCTCCCCCACTCCAGCCACCCCCCTGCTAGATCCGGCCGAACCCCCCCCCCCCCCTCTCCTCGCTTTCGGCCAACCGCCCCCCCCCCCTCCTCGCTTCCGGCCAAACCCTCCCCTCTCCGCTTCCGGACCACCCCCTGCCCCGCCTCCCGTCCCGCACCCCCCTTCCCAGCCCCCCCTCCTCCCGCTGTCGAGCCCTAGGGGAGAGGCGAGAGCGGGCGGACGGCCGGAGCGAGGGGGGGGGGGGATGGCCTGAAGCGAGCAGGGGGGGTGGGGAGGGGGGAGCTGCGGCAGGAGCTAGTAGAGGGGGGCGCGAAGCTAGCAGGGGGGAGGGGGGTTAGGGGTAGGGGCATTTTTGTCCAAAATAATATCCGGGTATCAAGTTGTTACAAAAAAAAGTTTAGGGTACCAAGTTGAAAAATGGTAATAGTTGAGGGTATCAAGTAGCAATTAAGCCTTTTTTAAATAATAAATTTTATTAAACTTTACGTAGCTGATAAAGATTTTACAAATGAAGCACTATCAGATTCTAAAAACTGCATAATACACTTGTGCAGTACAGCTATCTTTAGTATCCCTAGCAAAAACTGTTCAAGAACTCTTTCCCCACTGCTGACAATTTGTCCGGTATCAGCACACGAGTATATTGTCCGGCTTCACGTCACAGTGTACGTACCCTCTCTTGTGGATGTGGGCAAGCCCTCGGAGTATCGATCTCGTGTATCCTTGCACAACTTGCGCGGGGAACCCCCTTTGCCGTTGCCATTAATGTCGACAACGCTCAATGAGTACAGAATATTACGCTTGGAGAGACTTCCGAGACGGGCGTACTCAAGATACATGTTATACGTGGGCGTAGCGATTGTTGCCATCCATGACAAGCTCGTCACCAAACCAGTACTCGGGGCAACCACAGAGTCTTTCTCGACTTGCGTATTTGTTTGTAGAGACTTTCTCGACTTGCGTATTCAAGATACACGGTGACTGTGCTGATATATGTTTGATTTAGTTGATATGTTTGGTTCTCTCCAATCTCTCGAGTCTCAAGTTTCATTTACATATAACATTTATAAAAGATATTAAAAGCAATAGAGAAAATCTAAGATAAACAATATTTCATTAATATATTTGAAAATTTTAAAAAAATACAAAAAATCTCAAAGATAAAAAGACCAAGAACACATGATACTTAGACTTTATTCAATAGTTATGTGTCTTGTTTAATTATCACTTGTCATGTTTCTTGTATTTTTTTGGTAACATCATGCAAGTTGTATGAATTTAGTATTTTCGACGTAAAATAATATATTTGTTTCCACTTGGACCAACTATTGTAAACACAATATATACCTAATAAATACTGATGTTTTTCCTGAAATGAGGTCTATAATAGATATGTTATATAAACACAATATATAATATAATAAACACAATGTATACTATAATAAACATAATAAACTGCATAATTTTTTACTTAGTAAAGACTATTGAGCTGTGCGACAAAGTTCATATGATATAGGAAATAAATTACTATGTATAACATTAACCATCACTTCTTTGTCCAGGCTTACTCCAAATTATGCTGCATGAATATGGATACGGATACAGATAAAGATACAATATGCAAGGATGGAGCCACAAGTTTAGTTCGAGCCTCCTCAGACTGAACAAAAAATTTCTTTTTGATTTCTCGATCAATGGACTATTGTATTTTGGTTGGGTAGTTGGAAGAGTTGGACTGGACTGAGATAAATTTTGATTAAACTAGAATTTGAACTTGTGTCATATGGTAAAAAAAAAATATTTTGACAATAATAAAGAAAAATCACACTACAAGAAATAATAAGCTACAGAAAAAGGTGAATGAAGGAAAATAAAAATATATAACTTTACCAATATTATATCTTCAACTAAAAACATTTATATATTTACAATTTGACTTCACTGAATAATTTTTAAGTAATATAATTTATATGGGTATAATTGTTAATTAGTATAAGACATAACTTTTTCTCCTTCTTGTAGGGATTAAATTTCTTATGTTATGAGAGAAAGTAATCCCTCCACGTTTTATTCATATACCAAATAAAAAAAATGCATTATTCCCTCCCATTTTTCTTCCTCAGTTTTTTTTGCCCCCATTTTTTTCCTCTACCAAATAGACCCTATAGGTTATCCATAAATTCATGCATAAATATTCGAAGATTATAGTTAAAAATAAGCAAAAAAAAAAAAAATTCTATTAGATTTAGGGGTTTGGTTATAGTGCCATAACAATCTTTGAAAGAAAAAAAAAAAATCCGTTTTGGAACATCACTTTACGTATCAACCTAATTCAGCTTTAGGTCTACCCTAGTCCTATTAGCTCCTTTGAGAACTATTGTCTCACTCTTCTCTATTAGCCCATTCAGTCGAGATATTTTTACTCTGAACTGACTGAATATTTGATTAACTAACTATATTAAAGTTAGTGATGGACTAGATGATGGCTGAAAATTACAATTTTTATTAATATTTCTTTTAGATATTTGAAAATGTCGAAAAGAAGGGGAAAAATGTGAATAATTGGTGATGGAAAGTGAATTCATAGGGTGAGTGGAACAATTATATCCCCACCTATTTGTTCTCAGTTTCACTTTTGGAATTAATTTTCTTCTTGACTTTTATACTATAAAAAATCTTATCATTCTTAGAGCATCTCCAACCCTATTATGAGTTTGGGAAAAATGGTTGCCACATAGGATACACCATTTCTTATTTCAAAATTTTTTCTCCAATGTTAATGTGAAATAAATTGTGAAGTTGACATGACAATGACATATCAAAGACAATGTGAGAGCATCCACAGTGGGACTAGTATCAAGTGCTATATTTGGTCTTTAACTAAATTTTGTAGCACTTGATGGCTCCAATGGACTCTTGTCCACACTTGAAAAATGGTAGAAAGCTAAGAGACTCTCCAAATTTGGAGAGTCCACTAGCTGAGCTATATTACTTGCGGGCCCACCATATTTACTTTTCTCCTTCATTCTTTTTTTGAAGTGTTGTCACTTGTCAATTATGAAAGAAAAATAAGGAGGAAAATAAATGGAGTGTTACCACTTGTCAATTTGGAGTGTTTATTTAGACTATACCATTGTGTACCAACATGAAGGGAATACTCAAAAATTAATTATTGGAGTATGGTTTGAAGTGATTTGGAGTATGGTTTGGAGTGTTGCCACTGTGGATGTTCTGAAGTTGGTTGTCTAGATCTAGACAATAGACTTCACAATGATTTACTTCAACATTATCAATTATGAATAAAAATATTTATAAAAAAGAAAGAAGTAGAAAAGTTGTCTTGGAAGTTGAAAAAAGTAATTTTATTGTCTTCTCATTACTTTTGCATTGGAGAACACTTTTTTATTTCATTGTCTTGTGTGAATATTATCTTGCCACATAGAAAAGTCATTATCTTGTTCCTCATACAACATAGAAATTACAACACAAAACAAGACAATAAGGTTGGAGATGCTCTTATCAGCTGATAATATCTAAACTAGACCTCTTATAAAGTGATCATATACTGAAAGTCACTCCTCTCAAGTTTAGCTTTTAAAAAGACAGATGTAAAGAAGGAAGAAAAATAATCCCCGTAAATATTAGATGCCCCCAAATAACACAACTCCACATTCGAGATGAGTATTCGTTTTAGTCAGTTTCAACCAAGCCGATTTTTCATAAACCGAAATAACCAAATTGAACAAAATAAAACCAAAACTGAAACGAATTGAGAGAACCAATTTAGTGTATGCAATCATAGCCCAAATAAAGAGTATGCTATTACATCTTGATTTACCTCTGTTTTATCTACTTCTAGTCTTACTCCATTTCTTTTTAAACTTGAACACCGTCAAGATGTCCCCCTAAATGTGCTGATTCCAACAAACTGTGATCCTAGTCATTGAACATTACTTTAGGTAGTACTTTATATCTTTATAAAATTATGTTCCAACTAGGCTAGGGTTTTTGCAGGCCTGCTTTAACTCTTTTAAGGGCATGTTAGATCGGCCAAAAGATAGTTGATATGGGATTAAAAAATTTGATATCCTCATAATTTTGACAATATACCCAAATGTTAGGGCTAATCATTGATGAGCTTAGATTGCTTCCCTTATAAAAGCTGAGGTTTAGGTTACAGAAACAATATATTCTGAGATTTCAGATAATGCATCAGGTATAACTGAAATACATTAGATAATCTAACATTCTTCTATAGTCTTTTTGGTGAATTGGATTTAAAAACTCCTACAATATTTGGTGGGGGATGATGTGAAAACTGATCAACCTAAAAATAGTGTATAGTTATTAAGTGGCATAGCTTGTAGATGCGGGTAGTGTTTGTTTTCTGATAATAAAATATACGGGAAAATTTATGAAATGACCAAAAAACGAAAAAGTTTTATGAAAAACCCACCGCGCAATAAAATTTTTTCGCGTGCTCAGAATTAGCAAAAAATATATGAGGGTTCCGAATAACCTTTTTGTCCTTCCTTCTAATTTATTAAAAACATCCACGAAACTACTCTTAAAAAACGTTTCGATACTTCATCTTCTTCCATACGCTGCTCACTTTCAAATCTATGTTTTCTCCTCAAAAATCTTCAAAAACTCGTCGAAAAATTTCGGAAAGATCGAGACAAACGACAAAACTGCTAAAACGGAGGTCCAAACATCATTTTTTTACGATTTTAAAATTTTAGAAGGCCAAAAAATTATAAAGCAGTTTATCACAGGCTCCTCGAAGATACGCTCATTTTGCGACAAACCGGACCTCGTTTCGACCTCCCAATCAAAAGTTATGGCCCTCCAAAGTTTCAAATGACCATAAAATGTAGGAGAATGGCCATTATCCGTGTTAGAATACGAAGAATGTTAATTTCATATGAGGGTGACCATTCTCCGTGTTAATAACACGGAGAATGGCATTCTCCGTCCTAATTTACACAGAGAATGGTCATTTTCTGTGTTAGTAACAGAGAGAATGACATTATCTGTCTTAATTTACACGGAGAATGACCATTTTTCGTGCTAAATTACACGGAGAATGGCCATTTTTCGTGCTAAATTACACGGAGAATGGCATTCTCCGTCTTAATTTACGCGGAGAATGGCCATTCTCCGTTCTAAATTACACGGAGAATGACCATTCTCCGTCTTAATTTACACGGAGAATGACCATTCTCCGTATAATTTAGCACGGAGAATGGTCATTCCAGTGTTAAAATGCAGGAGAATGGTCATTCTCCGTTTTAAATAACACGGAAAATGACATTCACCGTGTTATTTTACACGGAGAATGACATTCTCCGTGTTACCATTTCCAGTGTTAAAACGTAGGAGAATGACCATTCTCCGTGCAATTTAGTACTTCTCCGTGCTAAATTACACGGAGAACGACCATTCTTCGTGTTAAATGACACGGAGAATGATTATTCGGAACCCTACTTATATATTTTTTTGCTAATTCTGGACACGCGATGAAATATTATTGCACGGTGGATTTTTCATAAAAAAATTTCGGTTTTTGGGCATTTCATAAATTTTCCCTATAGTTTATGGCAGAGGCAATATACGATTGGTTAGGATAATTAGGTTTCATATATAAGTCCTAATTAATTTGGTATCATCTCATGAATATATTTTTTATTTTTTTATTTCCTCTCTGTGTGTATATATATAGTTAGTGCTGTGTGTATATATATAGTTAGTGCACTAAGCATCAGACTCAAGCTGGTGTATCACCTCATCATCAACTCCATCCTTATCATTGTCATGTTAGGCTTCATCTTTGCTTGCCCCTTCTCCACAATTTTTCCTATAAAGATATCACAATTTTCTTGTAAATGAAATGCAGCATAAATCCATCAAAATGGATTAGTAGAGCAGTAAATGCCAAAAACTAAATGGATAAATGATAAACATAGTTTTAAAAATCTAAAAGGATAAAATGATAAACATTATAAGGTTAGTTGATTGTCAACTAAGTTTGCTAGTGTAGGAAACCTTGTCAACTCATAGAAAAGTAAACAAAAAACTTAAAAGCAAGAGATGATGCAATAAAATTGTTCAGATAATATTCACATGAAATATAGCATTGTACCACTGTAAACTAATCCAATATCTAACATCACTAACAATCAGTAGCTAAATAAAAATGACAATGAATGTCGTATGAACATAGTCATGCATATCATACAATATTCATGTTAAATACAAGGATAGGTACCACATATATGGGCATTAGCATCCTAATGAAAAACAATGTGCAACTGTATCCCTTAATGCCTTCACGAGCTAAAAAAGTCTGATGTTGTCATTAAAACACAGGAGAAACATCAACTCAACCTTTATTCCAACCAAAAATTATATGCCTTCTTTAATTTTTTTACTCTAAGAAAAGAGTTTATAACAAATAAATAAAAAATTATAGTTCTTCCGCTAATTAAAACCAATGTCTTTTTTTTTCATCGAAGAAAAAAAACTCTTATTTATTTCATTAATTACGCTCACTCCAAAGATTCAAGATAAATGATGAAAACTTAAAGAAATATGGATAAAAGAGTTCCTCTAGAATGAAAAATAATTCTAAACATTTTTAAGAAAAGGTGGAACTATGATATAAAAAATTACACAGCTCAATTCAATTTATCGTATTAGGTACATCACATCAACAAGACTTTCTGGGTCTAAACTAAAAGTGAGAAATTTTGCCATGATGCATGAACATACAACTTTTAAGTTCTATCCTAAGAGGTATGTGTCCCATTTGCGTCATGTCAGATATGTGTCAAACTAAGACAATCCAAACTGGTGCTGTGCCCAAACAATGTTTTACATCTGTGTCCAAACCTTGTTATACTAACTATGAGTTTGGTCAATCCACATATATTTCCGTAAGAAATATCAAACTAAGACACTCATTTACCAATTATTTGTAAATCAAATTAGGAGGCAAATGCGAATGAAAAATAAGGATAAAGTAATAGAAACACATTGTCTAAGAAGAACAATCAGTACCACGTTCGCATGGCATCATGTCGGACACATATCAGACACGGCGTAGAGACTCCAAAATTCACTAAGTTTGGAGCGATGCCCGTATCGATGGGGTGCACCTTGATTAGGGTAAAGAAAGTGGTGGCAACTAAAAAATTTCCAAAAAAGAAGAAGAAGAAGAGTTAAGTCGGATTAAGTGAAGGGAGGTTAATTGAGGGGGAGAGGGTCGATACATAAAATTTTGTTTGTATTGAAGGAAAAATTAAGTGTGATGCGTTTAAAAAATCTGATATTAAGTGTGATGCGTTTAAAAAATCTGATTTAGATTTGTGGTTTTGAGTGAAAATTAATAAAAGTACAATACCTATAAAAATTGCCGAAATTTCTTCACAAAAAATATTTTGACAAATCTAATATCTATATTAAAAAAATAACTAGAATCCAAACACCGGTATAATTTATGGAAGATCAAATGTGGATGCCATTATCCCTATGTATACATTGGATTACCGTTTTTTTTTCCTCTCTTCAAGGATTCCAAGGTTTTCACATACAAGGTTGACAACATTAATATCTTTTCATCATCAACCTTGTAAATTTGTTGGAAGCGTTCACTTTTGGGATCATAATAGAAGAGTAAGTTGATGTTTGTAAACAATACTTGTAAAAATTGTCAAATTTTTTAAGAAATCTGGATATAAAAAGCTCAGTCCACAGATTAATAAAAGTACAATACTTGTAAAAATTGTCAAAATTTTCACAAATCTAATATATATATAAAAAAATAACTAGAATCCAAACATTGGTATAATTTGTTGATAAGATCAAATGTGGATGCCATCCCTATGTATACATTGAATTACCAATTTTTCCTCTCTTCAAATATGCCAAGGTTTCCACATACAAGGTTGACAACATTAATATCTTCTCATCATCAACCTTGTAAATTTGTTGGAAGCGTTCACTTTTAGGATCGTAATAGAAGAGTAAGTTGAAGTTTGTAAACAAGATTCGTCCATCCTTCTCGATCATCAAGGGTTCAACCCTCACCCACCTCCTCAGATAGGAATCATCGTAGTAGTTGTCAATTGTGTATTCTTTCACCCAGATCATATCATTGTCGTAGTTCTTGAGTAACCAAATGTCTGCACTATACCTACGCTCGCTAAACTGAAAATGCGCCAAGCACAAGAACCCATTCACCTCCCTGAGCGACAAATTGATGTGCCAAGGAGCGAGATGAGACGGGTGTACACCTGGGATCACCGACCAATCCTCCTCCTCGAGATCGAATCTAGCTATGCCGTCGGAAGGAGATAATGGCAACACGTGGATGAATCCATTGACAACAGCAATGTTGCACGTACCATACCTGCTAAAGAGGAGCTTGAACGGCGGCTTCTTCGTCACCCTCAACCCCCCACCGGAGCCGCCTATCGTCAGGACCTGGCAAGACGTCTCGTGACGTGTGTGGAAAATCAGCACCTTGTACTCTCCTGTTGACTCGACATAACCTATTGCTGCAACGATATCTTCGGTAAGAATGGGTGCAGGAAAGTCGATGTCGATCCGCTCTCCTGTTGCAGGGTTCCAAACACAGAACGTGTACCGATTATACATCAACACGAGGCCGCGGCACGCCGACACCCTTTTACGCAAAGTCCTAGTCCAGATCATGTTGAACCCCAAGTCGGCAGCCGAGCCCGCTACCCTCCTTTCTCCGTCATGCTCGACGTCAATCTTCATGGTGGAAAAAGGAATACGGTTTGCGTGGTTTACGAGGAGCGTCGGAGGCTTTTGTTCGGACCTCCGCCGATGGAGTTGTACGAACTCGGGATCGGAAGAAAGAACATGGTACCATGACTTGGAGACGCAACGGAACCTGCAGAGTGTCTTAACGGGAAGATGTGGGAGGATCTCCCATATGATGATATCAGAAGAGAGGCGGCATTGGCAACTCTTGGAGGAGGATGCCATAAGTATAGGAAAATAGGGAGTAATTAATAGGGTTCTTAATTTGTTTGGGAAAAAGAGAGCACTGAGTGTGTCTCTCTCTGGTTATTAGTTATATAAATAGATAGGCGGAGACAACATAGGATTAGTTAGGATAATTAGGTTTATAAATCCTAATGTCATTTGTTCCTATCTCATGATGGTTATATATATGTATCTTTCTTCTTTAGATTTCCTTTTGCTTGATTATAATAATTTTAGGGTTATTAGCCTTTCCCCTAAGTTATTATATATATGTATCTCATGATGGTTATTAGCCTTTCCCCTAAGTTAAGTTTAGTATGAATTCTTGTGAAATATATTATTTTTTTAATTAGTTTATTTAAATTGACAATCCATCTATGTGTATATGAAATCTTTAAAAATTCAGGACTTACTTATGAGTTACTTAACTAAAATTATTTCAATTCTTATAGGCAGAACCTAGATTCATGTGGAACAATTACTTGTTAGATTAATCATTAATGTGGAACAGTTACACTTTTTCTTAAATCAGAATATTTAAGAAAAAAATAAAAAATATTGCTTTGTGCCTCATGCTACATAACAATTACAATACTTTACAATACAGTAGGATTGGAGTACATGCAACATTATCTTGTGCCTCATGTCATATAAGAATCACAATACATTACTAGACAATCAGATTGGAGTACATGCTCATAATGTATTGTGATTCCTATGTGACATGAGGAACAATAGAAAGTCTTTTCTTATGTGACAAGATTGTATTCGCAAAAGACGATGAAATGAAAAATTCTTTTCCAATACAAAAGTATTGAGATATTTTACTTTTTTTTTAACTTCCAAGACAACTTCTTCTCTTCTTTCTTTCTTTTTTCTAATCTTTTTTATTCATATTGATGACTTGGATTGATGACACTGTCAAGTGCATTGTCCAGAACTAGTCTACAACAAACTTCACAATATTTTCTATAATTTTTGCTACGCAAGCTTAACAATTTACTTCACAATTAGATTGGAGAAATAATTTAAAATAAAATTTGTCATTACTATGTGGCAACAATTTTTTTTTCCCAAAGTCACAATATAGTTGGAGATGCTCTTAACCTTTGCCAACGAAGTGACTTCGGCAAGGACATAGTTTGGTTAGTGGTAAATGTATTGAAAGTGGCATAAAACTGTCACTTTTGTTGCAACTGTCTGTTGAAGAAAGCATTTTTAGTGTTTGGTTAACATTTGAAACTGTATTGTAAATAATGGGCTTCTCACAAATCAGTGTTCCAAGGGTCGCCCTCAAGCGACCACAAACTACCCCAGTGCCTCTCCCATCGATACTGCAGCACCCGGACTGCGTCTCACACCTCGGCCACCAGAAGCCCCTCTTTGCTGTTGGAAATAAACTTGATTTTGTAATAATATTTTGAGCCCAAAAAAAATTAATCCACTACCATTGGACTTTGTCCATTAGGCTCATTTTAGATTTGAGTTTAGTCCATGTTCTAGGAACTTCTTTACCTAGAAAGTTCATGAAAATTATCTATGTTCATGAAAAATATCTATGTTCTAGAGATATCTTAATATTAATTGTAAAAGAGTCTAGAATGATTTCATACTATATTTAATAAGTGTGTAGACTCTTCCAAAAGTCCTATAAAAAGGGGTGCTCTCCCCTTATTTTGTACAACAACAAAATTAAGAAGCTTAGTGCTATTATAAAATTTCTTCTCTTCCATTCTTCTCTTCCACTAAATCTTCTCTGTATAATTTTCTCCCACTCCAAATTTGCTCCTCCTAGCTAGTTGGTCCACCACAATTCCAACAAAGTGGTATCAGAGCGAGGCGGTTCGAGGTCGAAGATGGCAAGCAAGATGACTCCCTTCCAAGTTTCCGTCCTCAACAAGAGCAACTATGTCAATTGGAGCATCAAGATGAAGGCTTTGCTAGGAGCACAAGATGCATGGGAGGTCGTCGAAAAAGGTTATAATGAGCCACAAGATGAGGCTTCATTATCGCAAGCTCAAAGGGAGTTGTTGAAATCTTCAAGAAAGAGGGACAAGAAAGCTCTCTTTCTTATCTACCAAGCTGTGGATGATGATGCATTCGAGTTGATTTCAAGTGCAACAACCTCCAAAGATGCATGGGAGAAACTTCAAATTTCTTGCAAAGGAGAGAAAGTAATGAAGGTACGCCTCCAAACTCTAAGAGGTGAATTTGAAGCTTTACATATGAAAGAGTCCGAAACTATTCCAGACTACTTTGCTAGAGTTTTAGCCATTGTTAATCAAATGAAAAGAAATGGTGAAAGTATGACCAATACTCGAGTGATGGAGAAAATTCTTCGCTCTTTGCTTCCACAATTTGAACATATCGTAGTAACTATTGAAGAAACTAAAGACTTGGAGACAATGACTATTGAGCAACTTAAAGGCTCACTACAAGCCTATGAAGAAAGAAAAACGAAAACGCAAGAGACATTGGAGCAAGTCCTTCAAACAAAGTTCACCTTCAAGGAGAAAGAAGAAAGCTTCACCAATCAAACAAGTCAAAGAGGTCGCGGTCGAGGTCGTGGTCGTGGAAGAGAGGAAAGAACTCATTACAAGACATTCATCAATGGACAAAGAGGCAAAATTTATCCCACAAGAGGACGTGGAAGAGGAAGCTTCACAAGAAGATATGGAAGTCAAAGGTATGATAAATCACAAGTTGAATGCTATAATTGTCATAAACTTGGACATTATGCATCAGAATGCAGAAACACAACTGGACATGTTGAGGAGAAAGCTCAATATGTTGAAAAAAAATACAAGAGAACTCAACTCTATTGTTTGCACACAAAGAAGAAGAAGAAGAAGAAGAAGAAGAAGAAGATATAAACACGTGGTATCTTCACATGAAGGAAAACAACCATATGTGTGGAAGCATAAACATCTTTATGGATCTTGATGAGTTCTTTGATAATTATATCACTTTTGAAGATGATCTAGAAATTCCGATGAAAGAAAAAAGGAGTGAAGAAGAAATCATTCAAGAAATTGATACTAGTGGAGACATTGTGTCCAATGAAGAAAGCTCGCCACAAACGAATGTCCAAGAATCAAGTTATGACTCGGTTTCTCTCATGGAAGAAGAAGATAAAGTGCAAACACGTGAAGAAGTACAAGAGTCTGTTACTCCGCTCGTGACATCAATACCATCTCGAGAAGATTCTCCACCATCATCCTTGGATGAGTGAAGTGCTCCAAACTTGAAAAGCTTGCAAGAGGAGATTGAGGTAATCAATAATCAAAACAATCTAACATTTTTTTTTGCCTTTTTGCCGATTGTGAACCAATAGGTTTCGAAGAAGTGACACAAAACAAGAAATGGAGAGATACCATGAATGAAGAAATCAAGAATATCATGAAGGACGATACTTGGGAGCTAAAGACACTTTCCAAGTGGCAAAATGAAATTGGATTAAAAAGTATCTGCAAGCCAAAGAACAATGTTCAAGATAAAGTCAAGAGGTATAAGCATAGACTACTAACAAAAGGCTACAGCTATGATGAAAAGCAAGTTCATCCACCCAAAGATGTGCATAATAAGAAAGCAAGTGCAAAGGAAGTGCGTCAAAATGCAAAAGTAAGCTACCGAGATCTTCATCAAGCAACTCGAGAAAGAAGCACTATTCAAGGCAAGAAGTTCACTTGGAATCGCAAAGTCAAGTTTAATGGGGAGTGTTGGAAATAAACTTGATTTTGCAATAATATTTTGAGCCCAAAAAAATTAATCCACTACCATTGGACTTTGTCCATTAGGCTCATTTTAGTTTTGAGTTTAGTCCATGTTCTAGGAACTTCTTTACCTAGAAAGTTCATGAAAAATATCTATGTTCATGAAAAATATCTATGTTCTTGAGATATCTTAATATTAATTGTAAAAGAGTCTAGAATGATTTCATACTATATTTAATAAGTGTGTCGACTCTTCCAAGGGTCCTATAAAAAAGGGGTGCTCTCCCCTCATTTTGTACAACAACAAAATTAAGAAGCTTAGTGCTATTATAAAATTTCTTCTCTTCATTCTTCTCTTCCACTAAATCTTCTCTCTATATTTTTCTCCCACTCCAAATTTGCTCCTCCTAGCTAGTTGGTCCACCACAATTCCAACATTTGCTGCCCCCCTCACACATCGATACTGCTCGACCCCTCAGATCTTCGCATTACCCCACCGTGACACGACCACCCTCCCCAGCGTCACCGGTGAGGACCCGGCCTCTAGTGGTGGTGATGGTGAACTGAATGAATATCTGATGATTAACTATATATACTGGATGAGCATCATCTGATTTTAAAGTTAGTAGTGACGGAATAGATGATGGCTATCCACAACATTCATATACATAAGGTTTCCATTCCATCAAGGAGTTGAGAAATAAGTTTCCTTTCCATCTAGAGAAGGTTAGAAACAACACTAAAATACAATAAAAAAAAGGCTGGATTTCACCTCTCCCTTCAAGGATGTGAAGTTTTGTACGCGGTCTCCGCGTATAAAGTTGACAACAAAATTGGAAATTTCCTATCACCATTAGCCTTGTAAATTCTTTTGAACCTTTTGCTTTTAGAATCACAATAAAAGAGTAAGTTTAAGTTTGTAAACATTATTCTTCCATTCTCCTCGATCATCAATGGTTCAACCCTCCTCCCCCTCATCATATTGTTGTTGTAGTTGCCGATTGTGTATTCTTTCACCCAGATCATATCCTTGTCGTAGTCCTTGAGTAGCCAAATGTCTGCGCTATACCTACGTCCCCTAAACAGAAAATGCACCAAGCACAAAAACCCATTCACCTCCCTAAGAGACAAATTCGAGTATTCGTGCCGAGGAGCGAGATGACACGGGTGTACACCTGGGATCACCGACCAATCCTCCTCCTCGAGATGGAATCGAGCTATGCCGTCGGAAGGAGATAATGGCAACACGTGGATGGATCCATCGACAACAGCAAGGTTCCACGTACCATACTTGGAAAAGAGGAGCTTGAAAGGCGGTTTCTTCGCCGCCCTCCACCCCCCGCCAGAGCCGCCTATCATCATGACCTGCCAAGACCTCTCGTGACGCGTGTGGAAAATCAGCATCTTGTACTCTCCGGTGGACTCGACGTAGCCTATTGCTGCAATGACCTCGGGAAGGCATAGGTGGTCAAATATTGCGTCTGCGGCAGAGTTATTGTTTCCTGCAACAAGGATGGGTGCAGGAACGTCGATGTCGATCCGCTCTCCTGTTCCAGGGTTCCATACGCGCATCTTGTACTGATCGTACAGCAACACGAGGCCGCGGCACGACGACTCCTTCTTAAGCAGAGGAGGCCTTATGTTGGAACCCCTCAAGTCGTCGGCAGCCGAGCCTGCTACCCTCCTTTCTCCGCCGTGCTCGACGTCCATCTTCATGGTGATGAAAGGAATACGGCTTCCGTAGTAGCTAGGAGTCATCACGAGAAGTGACGGAGGGTTGTGTTCGGACCTCCGCAGATGGAGCCGATGGAAATCGGGATCGGAAGAGAGAAGATGGTACCATGACTTGGTGACGCAACGGAGCTTGCAGAGTGTATTCACAGGGAGACGTGGGAGGATCTCCCACAAAATGATATTTTGTCCGCGGTTTGTAACCGCGGGCATAACCGCCGGCCGACGTGGCGGCCAATCAGTGCCTCCCCTGCTATCTCTGGGTCCCACCCAGACTAGGGGCCAATGGCCGGACATCATGTCGGTTGGCGGTCACAATCCGCGGGCTATGTAGCAGGATCCATTGGTATATAGATAAGTAGACATTGAATCCATTCCATTCAGTTATTGAAGGATAATTTTATTTTAAAAAAAATGCATACATACTCAAACAGCTGAACATCTATCTATATGACCAATTTCATCCGGTCTTCAAAGATGCCAAGTTTTTCGCATACAATGTTGACAACATGATGAGAGGAAATTCCATCTTCTCATCCTAGTTGTTTTGGAAACTTTTGCTGGTAGGACCATAATAATATATGAGTAAGTTCAAGCTTGTACATGTAAACAAGATTTAATTAAAAGTATTTAAATTCTTAATTCCTATGTATATAATTCTTTAGATTTCCAACTACTTGATTACTTAAAAGTTATTTAATTAAAAGTATTTAAATTCTTAATTCCTGCAATAAAATATTTAGAGCATCTCCAACCCTATTGTCTTGTAATGTCCTAATGTGATTTGGTCCAACCTTATGTTCATCTCCTTCGATTATTAAATCATCTCTTTCGATTATTAAATCTTTTAAAAAAAATTGATTATTAAATCTTTTAAAAAAAATCAACATGAGATTTTTACCATAAATTTTAAGGACTGTCACCTTGATAAATCAGTATTCCCACCAATAGGGGGAGACAAAAATAAAAATAAAATGCATTGTTCCATAAGAACATCGTGAATATTATTGTGACATACAAAATTAGGGGGGACATAAAAATAAAATGTATTGTTCCATAAGAACATTGTGAATTATCGTGATATATAAACAATGTCACGCCCCAGAACCAGAATACTGGAGAGCGGGGGCAGACATAGCCAGCTACGTATAACGGAATGGGAACCACACCGCTATACGGTCACGGCTGTCTAGATATGTGAGGGTTTCACTACAATCCATCAGTCTCTTAAGGTCATAAAATAGCCTATTGTCTCAATCTCAACCAACTAATAATAGTTACAAGATATCAGACCACCAAATACACAATAGTAAGGCGTCCCATACATTATATATTCGGAATGATCATGAAGCTAGTCGTTACAAAATGTGAGGACTAGCAAGAGTTCAGTCATACATGATCAACCCCCGGGGCTTGTCAATCATGTTACAGCCCGTAGGCAGACAGTAAGTAAGTACAATCGAGCTAACACTTGCTCGTCGGCTAAACGCCTCAAAAGAATAATTTACAATATTACAGTGGGAGAACAAAAGAAACCCACTCGATGCCCTGGTTACGCCTGGTGACCACCATCGGGCTGGAAAGCAGAGAGATCCTTTGGTGTTGCTCCTTCTGGCCATACAAAACTAGCTGGGTCAAACCCCAGAAAGAGCAAGTGGCACAAAGGAGGCTTCACTTAAGAACTAAAGCCAACAACTCATTAGCATTCAACATGTAAGAAAACAACAATAAATAACGCAGTTTGAGGTTTGTGCACTACCAATGCACTTATCCCAATCAGAGGAAATGATTAAGTAAAGCATCATGACATAAGATAACTAGATAATCATGCTAAATAAAATATAGCTGGACAATATATGAAGAGAAGACGAGGATATTATTCCGAAAGCCAGGTTACAATCCTTAAACCAAACAAGGACCGAGATTGTAACCCTTCACCTGAACAAAACATAGTCTCCTGATCATTTATTGCTAGAGTGACAATAGAGTACAATTATTATAGTAACAATCTGGAGTGACAATCATTCATTCATTCTGGTACAATCTTGCAATCAATCACTTCTAGACAATACCATACTGGACTAGACCCCATCCAATCAATCACGGTCAATTATTGCCTACGGCTTTCTACATTTACTAACTAGGGTTATCACAATCCTAGTTACTAGCAAGATGCAATGAGATACTCCAAGTAGTCACAGGCCCTGCAGCTATCCAGGTTATCCAGGCAAACTTTATAGTGACAATTTAGAGAGTACAATGCATTAGAGTGACAATAGAGTTCAATCATTTAAGTGACAATGGTGGGTGCCCCACATAACAGTGGGCTGGAAATGTGCCCTACTCGTCGGCAGGCTACAAGTCCAAACATTTGCGGCCGGGATAACGGGATCGCTTGTAGCTGGGGAACATCTCTTCATGTCTAGTAAATTATACTAGTCATTAACCTTAGTCCATTTTAGTAGGTACTCCTGACCGTGGTACTCAGGATTCCCCTCCTAGACATGATGCAAGACAGGACTGGATTATTTGTACAAGCACAATCGCCCACGGTGTCCAGGATTTATTTATACAGGTCATGTCATGTCAGGTAGTCGTCGTAACAGCTTATCAAGATATATCATATCAGGTGTACTTGTCAGGAGTGCACCTCAACAGGCCACTATCAGGTCATGTCAGGTTAGTCATGTCAGGAGTGCACCACTACGGGTCACTGCCACATCATGCTCAATTATCAATTCCAAACATATCAAATGAATTCATGATTTTCATGTTCAGGACAAAAAGGCGTAAGGATATAAAATGGACGTTAAATATCTAATAAAATATTAATATACAGGGCTACAGAAGAGCCATGCGGCTAAGGCACATGCGGCCAAGATGGATCTCATGCGGCAAGAAGAGAACAGTCCCATGCGGCTGAATCAGTGGTTCCATGCGGCCAAGGGTTTGGGTTCAACATGGAGCAGGCGCGCGGCTTCATGCGGCTAGAAGGAAGCCCAAGGCGCATACGGCTCAGGGTTGCTGGGAGTCCATGCGGCCAGAAAATGACTGGGCCTCATACGACTGAGGGGAGGGAAATCCATGCGGCTCGATATAGCGGCACACATGCAGCTACATAAGCAAGGGTGCATGCGGCTCAAGGAAAGGGGTTATCATGCGGCTGGAGGGGAGGAAAATCCATGCGGCTCGATATAGCGGCACACATGCGGCTACATAAGCAAGGGCGCATGCGGCTCAAGGAAAGGGGTTATCATGCGGCTGGAACGGACTCTGGTTCATGCGGCTCGCGGAGCAAGATCCATGCGGCTAGGTCAATGCGATTGCTTATGCGGCTGGGAGGAAAGCAAGTTCATGCGGCTGGGGAATGAAGGGCGCATATGCGGCTCAATTAGGAGAGAAGTCCATGCGGCCAGGAATGGGATCCAGCCTATGCGGCTGAGAGTCCCATGCGGCCAGAACTGTCGCATGAAGGCTCATGCGGCTCGGAATCACTTGCCGCATGAAGTGTCATGCGGTCAAGTCTAGCACTGTTCTTCTTCTCCAAGCTTCCTGAGAAGAAGAATGCCAAGAATCCATGCTTCCGAGCTCCATGAAACCTTCATCCGAAGTCCAAATTCGAACTTTCATAGGTCAAAATGGGGTAGAACGAAATTCTCTACAACATGGAACCATCAAAACTCAAAATTAAGCAGATCAAAACCCAGAAAATCCGAAAATAATGTAAATATAGATCTACAAGAATCTAGCCATGGAAAGTGAAAATGCCAAGTTCTAAAGTGCTTTAGAATGTAGTAAAGAAGAGAATGGAGCAATAAAAATCAGAGTTCCTCCATGAAGCAAGTTGCACTTGCCTAGCTCTCTCTCTTGGTAGGTGCAGGAGATAATGGTGGAGAAGAAGAAGATATTAATGAAGAGAGAGAAGGAGAAAGGGTAATAAATACTATGGGTGGTGGTAGGTAGGGGGTTCACCCCTTGCTTCTTGATGAACCAAGGAAACCAAGCCTAGCCGAACCAAACCAACTCCAGGAATAGACCAAGCTAAGATAAACCAAGGTGAACCAAGTCAACGCCAATAAACTCTCTCTCTCTCTCTAGCAATTTAAACCAAATGAATCAGGAAAGAAACCAAGCCTCACTAATCCAAAAATAAACCAATGAACCATTAAAACCATTTAATCTATCAATGCCAATAAAACCAAGTCAATGCAAAATAAACCAAGATAACTAATCATGACTAAACAAAATATGGGTCCAAAATACGTATACGTACACTAAATACGTATCACGAATTTGGGACATTACAAACAAGCTATGCATGTAAGTACCAAAAGAACTAAATCAGTTCCACATCAAGAACGTGGTGAATTATCGTGACATACAAGCAAGCTATGCATATATACAAACAAGCTATACGTGTAAGTATCAAAAGAACTAAATCAGTTCCACATCAAGAAGGATCAAGAACGTGGATGACTTAAAGTAGTAGTTCCATAATAGAAAGACTGGATAATATAACACACCCTAAAACTCCTAAAGATTGAAGAAGCATTTCCAAACTCCTGAAGTAGCAGTCCCAAACTCCTGAAAATTGAAGAAGTAGTTCGGTCCATCCAAAAGATGTCATTTGAAGATTGAAAAAGCAGTTCAAAAAGTAGCTACTGAAATAGCAACTCAATGTAGAGAAAGTCCCTAACTGTCCAGAAAAGATGTGCCTCATATCCTAGATCCCTCATAAGAGACATGATATGGATATGCCTCATATCCCAAATACCATAGCCCATAAGAGACCGAGAAAGAGTTGCATGAAGCCAAAAATAATAGAAAATCTATGTTTTACACATAAATAAACATTGAATCGAAAAACAATTATGAAGCAAATGAGAATAAAAAGATGATAGAAATTTAGAATTGAAAATAAGCTAATTACAGCAATAATTTTGATTTTAATAAATTTTGAGTTGTCTTCCACTTATTTTACCATAATTCAAGGTGCACCCCACCGAATTACCATAATGCATAAAATCCTGCATAAAATCTCCCACTTTTGATGGAAACCGCCAAGAACTAACAGTCAACTCTTTCGACCTACATAAATAAAAAATTGAGTTGCACCCCACTTATTTTATCATAATTCAAGATGCACCCTACTTATTTAAGGGTGTTTTGGTCATAATTCAAGCTGCACCCCACTTAAATTTGGGTCAAAGGAGTTGATTGTTAGTTATTGACCCATGTATTATGGTAATTCGGAGGGGAGGGGGGGGGAGCGGGGGTGCATCTTGAATTATGGTAAAACAAGTAGAGGCAACTCTAAACTTCTCTTTGTTTTCTATGTAGTACCCCTATTGAAAGTTAGTTACTCTGCGTATGCACAACATAAATAGATATTGTATCAATTCCATCTCAAAAAACAAGAATAAAACAGAATAACAAAAAATAAAATCTTGATAGCCCTTAGCTACATGTTCACTTTTGATATTGAAGGAAATACATATTCAAACAGCTGGGCATCTGCCTATACGACCAATTTTACATTTCTTCAATGATGCGAAGGTTTCCACATACGTACAAGTTGACAATGCGGTTGTAAATTCCTTCTCTTTCTTCACCTTGGTAACTTTCTTGAATTTTTTTGATTTTAGGATCATAATAAAAGAGTAAGTTTAAGTATCTATTTGTACATAAGATCTTCCATCCTCCTCCATCATCAAGGGTTCAGCCCTCTTACTCATGTAGAAGTTTTTGGATTTAATTCTTTATTCTTCCATCCAGATGTCCTTGTGGTAGTCCTTGAGTAACCAAATGTCTACACAATGCCTACGTTCGTTAATGTGCACCAAGCACAAGAGCCCATTCACTTCCCTATGCAACAAATCATAGTAGCATTTGTACTGAGGATCAATCAGGGGTGTTTACAAGCAGAGTTTGTGAAGAGCCAAGGGGGAGTGTTGTAATTCATCTCATCATGGTGACTCTTCATTTTGTAACTCATGACTCTTCATTTTGTAACTCATGAGTGACCTTTCATTATGTAACTCCCAACCTCTCTCTTCCTATATAAAGAGAGGTTGGGATAGCTTGTAGAGATATATTGAGACACATATATTGATATACATGTGAGGTTGAGCTAATTGTCCACAACACGTTATCAGCACTTTGCTCGTGCAACGCCGGAGACCCGACGTACCGCTCGCCTCGACGTCCACCGACCGTTGTCCTGCGCGCACCCCGTCGCTCGTCGTCGATCTCGCATATCCGCAATAGTTTTCTCACTTTCTTCCACCATAAGGTAAGAAAGGTAAATTGTTTTTGTTAATATACTATTAGACCTCTTACCATTAGTGATGCAAACATTGTTATTAGTTCAGGCTACATGTTGTTATATATTCAATCAACAAACTTTACTGACAACCAGAACCATATGTGTGCACGTGGATTATTTTGTCTAAAACATTGTTTATATAACTTATTCTATAACTTGTTCTTTGTACAGTGTTTAAATGAAGTATAGATGAAAACATTGTTTGTATTCCATCAAAATTGCATCTCTTTGATCCATGTATCATTCATCCTTATATAATATGCAAAAACCGTAGGTAGTCACATCAAGTATAACGTTTACATTTATATGATCTCATCTTTAAACAAACTTTGTGGTATTTCTGCATATGAGATAGCCACACAATATTTTGTTGAAATTTTTTTTTATACTTTGGCGTGTTTATCAAATAGTCCGCTGTATATATTTTGGTAAAATACATTTTTTTGCAATTTTTCTTAAACTGCCAATTTCAGAAAAAAAAAATTTGTTTAAATAGTACTTATCCCAACAAAATATTTGTTAGTTTTTTTTCTGAAAAAAATAAAAAAAATTCATGATTGACGAAGAATTTAAATGCTAACATTTTTTGGTAATGATGGATTTGGAGAGCCCCGGCGAGAACCTCAGTGCCATCTGCGCCCTGCCGAGTGCCTCAGTAGCAATTTCTTTATGTTACTCAGTAATCATTGTAACAGATGTATAATAAAATTGTATTTTTTTCTCGCTATTTTTTTGGCGTCGCTTCATTAGACGTCGGAAAAATAGTTGACATTTTTTTTGGTGCCGCTTGCTTAGGCACCAATTCTTTTGTGTGTTGTTGCCTACTTATGTTGTACGTTTTTTTTAGCGTAATGGCGTAAAAATTGAAAAATTGGTTTTGGCTATATAAACAAATTCTGGCACCGCCAAATTTGGGCCTCCCAAAAATAACTTTTTTGGTTAATAATTTTTCAAAGGCAACGCTCATTTTGAGCACGCACTAAATTGTCACCTATTTTGCACAGTTCGCAAATAGCGTGAATTTCTTGAAAAATCTTATTTATTCTTACATTTGACAAAAATTTTACGAAGTCTCTCCGAATAGGCTCACCTACTTGGGTATGATGTCAGAAAGAACTTGGGGCTTGGTTCTTAAGAGGTCCCCGGTGACCCTCCTCCCCCATTTTCCCGCCTGGTCATATTCACGTAGAGCTACTGAAAGGGGTTGACCGAATATTATTTTTTTGCTCAAATTGTATTTATAATTATGCATTTTTGCAAGAAATTTATTGACCTCTCTATATCGGCCCGTCGATCGATATAAGATAATTTTTAAACAAAAATTGTTTTTTCAAAACCATTGTTTTTTTATTTACGATTGTTTGTTGTTGCTTATACAAACCAAATCCATATAAACCTGTCATTTTATATGTTGACTGATCAAGATTTTTTCTCTTGTTGTAGAAAAATGTCGATCAAGATTGATTTTCCCATCCTTGAAGCCTCTGGCAAGAACTACTTGGACTGGACGCAAGACATCCAGAACCATCTAGATGCGCAGGGCCTCTTGGACGTCATCTATAACGAGGAAGAGCGTGAAGTGGAAGTCACTCGCTCAATGAACGCCAAAGCGATAATTCTATTCCGTAGGCATTTATCTGACGCTATGAAGTCGGAGTTCATTGAAATATCCTCGCCGAAGACGCTATTGGACTCTCTGAAAGAGCGCTTCGACCACCAGAAGACCATATGGCTACCTGAAGCACGCCATGACTGGTTGAACCTGCGCTTCCAAGACTTCAAGAGTGTAACTGATTACAACAATGAAGTCTGCAGGATTCGATCACTTCTCCAATATTGCGGTGAGATATTAACCGACAGTGATCTATTGGAGAAAACATACACCACATTTCCTTCAACTGACAACTTGCTCCAAAAGCAATATCGTCAGTCTAAGTTCACCAAGTTTCCCGAGCTCATCACCCAGCTTTTACTAGACGAGAAGAACAGTCTCATTTTAATGAGAAACAACAATTCTCGTCCTGCTGGAACAAAGACAATTCTAATGCCTGATGCAAACGCTCTCCGTGGATCAAATCCACGGTGGAAACGAGACAAGGGCCAGTCGTCCCAGCCAAGGAGCAGAGGCGAGTTTAAGTCTCGCCACCCAAAGCGAGGTTCTAACAAGAACCAAGGACCTTTGACTCCTAGGCAGTCTCATGGTAAGAACCAACGGGCCAGTCGTCCCAAAGCGAGAGTGGAAGGCCAAGCGCCTACTCTCTGCTAAAAATATGGTGCTTACGGTCATATGCAACGGACATGCAGGGCGACCCCCCAAGAAGTTAATAACAATCATAAGGGGCGCCGGGCCGAAGCAAATCTGGTCATCGAGTGCGAAAATCTAAATCTTGAGACCCCCAATTTTGTAGCAAAAATGGAAGAATAAATCTCCATTTTCTATCTATGTTTGATTTAAGTCATGAAACTTTTGGTGGTTTGTATTTTCTGTTTTCTCGATAAATTAAAGTTCTATTTCAAGCACTTTCCTCAAATGTGTGACAAACTTTAATTTTCTTTACTTATAGGCATGGACCACGGGGCAGTAGATTGTCTGGTTGATAGTGGAACGACTCACACTATCTTGAGAGATACTTTATCTCCTATACGCCTAAAGTAACCTCAGTGACAACCATTTCGGGACCCTCAACCCTTGTTCAAGGTTTTGGCAAAGCCCGTTTTTCGTTGTCCAATGGTACTCCCGTTGAAGTATCAGAGGCCTTATATTCTCCAAGGTCCAGTCGTACCTTACTGAGTTTTAAGGATATTCGAGAAAACGAATTTCATGTTGAAACAGCTCGAGAACATGGCTTCGAGTATCTTTTCATTACCTCCACTCAGTACGGCCAAAAGCGTATCTTGGAGAAGTTGAAATGTCTTTCAAGTGGTTTGTATCTCACTACGATACAACACATCGAGAGTAATCTCATCATTCGCCGAGCGCCAGTTGATGAGAGGACTTTTATGCTATGGCATGACCGGCTGGGTCATCCGGGTCAAAATACGATGCTTCGCACTATGAATACATCACATGGGCATCCTCTTGGAGGAAAGAATTTTGTTATAAATCCGAAAAGCCTATGCCAAGCTTGCTCGATTGGGAAGACGAATCTCAAGCCCATCCATGTGAAACCTACGAGATTGGTTTCCTAATTCCTTGAGAGAATTCATGGAGATATTTGTGGACCAATCCAACCAACATTCTGACCATTTAAATATTTCATGGTTTTGGTTGATGCATCGACTAGATGGTCACACGTAGTGTTGTTGTCCACCCGAAATGCAGCGTTTCCTAAACTCCTCGCCCAGATCATTAAGTTAAGGGCTCACCATCCGGATTATCCGATAAAGTCTATTAGACTTGATAATGCCGCAGAGTTTACATCGAAGACTTTCGATGACTATTGCATGACTTTGGAAATAAATCTTGAATATCCTGTTGCGTATGTTCATACCCAAAATGGCCTAGCAGAAGCTTTTATAAAGCGACTGCAAGTGATAGCGAGGACCTTGGTTATGCGCACCAAACTCCAACCATCTGCATGGGGCTATGCAATTTTGTACGCTGCAAATTTGGTCCGTCTGAGGCACATTGCCACCCAACCACTTTCCGCGTACCAGCTGGTTACTGGATGTGAGCCTGATATCTCACATTTACGCGTGTTTGGGTGCCTAGTCAATGTTCTAATTGAGCCGATAAGGCGTTCAAAATTTGGACCTCAGAAACGACGGGGAATATATGTCGGTTATAACTCCCCATCCATCATTCGCTATTTAGAGCCCTTGACAGGCGATCTCTTTACCGTGAGACACGCGGATTGTGACTTTGATGAGGCAATCTTCCCGTCGTTAGGGGGAGAAATGCACGCTAACGTTGATGGGGAACGACGTGAATTAGCGTGGCATGTGCCCGCTTTTGCTCATCATGATCCCCCCTCTGCACATAGTGATAAGGAAGTGCAGAGGATTCTAGGTCTGCAAGATATTGCAAATCAAATGCCAGACGCATTTAGCGACCTAGCAAAAGTCACGAGATCAATTATACCTGCTGCAAATGTGCCTGCAAGGATAGACGTCCCTGAGAGACGCAATGTTCCTGTGAAACATGTTGCTCCGGTCGAACCCGCCGAGAAAAGGACGCTGCCATCGGCTGTCCAGTCCGCCGCTATTCCCAAGAAGAAGGGAAGACCGGTTGGTTCCAAAGATGTTCTGCCCCGAAAGCGGAGAAATCTTGTTAAAAGCATTTTGCCACATAAGATCATTAAGGATCACGGTAATGTATTAGAAGAGCGCGTTCCAGATGAAACGCCTATTCCTAATCATGCCGATAACCTCGAAATATCCGTCGAGTATGCTAGCTTAGACGATATTTTGAAGTGAAACGAAACTGTCATCGATGATGTGTTCATATACTCAGTGGCCACTGACATTATGAACAATGATGACATGGAGCCTCGTAGTGTTGCCGAGTGTCAACGACGAACGGACTGGTCACAATGGAAACAAGCAATCCAGGCTGAACTAGACTCCTTAGCGAAAAGAAGTGTGTTTGGACCCGTTGCTCCAACACCACACAATGTTAAACCAGTTGGTCACAAATGGGTTTTCCTAAGGAAGAGTAATGAGAGAAATGAGATTGTGCGATACAAAGCTCGCCTTGTGGCGCAAGGCTTTTCACAACGCCCTGTAATTGATTACGAGGAGACGTATTCTCCCGTAATGGACGTCATAACGTTCCGCTACTTAATCAGTTTAGTAGTTTCCGAAAAACTGAATATGCAGCTCATGGATGTGGTCACAGCCTATCTCTACGGAGATCTAGACACAGAGATATACATGAAAGTCCCTGAAGGACTAAAGATGCTTGAATCAAGTAGTTCCCGACCACGGAATGCGTTTTCGATTAGACTGAGACGTTCGCTATATGGATTGAAACAATCTGGACGAATGTGGTATAACCGCCTAAGCGAATACTTGATCGGTTTGGGATACGTTAATAACGAACTTTGCCCATGCGTGTTCATGAAGAAATCTACTTCAGGATACGCAATCATCGCGGTCTATGTAGATGACATGAATCTCATAGGAACCGAAAAAGACTTGTCAGAAACTGTTGATATCCTGAAGAGGGAATTCGAGATGAAGGATCTTGGGAAGACACGGTTTTGCCTCGGCCTGCAGATCGAGCACCGTAAAGATGGAATTCTTGTCCATCAAATGAACTACACCCAAAAGGTGTTGAGACGCTTTAGTCATTTTGATGTTAAGCCGTCCGCTACTCCCATGATCGTCCGCTCTCTAGACATTACTAAGGACCCATTCCGTCCAAAGGAGGACGACGAAGAGATATTGAGTCCTGAGTGCTCTTATCTGGGTGCAATAGGCGCTTTATTGTACCTGGCCCAATGTACTAGATCGGATATCTCGTTTGCTGTGAATTGTCTAGCTCGACACAGCACCGCGCCAACAAGCCGCCATTGGAATGACATAAAAGACATTTTCCGCTACCTTAAGGGTACTACGGACTTGGGCTTGTTCTATCCCTACGCGGTTTTGAGTGAGTCCAACACTCTTGGCACTCGAAGCAACGCGACCCTTGTTGGCTATGCCGATGCGGGATACTTATCTGATCCGCAAAAGGGGCGTTCCCAATCTGGTTATGTCTTTACCATTGGGAACACGGCAATTTCTTGGAGGTCTCGCAAACAGATCTTAGTGGCTACTTCAACGAACCACTCTGAGCTACTCGCGCTCTATGAGGCGACTAGAGAGTGTGTATGGCTTCGAGCTGTTATTGGCCATATTCAAAGTACATGTGATCCTCCATATGACCCAGATGAACCTGTTGTCGTCTATGAGGACAATACCGCTGTTATTGATCAAGCGAAACATGGTTACATCAAAGGGGATGCTACCAAGCACATATCGCCCAAGTTGTTCTTTACACATGAACAACAAGCGCTTCAGAAAATTGAAGTGCAACACATTGGATCGGAGAATAACCGTGCAGACTTGTTTACCAAGTCACTGCCAAAACACTCATTCCAGAAACATGTCAGAGCGATTGGACTTAGGAAGCTTTCAGAGCTAGCCTAAGTGAAACATGTTTCCCGCACCCTGTTGTGTGCATGTGAGGGGGAGCGCCCCAACGAGCGCCCCCAAACGTCCTGTTGTGCGTATATCCCGCGCCCTGTCGAGTGCGAGTGAAAAGGGGAGCATCCCTGATGTATGCTTGTGTACTCTTTTTCCCTTAGACCAAGTTTTTTCCCATTGGGTTTTTCTTGGCAAGATTTTTAACGAGACACATTTGAAATCTCTTATTCACTAAGGACTATTGTGATCAGGGGGAGTATCCAGTGTATACGTCTAAACCATCGTATACTCTTTTGTCCTTTGATCAGCGGTTTTTCCCACTGGGTTTTCCCTGACAAGGTTTTGATGAGGTACCTTTGCAATGGTTAAGTTTACCCCCATCACACTAACCCGTGTGTACTCTTTTGTCCTTCGACCAAAGTTTTTTTCCCACTGGGTTTTCTTTGGCAAGGTTTTAACGAGGCACAAGTAGGTGGTCATTTTTGAATCTGCAAGCTACAGACAGACAAAGAAGCTCAGAGGTGTTTACAAGCAGAGTTTGTGAAGAGCCAAGGGGGAGTGTTGTAATTCATCTCATCATGGTGACTCTTCATTTTGTAACTCATGACTCTTCATTTTGTAACTCATGAGTGACCTTTCATTATGTAACTCCCAACCTCTCTCTTCCTATATAAAGAGAGGTTGGGATAGCTTGTAGAGATATATTGAGACACATATATTGATATACATGTGAGGTTGAGCTAATTGTCCACAACAAGGACTTACTTATAAGTTATTTAATTAAAAGTATTTCAATTCTTGATCCTGTAATGAAATACTAACTTTATTATGATGGTGGTTGTTTCTCTTTCTTACCAGCATAACCTAATTCATGTGGAACGATTACATGTTGGAAGCACTTATTTCTCAAATGGATTTTGTTTTATATCATGCTTTTCAAATTTTATATGAGATGGTGGAAGCAGTTTATATGTTAACTATTTATTTAGACATAATATAGTTATTTGGTTGGTAATCGTATGATGCCTCTTTGAAATGGTTATGAATATGAAATAAAATGTTGATGAATATATAAAAGGGTTAATTCAAATAGAATTGTTGGTATAGAGGCAATTACCTATGGTGTTCTTATTTTGGTATGTTTATAAGTTACCTTTATCTCAAGGGGTGTAATGGGCCGGCCGGGCCAGCCAAGGACCCGATTTGATCGGGTTTGACAGGATTCTAGTTAGACTTAGTCCGGGAGAGGAAGCGGGCCGGGCCGGGTCGGCCCTGAAGTTAAATAAGGAAACCCAGTCCAGACATGGCTGGGTCCGGGCCGGCCCGGTTTATTTAAAAAAAGAAAGCAGAATTTTTAGGAGGAAAAATTGGGAATAATTTTATAAAGATAACATTTGTTTTGAATATTTTGAATGACTATTAATTAATTGTCATATACTAAAATAGACCAATGACATGATTTGAATATTAAAGAAATGAGAAAAGTTATCAAATACCCAAAATCGCAAAAGTTTTATGACAAACCCACCGCAAAATAACATTTTATCGCGTGCCCAGAATTAGTGAAAAATATAGAAAAGGGTGCGGAATGACCTTTTTGCCCTTATAATTTATTGAAAACACCAACGGAACATACTCTTCAAAAAAAATGTTTCGATTCTTCCTCTTCTTCTATACGCTGCTCACTTTCGAATCTAGGTTTTCTCCTCCAAAATCTTCAAACCTTACTTCAAACTCGTCAGCGACTCTCCGTTCGCAATCTTCAGACCATGTCGTCATCATCAGTTCCCACTTCATCTCATCAGCAGCATCAACTAGAACTCCTATTAGAGAAGAGAGAGCTTATGTGAAGAGAATTAAGAGAGTTGCACATAACTCCGTATAAATTACGGAAAATGGTCATTTTTCGTGTTAAAATGCAGAAGAATGGTCATTCTCCGTATTAAAATACATGGAGAATAGTCATTCTCCGTATTAAAATACATGGAGAATAGTCATTCTCCGTGTTAAAATCACGGAGAATGATCATTCTCCATGTTAAAACTATGGAGAATGGCCATTTCCCGTGTTAAAATGCAGGAGAATGACCATTCTCCGTGGTGGACATTCCATGTGTTAAAATGTAGGATAATGATCATTCTCCGTGTTAAAATCATGGAGGTTGGCCATTCTCCGTGTTAAAATGCATGAGAATGGTCATTGTTCGTGTTAAAATTACGGAGAATTGTTATTCTCCGTGTTAAAATGACGGAGAAGACCTTTTTCTGTGTTAAAATGCAGAAGAAAAGTCATTTTTCGTGTTAAAATTACCTCATTCTCCGTTGTTAAAATCACGAAGAATAACCATTCCCCGTGTTAAAATACAGGAGAACGGTCATTCTCTGTGTTAAATTCACAGGGAATGGCCATTCTCCGTGTTAAAATGACGGTCATTCTCTGTGTTAAATTCACAGGGAATGGCCATTCTCCGTGTTAAAATGACGGTCATTCTCTGTGTTAAATTCACAGGGAATGGCCATTCTCCGTGTTAAAATGTCGGAGAACAGTTGACAGAAACCTAATTTTTTTTGCTTTTTTTGTAGAAAAAATTTGTCAGGAATAAAGATTCAAGAGTTTCAGTTCAAAAGTTTTCCATTCTTTACGATGTATCCACGATGATGATGATGATGAGCGATGATCGAAGTTCGACTGAAGAAAAGCACAGTGAACTACGAACCATCTTTGTGATCTCTGCTGAAGATGAGAGGAATGGAATTCATATCTCTCGTGAAGAAGAAGACAAAAATTGTAATCCAAATCCGAGTTTGTTAATTTAAATACATATATATGACCAAATTTGCGCGAAGGGGTTGTTATGGTATTATCAAAATGGCAAGTTTGTAAATACAGAGCATATAAAGGAAATCTTGGAATATTTAACATAAAAATATATAATTTTGGGTATTTCATACAATCCACCCTGCAGGTGGGTTTTTCATAAACACCCACCCCGAAAGTGGGTATTTCAGCAATTTCCACTAAAGAAATTTATACAATATATTACTTTTAAAACGGATTTAATTGTTGAAAATTTAATTGTTGTTGTGGACAATTAGCTCAACCTCTCAAATGGTATATCAATATATCTCAATGTACCTCAACAAGCCATCCCAACCTCTCTTTATATAGGAAGAGAGAGGTTGGGAGTTACAAAATGAAAAGTCACTTGGAGTTACAAAGGTGAAGAGTCACCATGATGAGAAGAATTACAACAATGAATTACAACACTCCCCCTTGGCTCTTCACAAACTCTGCTTGTAAACACCTCTGAGCTTCTTTGTCGGTCTGTAGCTTGCAGATTCAAAAATGACCACCTACTTGTGCCTCGTTAAAACCTTGCCAAAAAAAACCCAGTGGAAAAAAAACTTTGGTCGAAGGACAAAAGAGTACACACAGGTCAGTGTGATGGGGGTAAACTAACCATTGCAAAGGTGCCTCGTCAAAACCTTGTCAGGGAAAACCCAGTGGAAAAAACCGCTGATCGAAGGACAAAAGAGTACACGATGGTTTAGAGGTATACACAGGATACTCCCCCTGATCACAATAGTCCTTAGTGAATAAGAGATTTGAAATGTGTCTCGTTAAAAACCTTGCCAAAGAAAACCCAGTGGGAAAAACTTTGGTCGAAGGGAAAAAGAGTACACGAGCATACATCAGGATGCTTCCCTTTTCACTCGCACTCAACAGGGTGCGGGATATACGCACAACAGGGCGTTGGGAGGCGCTTGTTGGGGCGCTCCCCCTCACATGCACACAACAGGGTGCAGGAAACATGTTTCACTTAGGCTAGCTCTGAAAGCTTCCTAAGTCCAATCGCTCTGACATGTTTCTGGAACGAGTGTTTTGGCAGTGACTTGGTGAACAAGTCTGCACGATTATTCTCCGATCCAATGTGTTGCACTTCAATCTTCTGAAGCGCTTGTTGTTCATGTGTAAAGAACAACTTGGGCGATATGTGCTTGGTAGCATCCCCTTTAATGTAACCATGTTTCGCTTGATCAATAACAGCGGTATTGTCCTCATAGACGACAATAGGTTCATCTGGGTCATATGGAAGATCACATGTACTTCGAATATGGCCAATAACAGCTCGAAGCCATACACACTCTCTAGTCGCCTCATAGAGCGCGAGTAGCTCAGAGTGGTTAGTTGAAGTAGCCACTAAGGTCTGTTTGCGAGACCTCCAAGAAATCGTCGTGTTTCCAATGGTAAAGACATAACCAGATTGGGAACGCCCCTTGTGCGGATCAGATAAATATCCCGCATCGGCGTAGCCAACAAGGGTCGCGTTGCTTCGAGTGCCAAGAGCGTTGGACTCACTCAAAACCGCGTAGGGATAGAACAAGCCCAAGTCCGTAGTACCCTTAAGGTAGCGGAAAATGTCTTTTATGCCATTCCAATGGCGGCGTGTTGGCGCGGTGCTGTGTCGAGCTAGACAATTCACAGCAAACGAGATGTTCGGTCTAGTACATTGGGCCAAGTACAATAAAGCACCTATTGCACCCAGATAAGAGCACTCAGGACTCAATATCTCTTCGTCGTTCTCCTTTGGACGAAATGGGTCCTTATTAATGTCTAGAGAGCGGACGATCATGGGAGTAGCGGACGGCTTAACGTCAAAATGACTAAAGCGTCTCAACACCTTTTGGGTGTAGTTCGCTTGATGGACAAGAATTCCATCTTTACGGTGCTCGATCTGCAGGCCGAGGCAAAATCGTGTCTTCCCAAGATCCTTCATCTCGAATTCCCTCTTTAGGATATCAGCAGTTTCTGACAAGTCTTTTTCGGTTCCTATGAGATTCATGTCATCTACATAGACCGCGATGATTGCGCATCCTGAAGTGGATTTCTTTATGAACACGCATGGGCAAAGTTCGTTATTAACGTATCCCAAACCAATCAAGTATTCGCTTAGGCGGTTATACCACATTCGCCCAGATTGTTTTAATCCATATAGCGAACGCCTCAGTCTAATCGAGAACGCGTTCCGTGGTCAGGAACTACTTGATTCAGGCATCTTTAGTCCTTCAGGGACTTTCATGTATATCTCTGTGTCTAGATCCCCGTAGAGATAGGCTGTGACCACATCCATGAGCTGCATATTCAGTTTTTCGGAAACTACTAAACTGATTAAGTAGCGGAACGTTATGATGTCCATTACGGAAGAATACGTCTCCTCGTAATCAATTCCAGGGCGTTGTGAGAAGCCTTGCGCCACAAGGCGAGCCTTGTATCGCACAATCTCATTTCTCTCATTATGCTTCCTTAGAAAAATCCATTTGTGACCAACTGGTTTAACATTGGATGGTGTTGGAGCAACGGGTCCAAACACACTTCTTTTTGCTAAGGAGTCTAGTTCAGCCTGGATTGCTTGTTTCCATTGTGACCAGTCCGTTCGTCGTTGACACTCGGCAACACTACGAGGTTCCATGTCATCATTGTTCATAATGTCAGTGGCCACTGAGTATATGAACACATCATCGATGACAGTTTTATTTCGCTTCAAAATATCGTCTAAGCTAGCATACTCGACGGATATTTCGAGGTTATCGGCATGATTAGGAATAGGCGTTTCATCTGGAACGCGCTCTTCTAATACATCGCCGTGATCCTTAATGATCTCATGTGGCAAAACGCTTTTAACAAGATTTCTCCGCTTCCGGGGCAGAATATCTTTGGAACCAACCGGTCTTCCCTTCTTCTTGGGAATAGCGGCGGACTGGACGGCCGATGGCAGCGTCCTTTGCTCGACGGGTTCGACCGGAGCAACATGTTTCACAGGAACATGGCATCTCTCAGGGACGTCTATCCTTGCAGGCACATTTGCAGCAGGTATAATTGATCTCGTGACTTTTGCTAGGTCGCTAAATGCAACTGGCATTTGATTTGCAATATCTTGCAGACCTAGAATCCTCTGCACTTCCTTATCACTATGTGCAGAGGGGGGATCATGATGAGCAAAAGCGGGCACATGCCACGCTAATTCACGTCGTTCCTCATCAACGTTAGCGTGCATTTCTCCCCCTAACGACGGGAAGATTGCCTCATCAAAGTCACAATCCGCGTGTCTCGCGGTAAAGAGATCGCCTGTCAAGGGCTCTAAATAGCGAATGATGGACGGAGAGTTATAACCGACATATATTCCCCGTCGCTTCTGAGGTCCAAATTTTGAACGCCTTATCGGCTCAATTGGAACATTGACTAGGCACCCAAACACGCGTAAATGTGAGATATCAGGCTCACATCCAGTAACCAGCTGGTACGCTGAAAGTGGTTGGGTGGCCATGGGCCTCAGACGGACCAAATTTGCAGCATGCAAAATTGCATAGCCCCATGCAGATAGTGGAAGTTTGGTGCGCATAACCAAGGTCCTCGCTATCACTTGCAGTCGCTTTATAAAAGCTTCCGCTAGGCCGTTTTGGGTATGAACATAAGCAACAGGATGTTCAAGATTTATTCCCAAAGTCATGCAATAATCATCGAAAGTCTTCGATGTAAACTCCGCGGCATTATCAAGTCTAATAGACTTTATCGGATAATCCGGATGGTGAGCCCTTAACTTAATGATCTGGGCAAGGAGTTTAGGAAACGCTGTATTTCGGGTGGACAACAACACTACGTGTGACCATCTAGTCGATGCATCAACCAAAACCATGAAGTATTTAAATGGTCCGCATGTTGGTTGGATTGGTCCACAAATATCTCCATGAATTCTCTCAAGGAATTGTGAAACCAATCTCGTAGGTTTCACATGGAGTGGCTTGAGATTCGTCTTCCCAATCGAGCAAGCTTGGCATAGGCTTTTCGGATTTATAACGAAATTCTTTCGTCCAAGAGGATGCCCATGTGATGCATTCATAGTGCGAAGCATCGTATTTTGACCCGGATGACCCAGCCGGTCATGCCATAGCATAAAAGTCCTCTCATCAACTGGCGCTCGGCGAATGATGAGATTACTCTCGATGTGTTGTATCGTAGTGAGATACAAACTACGCTCGGCGAATGATGAGATTACTCTCGATGTGTTGTATCGTAGTGAGATACAAACTACTTGAAAGACATTTCAACTTCTCCAAGATACGCTTTTGGCCGTACTGAGTGGAGGTAATGAAAAGATACTCGAAGCCATGTTCTCGAGCAGTTTTAACATGAAATCCGTTTTCTCGAATATCCTTAAAACTCAATAAGGTACGACTGGACCTTGGAGAATATAAGGCCTCTGATACTTCAACGGGAGTACCATTGGACAACGAAAAACGGGCTTTGCCAAAACCTTGAACAAGGGTTGAGGGTCCCGAAATGGTTGTCACTGAGGTTACTTTAGGTGTATAGGAGATAAAGTATGATTTATCTCTCAAGATAGTGTGAGTCGTTCCACTATCAACCAGACAATCCACTGCCCTGTGGTCCATGCCTATAAGTAAAAAAAATTAAAGTTTGTCACACGTTTGAGGAAAGTGCTCGAAATAGAACTTTAATTTTATCGAGAAAACAGAAAATACAAACCACCAAAAGTTTCATGACTTAAATCAAACATAGATAGAAAATAGAGATTTATTCTTCCATTTCTGCTACAAAATCGGGGGTCTCAAGATTTAGATTTTCGCATTCGTTGACCAGATTTGCTTCGGCCTGGCGCCCCTTGTGATAGTTATTAACTTCTTGGGGGGTCGCCCTGCAAGTCCGTTGCATATGACCATAAGCACCACATTTGTAGCAGAGAGTAGGCGCTTGGCCTTCCACTCTCGCTTTGGGACGACTGGCCCGTTGGTTCTTACCATGAGACTGCCTAGGAGTCAAAGGTCCTTGGTTCTTGTTAGAACCTCGCTTTGGATGGCGAGACTTAAACTCGCCTCTGTTCCTTGGCTGGGACGACTGGCCCTTGTCTCGTTTCCACCGTGGATTTGGTCCACGGAGAGCGTTTGCATCAGGCATTGGAATTGCCTTTGTTCCAGCAGGACGAGAATTGTTGTTTCTCATTAAAATGAGACTGTTCTTCTCGTCTAGTAAAAGCTGGGTGATGAGCTCGGGAAACTTGGTGAACTTAGACTGACGGTATTGCTTCTGGAGCAAGTTGTCAGTGGAAGGAAATGTGGTGTATGTTTTCTCCAATAGATCACTGTCGGTTAATATCTCACCGCAGTATTGGAGAAGTGATCGAATCCTGCAGACTTCATTGTTGTAATCAGTTACACTCTTGAAGTCTTGGAAGCGCAGGTTCAACCAGTCATGGCGTGCTTCAGGTAGCCATATGGTCTTCTGGTGGTCGAAGCGCTCTTTCAAAGAGTCCCATAGCGTCTTCGGCGAGGATATTTCAATGAACTCCGACTTCATAGCGTCAGATAAATGCCTACGGAATAGAATCATCGCTTTGGCGTTCATTGAGCGAGTGACTTCCACTTCACGCTCTTCCTCGTTATAGATGACGTCCAAGAGGCCCTGCGCATCTAGATGGTTCTGGATGTCTTGCGTCCAGTCCAAGTAGTTCTTGCCAGAGGCTTCAAGGATGGGAAAATCAATCTTGATCGACATTTTTCTACAACAGGAGAAAAAATCTTGATCAGTCAACATATAAAACGACAGGTTTATATGGATTTGGTTTGTATAAGCAACAACAAGCAATCGTAAAATAAAAACAATGGTTTTGAAAAAACGATTTTTGTTTAAAAATTATCTTATATCGGTCGACGGGCCGATATAGAGAGGTCAATAAATTTTCTTGCAAAAATGCATAATTATAAATACAATTTGAGCAAAAAATAGTATTCGGTCAAACCCTTTCAGTAGCTCTACGTGAATATGACCAGGCGGGAAAATGAGGGAGGAGGGTCACCGGGGACCTCTTAAGAACCAAGCCCCAAGTTCTTTCTGACATCATACCCAAGTAGGTGAGCCTATTCGGAGAGACTTCGTAAAATTTTTGTCAAATGTAAGAATAAATAAGATTTTTCAAGAAATTCACGCTATTTGCGAACTGTGCAAAATATGTGACAATTTAGTGCGTGCTCAAAATGAGCGTTGCCTTTGAAAAATTATTAACCAAAAAAGTTATTTTTTTTTTTGGAAGGCCCAAATTTGGCGGTGCCAGAATTTGTTTATATAGCCAAAACCAATTTTTCAATTTTTTACGCCATTACGCTAAAAAAAACGTACAACATAAGTAGGCAACAACACACAAAAGAATTGGTGCCTAAGCAAGCGGCACCAAAAAAAAATCAACTATTTTTCCGACGTCTAATGAAGCGACGCCAAAAAAATAGCGAGAGAAAAAAAATACAATTTTTTTTTCTACTCATCTGTTACAATAATCCACTGAGTAACATAAAAAAAAATGCTACTGAGGTGCTCGGCAGGGCACAGATGGCACTGAGGTGCTCGTCGGGGCTCTCCAAATCCATCATTACCAAAAAAATGTTAGCACTCCAAATTTTGTTCGTCAACATGAAAATAATTTTTTTCAAAAAAAATTATTCCAAACTCATCTATTATGAACAGGATACACGCACTAGAGAATGGATGCATAACAAGATATGGTTGAAAGGGGTTCCTGACTATATATTAGAAGGGACAAAACCAATAAATTCTATCGTAAGGATCTTAATCTTTAAAATAATTCCACAACGATCTGATCTAAGACCAATAAACATTTAGTATATTATAAGAATTTATTTTCAGATTGGAATTATTTTATAATGGATGCATAACAAGATTTCTGAAATTTTGTTCGTCAACAGGAATAATAATAATAATCACAGGTTAAACTCTAAAATTCTAAACATGGAAGGATGCTTGTTTATTATAAGTGAAGCTCGAGTTCATTTTGGACAAACTATAAAACATCACTATAAATGCTGAAGACTTTCAAGATGAGAAAGCTGACATTTCCAACAACAAAAATAATCCATGTACAATGTTGCATAATCAGAGATGAAATCATTTCAAGTTATGGTTCTAATCCGTCATTTGTTTATTATTTTGTGTAGGAGAGAAATATGCACATCTTGAATAGATTAATGTATGCTAATACAAATTTATTCATGTACTCTCTGTTAGGAAAAAAAATCTTACTGTCCGAAAAATATTTCACTACCAAATATTTCTTAGAAAAATATTCTTGCTGAATCAGTTTACTAGCAAATATTTCTTAGAAAAATATTCTTAAGAAGAAATTAAGGGTTACCGTCGTTGTACGGAAACCGCGGAATCGGATATGACCCACGCGGATACGCGGGATCGGCGACGAGCGACGGGTTGCGCGCGGGACAACGGTCGGCGGACGGCGAGGCGAGCGGTACGTCGGGTCTCCGGCGTTGCACGAGCAAGGTGCTGATAACGTGTTGTGGACAATTAGCTCAACCTCTCAAATGGTATATCAATATATCTCAATGTACCTCAACAAGCCATCCCAACCTCTCTTTATATAGGAAGAGAGAGGTTGGGAGTTACAAAATGAAAAGTCACTTGGAGTTACAAAGGTGAAGAGTCACCATGATGAGAAGAATTACAACAATGAATTACAACAATTGTCATATTAAACAGATTGAATATTAAGCAAATTTATGCAATATATTAAATTTTATAAACTGTTTGAGTTGTCACATACTATAAACGGATTTAATAGTCATATAATTTGAACTACTACCATAATGTTTTGAATGATTAGAATTAGTATTAATTAATTGTCATATACTATAAATGACAACGACATGATACTCCATATTGGCTTATGATTTGAATTGTCATTAATTAATTTTTATATACTAAAACTGACGATGACATGACAATTTCATAATAAATCTTTATTAACTTATAATTTGAATGACTATCAATTAGTTTTCATATACTAAAAATTACAATGACATGATAACTCCAGTAAGTTCATGTCATGTAAGTTTCTGTCTACTACTTCAAGCGTAGTTGGCTAGGGAGGGGGGCTTGAGCCCCACCCTACTTCTCGGGGGTTGGGTGACTTAGGTCACAATCCCAGGGAAGGAAATTGGTTACTGATACGAGAATATATACATATATATATATATATATATATATATATATATATATATAAAATGATCTCTAGTCTAGTGGTTAAGATATATATATTGCAAATTGCAAATAACCTCTAACCTAGTGGTTAAGATAGATGCATGCGGCCCAAGTGATCGGGAGTTCGAAGTAGAGACGAATTCGTCACAATTCCCCATTGCTTCAAAATATCAGCCATACGACCCTACTACAAGAAGGACGCCTCCATCCAAAAGCTCATAGATGGGCGAGGATAGCAGCTCTTGCTCGCTGTGTTTACAAGAGTCAGAATCAATAGAGCATATTTACTTCAAATGCACATGACAAGAGAGATATGGCACTCACATGATCCAGCGGGTCTGGGACAACCGAGAGGAAGGGGTGCTCACTGGTTCCAGGAGGCTACGACAAGGCTCGCTTCTGCAGTCTGGCACATATGGGACAGAAATTAATCTAAGAATTTTCGATAATTGTAGTACAGTTTTCATAGGCATAGTTCACAACATTGAACAAGATCTTGGGTGATACATTTAATGATTGTACCTATCATTTTTGACAATTAATAATACTTACATGGTTCCATATATATATATATATATATATATATATATATATATATATATATATATATGACCCTCTAGTCTAGTTGTAGTGGTGAGGCTTGTGGCCCGTTTGACCGGGTCCCGACCGGACCGGGTCGACTGGGTTGGAAGGGTCAACCAGGTTCGGACCGGATTTTGTGTCGGGCCAGGCCGGACCTACGGGTCGCAAAATGACAACCTAGTCTGAACCCGGAACTCCTATGGGCCGAGCCGGGCCAGCCCGTTGATCGGGCCCGGGCCAACCTAGACTGACGTTGACCGGGCCATGTTTCGGGTCGCCCGGCCCATTACACACCTTGACCTTTTATCTGGTATTCTAATTTTTTTTGTGGTGGTAATCTCTGAGTAGCTATGTACCTAAGACTTTAGTGGTTGATCGCAATATTTTCACTTCCAGCTGTACTCGTCTCAAATTAGAACTTTATATTTCTTTTACTGTTTGAGAGAGAAAATTTAACAATGTACTCTAGGATTCGAGTTGAAAATTAAATGTAATACAAGTACGTTTAGGTTGTGTTTGATTGCATTGTGGAAAATATGTGGAAAAGAAATTAATTTTATGGAATTATTTTCTTTGAAAAAAAATGTAATTTAAAAAAAATCATGGAAAACTATTTGGGTGTTTGATTGCCGTTATTTTTCATAAAAAAATAGTTATTTCCATGGAAAATGATATTTTCCTATAGGTTGGACAAGTCTCATTTTCTACCATTTTAGATGAAAATATGAAAAATGATATCTTTTGGAAAATAATTTCATGGAAAATATAAGCTATCAAACACTACAATTGATGGAAAATTTGTGATGGAAATATTTTCCATGGAAAATGATATTTTCCTATAGGTTGGACAAGTCTCATTTTCTACCATTTTAGATGAAAATATGAAAAATGATATCTTTTGGAAAATAATTTCATGGAAAATATAAGCTATCAAACACTACAATTGATGGAAAATTTGTGATGGAAATATTTTCCATGGAAAAAAAAACCCAATCAAACACAGCCTTAGTGATTTGGTTTCAATTGACTTTACTAATTATAATTTACCTTGGAATAATTAGTAGCTCAATTTTATTTATTTATTGTTGCATTGTTTTTGGATTTTTATGGTTCATATTGGTATTATCTTGAACTATAGCTTTGGCCAGGCCGGCCCTGGACATTTGGAAGCCCGGAGCAATAATCTAAAATGTGCCCTCGTTCACAAATCTAATCATTAAAACTATATTTTTTATAAACTATTTTTTTTAATTTTTATACTTTGAGGTCTTACTAAAACCTTCTTCAAAAACTCATCTATTTTGAATGTTTTGACTCGGTAACCATAACACATTTATCATAACACATTTTTTTTTGAATGATCAATTTATAAACAAATTGTTCTGACCCCTAAAATCTCTCAATTTTTCATTTGGGAATTAATTTTCCATTTTAAAGCTGATACCTAAAATCTTTCCACATTTCATTTGGAAATTAAAACTTTCCCATTTTTTAGATTGTATTTAATGTTTTCAAAATTGCAAGGGAATTAAATGTTTGCCATTTTTTTAGGTTGTATTTACTATTTCCAAAATTGGCCAATAAATCACCCTACATATATGAGCTTTTGGATGGCCCTCCCAAATTGTGGGCCGTGGGCAGTCGCCCTGGCCTTGGCATACGAGTGTTCGGGAGTTCGAACCCCAGTGGAGACGAATTCGTCACAATTCCCTATTGCTTCAAAATATCAGCCTTACGACCCACAATTTGAGTGGCACCCCACTTTTGTTACGCTTATTTAAGGTGCACCCCACATGTTTACATGAATGTATAACACCCCCCACTTTCAACGTTATCCGTCCAAAAGTAACAGTTCCCGCTTTGACCAATTTTTTTGGACGAAAATACCCTCCTGCATGTTGTCCTCCTCCCCGCGTCAACTGTCCGTCTCCCCCGCCGTGCTCGGCCCCCCTTCACGGCGTCGCCGCACCCCCACCCCTCCCCGACCTCGCCGCACCCCCCCTCCGGCCGTCACCACCACCACCACCATCAACACCATCATCACCACCATCAACCAGCATCACCACCATCACTACCACCCTACCGCTCCCCGCCCCACTCCCACCCTTCCGCTCTGCTCCCCTACCCCCCACATAAAAGATCAGGAAAAGGAAAAATGATGTTTTGAATGGTGATGATATGTAAGTACTCAGTTGTACAATACCTGGAACAAGTGATCAGCTACATAGATGGCAATGTTTAGGAGTAGAATCCAGAATATCCCGTTCACTCGTCTACTGCCTCTTTCGTTTCCAGACTTGTCAAGCTCCAACTCTGGTATCATATCTTAATAAATAAACAAAAACCATCTGATTAAACTCCAGAAATAAATAGTAGGTACGGACGAGAGTGGGGATCGGAGAAGTGCAGAAGAAGAAGAAGACGTTGAAGAAGAAGAAGAACCTGATCTTTTCACTCTACAAAAGAAAAGGCGTGCTGGTGGTGGATTTCCAACCTATAGCAATGGAAATGGAATAGTTGCAGTAGTTTTCTTCATCATATTCCTTTTCTTGCTGCTGCTGCAGCTGATGCTGGTGATGGCAGAGGAAGGGAGGGGTGCGGCGAGGTCGGGGAGAGGGGGTAGTGCGGCGACGCCGTGGAGGGGGTCCGAGCACGACAGAGGGCAGATGTATGACGGAGAAGGGGAAACACAAAAGGAGACGAGGGCATTTTCGTCTAAAAAAATTGGTCAAAGCAGTCAACTGTTAGTCTTGGACGAAAAACGTTGAAATTGGGGGGTGTCATACATTCATGTAAACATGTGGGGTGCACCTTAAATAAGTGTAACAAAAGTGGGGTGCCACTCAAATTTTCTCTAATTTTTTTTGGGCCCTCCCAAATTGTGGGCCCTGGGCGGTCGCCCTGGCCTTGGCATCTATATTTTGTCAACAATAGTATTGAAAATTTAAAAATTTATGTTCATCGCCTTCGATTATTAAAGGAATTTTTTTGACTTTCATCCCACTTATTAATATGATTTTGTACTTACATCCCACTTTTTAAATTTCCAATAAAATTAAAAAGTGGGATGTAAGAACAAATTCATATTAACAAGTAGGATGAAAGTCAAAAATTTCCATTATTATATCATCTCTTTCGATTATTAAATCTTTTTAATTTTCTGATTATTAAATCTTTTAAAAAAATGAACATGTGATTTTATACCAAGACTGTCACCTTGATAAAACAGTTCCCGCCCCTAGGGGAATAAAAATAAAAATATTGTTCTTTAATGTCACGTCCCAGAACCAGAATACTGGAGAGCGGGGGAATGACTCAGCCAGCTACGTATTACGGGTAGATGAATACCATATAATACGATCAATGTTGTCTAAAAGACAAGTTGGTACATACTACATGAAAGTCTCGCTATGGTCACTTCACATCTATTGTCTCAATCATTCAAACAAGAAGCAATAACAGAGAACATTTAAGATAAAGCAATAAGGTGTCCCAAACGCTCAGTCAAAATGTTCTTGATATCTGGCTTTACAAAATACAGCCAGATGATGTAGTAAGTATACACAATTGTTAGCAGCTGCAGCCTGACTTAGTTACAATTATGCAAAAGTAGGTACAAAACAATCCGACTAACATGTCGGTGCCAAACGGCAAAGTATAAAGTAGATAACAAAACGGGCGGGAAGGTAAGAAACCCACTCGAGTCCTCCTGCGATCATCCCTCTAGTGTTGACCTTCTTGGAGGTAGAAGTAAGCTGGATCCTCGGGGACTGGCTCTAAATCTGGCCATGCAAAACCAGAGAGGTTAGACCTCTAATAGCAAGTACCGCAAGGGAGCACGATATGAAGAATGAAGCCAGTAATAAGAGAATATGATAATAGATCTCTGCTATCTACTAAGACTCACACAACATCACGACACTTCGAACCAACCTCCCAACCAAACAAGGACAGAAGTTGGCCCGTCATGTCCTGACATTCTGATCATCTCAGTTAAGTAACAGAGTAGGTACAGTGCACAAACAAATCAATTTAAACGGCCGGGCAACTACTACGGCTTGCTATTGTGAGTCCCAAGTTATCTTGGTTTTATGCAATGAGGATTTCTCAGTTCTTACTATGCGCAAGCAAGGCTAGTTTACCCAGTCAATCAATTGCGCCAATCATGAATTAGACGAGTCCCAGTGGGACGCCCGTCATTAATATACAATATTCAATAGATAGAATAACCAGATACCGCTCCCTGCCCGTATGGCATATTTGCAGTATCTGTGGGAACCAATCGGTCTGTCGGGCACTACTAGTCCCAAGAGGGCTGCCATGTAAGAACTCGGGAATCCATTCTCTCCATGCAATCATTATTTTATTTAACTTAATAGCCTCTATGTTAAGTGAAATCCCATGCCGTGGGTCATGGTCATTCAGAATGAGTACCTTTGTACAGGGTACGATATGCACAACTCTACAATAATACCAGTGCAGTCAGGTTGTAGGTCTTACATAGCGTAGTGCAACAATCAAAACTAACTACGGAGTAATCATGCCTTGACCTTAAGGTACACATGCTTCTTTGGAAAGATAAATAAATAATAAATGAATTGAAGGTTGCATTTGCCTGTGTGCCAATATTCGGGATTAGCCAGTCGATTTTAATAGTTCACAATTAATATGAGTGTGTCTCATTTATTCAATTCAAAAAGACGACTAGCCAGTCTCTTAGTTCCAACTAGGAACGCATGATCAATTATTAGTCAAGGTCACAATCATTATCAATGGTGACATGGCATGAAAGTCAACTAGTATTCAGTGGGGTCGAGTCTACAACTCTCAGGGTTTAATTCCAGTCAATCGTAGTATCTATAACTCAATTCACGACACATGGTACATCCCACGTAACAATCTATATTTAACAGAAATATTAACATATCATGATTATATCAAGTTTATGCCAAAAGGCGTAAGGATATAAAATGGACGTTAAATATCTAATAAGATATCAATATACAGGGCTATAGAAGATCCAGGGTAAGTAGGGTCAGGTCCAGTTGCGCCTAAACATCAGGTTGCGCCTGAATCAGACTGCGCTCAAGTCAGGCTACGCTCATGTCAGCCTACGCTCAAGTCAGCCTACGCTCAAGTCAGGCTACGCTCAACTCAGGCTACGCTCAAGTCAAGCTACGCTCAAGTCAGGCTACGCTCAAGTTAGGCTAGGCTCAAGTCAAGCTACGCTCAAGTCAGGCTACGCTCAAGTCAAGCTACGCTCAAGTCAGGCTACGCTCAAGTCTGGCTACGCTCAAGTCAAGCTACGCTCAAGTCAAGCTAGCGTATGGACTCCATACGAATCCTTTTCAAGGCAGCGTATGTACTCCATACGACTCCTCATCTAGGCAGCGTATGCAAGTCCATACGACTCATCTTCAAGTCAGCGTATGCAAGTCATACGCCTCCAAAAGGCAGCGTATGCAAGTCATACGCTGCGCTGCGCTAAAGAGCGCGTGCAGCTCAGTGGCACAAGCTAAAAAGCTTGCGTACACTGCTCACTGTCTTCTCCAAATCAGCAAGAACTCCATGGTTTGAACCCAAAGCTTCAAAAGTCCATAACTTTGTCAAAATAAGTCTGAATCCAACTTTTTAAAGGTCAAAATTGGGTAGAATAAAATTCTCTACAACATGGAACCATCAAAACATGAAGATAAAGAAGTTTGATAGATCAAACTACCAAAATCCGAAAATAACCAATTTCTAGATCTGCAAAAATTAAAGCCCAAAATGGAAAATAACAAGTTCTAATGTGTCTTAGAATCACAAGAAAAAGAGAATACAACCATAAAAATGGGTTTTCATGTGGAAGCAAGATGTACTTGCCTATGGGTTTGGTAGGTGGAGAGAGTTATGAGGAAGAAGAAGAAGAGTAATGGTGAAGGAGAGTAATAAAGAGAGAGAAAGAGTTGGGGGCTTTTAAATGGAAGGGGTGGTGGTAGGTGGGGGTATTGGGTTCGGTTCATGATGAACCACCATAACCCGAAGATAAACCAACCTAGGCCAAACCATAAGTAAGCTAAAGCAGAGAATAAAAGCAAAAAGTAAAATAAAGAAAATTAATTGCAGAAAATTAATTAACATGAATTTAAAGAGATTTAAATACAAAACAATAAATGATAAATATTTAAATAAATATACTAAAGCAGTACATGTTTTAAAAATACGTATTCTGGGAATAGGGAGTGACATCTCTACCCTCCTTAGAAAAATTTTGCCCTCAAAATTTTAAATCCAAGCAGGATAGGAATATCAAGGCCAAACTAGTACAAGCAATTTAAGCAAGCAATCATTTTACAATGTCCATAGCAAGTAACATATCTATATTTAACAATCTACGATATCAAGTAATTTCTACTCATAGGGCGACCAGCATGCGGAGTTAAGACAATCAAGGTACACGGGAAGAAATATACCTTGTGAGTCAAACAGATGTGGATACCGTGATCGGATATCATCCTCACGTTCCCACATTGACTCTCCTAAAGAGTGATGACCCCAAGCAACCCGGACAAGGTTAATTGTTCGGTTCTTGAGTATCTTCTCTCTTCGGTCCAAGATGGACACAGGCTGCTCCTCGTAAGACAAGTTAGTACCAACAACCAACTCAGAATGATCAAGGATATGGCTTGGATCCGATACATACCTTCGTAACTGAGATACATGAAATACGTCATGCACCTCTCGTAACGAAGGTGGAAGGGGCAAACGATAAGCAACATCGCCTACCCTATCAAGGATAATAAATGGGCCCACGTATCGCGGACTCAACTTCCCGCGAACGCCAAATCTAATGACCCCACGGATAGGTGAGATCCGTAGGAACACGTGGTCCCCAACAGAAAACTCTAGCGGCCTACGATGCTGGTCCGCCCAATGACGATGTCGATCCTGCGCAACTCGAAGTCGCTCTCTAATTCCTTTAACCAATTCAACTGTTTGAACAATCATTTTCGGACCTAACATCTTTCTGTCCCCGATATCATCCCATGCTAGTGGCGACCTACACTTCTTACCATATAGTGCTTCAAATGGCGCCATCTGGATACTGGCTTGATAACTGTTGTTATATGAAAACTCAACTAAGTACAGGTGGCTTTCCCAAGATCCTCCAAAATCTAGGGTGCAAGCTCGCAACATATCTTCCAAATTCTGAATTGTCCTTTCCAATTGGTCGTCCGTCTGTGGATGGTAAGCCGTACTAAATTTTAACTTGGTGCCCAAACTACGATGTAAGCTCTTCCAGAAATGTGACATAAAACGGGTATCTCTGTCTGACACAATACTGACAGGGACTCCATGCTGCCTGACTATCTGCTGCATGTACAACTCCGCCAACTTTTCTGTAGATTGTCCTACTCTGAAAGGAAGAAAGTGTGCTACCTTTGTAAGCCGATCTACTATCACCCAAATAGCATCTTTACCACTTGGTAATCTCGGTAAACCGGTCACAAAGTCCATTGTGATGTGTTCCCACTTCCATTCCGGGATAGGAAGCGGTTGTAATAATCCAGCTGGCGTCTGCTGTTCTGCCTTTACTTGCTGACATATCAAGCAACGGAAAACAAACCTAGCTATCTCCCTCTTCATCCCGTTCCCCCAGAAGTGCTGCTTGATATTTTAGTACATCTTGGTCCCTCCAGGATGTATAGAATACTGGGAAATGTGAGCTTCTGCAATAACTTTCTGTCTAATATCTCCACTAGGCACGCATAAGCGCGATCCAAACCTAAGGGTACCATCTTCATGAATTTGCATCTCCTTTCTGAGTCCTGACTCACATTCTTCCCTAAGCTTCTGAATCCTTGGGTCCTGTGCCTGAGCTGCCTTGATCCTGCCTACCAAGTCGGATTGAACTTGTAGACTCGCCAGAATTTCTATATCATGAGGAAGTATAACTTCGATGCCCATCTCCTGAAGGTCTTCTAAGATGTGCTTCTGCGTTGTCAAAATAAATGCGCCGCCTCTTCTGATAAGAGCGTCTGCTACCACATTAGCCTTGCCTGGATGATACTGAAGTTCCACGCCATAATCCTTGATCAGCTCTAACCATCTTCTCTGCCTCATGTTCAGCTCCTTCTGAGTAAAGATGTACTTCAGACTTTTGTGGTCTGTGTACATGTCCACTCGATCACCATATAAGTAATGCCTCCATAGCTTCAAAGCAAATACTACTGCCGCCAACTCCAAATCATGAGTTGGATAATTTTTCTCGTGGTCTCGAAGTTTCCTAGATGCATACGCTATCACCTTCCCATGTTGTATAAGGACACATCCAAGTCCTTTACCTGTCGCATCACAATATACAGTAAAACCTCCGGGCCCAACTGGAAATGTAATGATATGTGCTGATATCAACTTCTGCTTCAGATTCTCAAATGATATCCGGCATTCTGCCGACCAGACGAGTGGTACATCCTTTCGCGTCAAGCGGGTCATGGGTGCTGAAAGTCTTGCAAAACCTGATACAAACCTTCTGTAATATCCTGCCAATCCCAAAAAACTCTGTACATCAGCTACGGTCTTGGGTACTGGCCAACTCTCTACTGCTTCTACCTTCTTGGGATCTACTGCTACTCCAGCTCCTGATATGATGTGACCCATAAATGAAATGTGGTCCATCCAGAACTCACACTTGCTGAGCTTGGTATACAACTGGTTATTTCTCAGAACCTGCAACACTTTCCTGAGGTGGTCTTCATGCTCCTCTTCACTAGCAGAATATACGCGAATGTCGTCGAGAAACACCACGACAAATTGATCTAAATATGGCATAAAGATGCGGTTCATCAAATCCATGAATATAGCTGGAGCATTGGTCAAACCAAACGGCATTACTAAGAATTCATAATGTCCATACTTTGACCTGAATGCTGTCTTGGGAATGTCTTCCTTTCGAACCCTCACTTGATGGTACCCTGAACGAAGATCTATCTTGGAGAAAACTCTAGCGGTGCTCAACTGGTCAAACAAGTCGTCGATCCTGGGTAGTGGGTACTTGTTGTTTACTGTCGCCGCGTTAAGCTTCCTGTAATCGATGCATAATCTGGATGATCCATCCTTCTTCCCCACAAGTACCACTGGTGCTGCCCATGGTGATATGCTAGCTTGGATAAACTTCTTCTCCTTCAATTCCTCTATGTGCTGATACACTTTGGCCTGCTCCGAATCCGCCATTCTGTAAACCCGATCTGATATTGGTTTAGTTCCAGGTGCCAACTCTATGCTAAACTCAATATCTCTAACCGGTGGTAGACCTGGAAGTTCTTCGGGAAATATGTCTAGAAATTCTTCAACTACCTTCGGAACTTGAACTTCTTCCATTGTTGTTACTACTCCCTGCTCTTGCTGAGTTGCCTCTGATCTGACTAAGGTAAATTTCTTCATGCCTGGAATATCAAAAGATACACTCCCACTATGATAATCTATTGTCGCATGACTGTCTTTTAGCCAGTCCATGCCTAAGATAACGTCAAAATTTCCAACAGAAAATTCTATCAACTGGGCGGGTAAGGAATGCCCGTAAACTACAATACTACACGCTAGAATAACTCTACTAACTCCTACAAGCCTATTGCCAGTGAGTATATTCAACCTCCCTGGCAATGCCTCGAACTCCATTCCTAGCCATGCCGCAAATTGTGCAGATATAAATGAGTGTGATGCTCCTGAATCAAACAATGCTACTGCGGGATATGAGCCGACGAGAATGTTACCTGCCACAACATCTCCCGATGTTACTGCCTCCTCCAAGGATAGTGTGAATGCCTGCCCTCGACCTCCTTGCTGGTTCCCATGCTGCGGCCTAGCCTGGTGCTGCTGCTGGCCCCTGCCTTGATGATGCTGGGGTGGTCTATGCTGGTGTTGCTGTATTGGTGGTCCCTGCTGTCGGAACATCTGAGCCTGTGGCATTAATGGACGCTGGGCCAATGGTCTCACTGCTACCGCTGGTCCTCGATACTGCCCTGCCCCTGGTGCTGGCAGAGCAGGAAACTGTTGCCCTGGTCCTCCTGACCTCGAATTTATGGGACATGTGGTAACCCGATGATCTGGATTTCCACATATCAAACACAGTCCGTTTAATGCCCGACACACATCTCTAGTGTGCCCCATCTTTCCACAATAAGTACAGCCCGCTGGGGGTTGCTGGTTCTTCTTCTGTTGCTGCTGCTGCCTGGGTGGTGGTGCTGGCCCTCGCATTGCCACATCTTGAATGTGAATGCCAAGGGATGGTGTTGTTGTTCGGGGCGCTGCTCCCCCTTCTCCTTCAATCTGACTGTGAGATCTCTTCTGACCCCCAGTCCTTGCCGTAATCCTCTGAATGGTGATCTCATGCCTTCGGGTTGCCGTCAATATCTCATCAAAAGTCTGGTAATTGTGCCCCTCTATCAATTGCAAGAGCTCAAGATGAAACCCTTGCGGAAAACTCATAGCCCTCTAGCGCTCCGTCGCTACCATCTCTGGGGCAAACCTACTCAATCTGCAGAACTCCGCTGCATAAGCATCTACCGTCTTGCCAGCCTGCTTGAGGCTGATAAACTTCTATTGTAGCTCAAACTGTGCCACAACTCGATAGTACTTTGTCTTGAATCTTGCTGTAAAATCATTCCAAGCCACAGGACGTCTGATGCCTATCTCCTCTGATTCCACCAATCACGTACGAGATCCTGAAGTAACAACTTCACCTGATCCACACGTTCTTCTGCCGGTACCTTAGCCGCCGTTAAAATAGCCTCAATATCCTTAAGCCATGCATCTGCTGAGATGGCATCCTCCGTTCCTTTAAAACGGCGGGGGTTGAACTTGCAAAATCTGGTTGATGCTCCAGAATCCGACCTTGCCCCTCTTTTCAAAGCTGTCTGCAACCCTTGGTTGAGTAGTACGTTCTGCTCTTGCAACTGAGTGTGCATGTGCTGTTGGGCTAACATCTGATGTTGTTGAGTAGCCATCATCCCTCTCATGATTTCTAGAAGAGCCGGTGTGTCCATTTCCGCAGGGGTAGGTAGAACTGTTGGTGGTGGTGGAACATCCGGATACTGCGATCCAGCTGCTGCTTCTACTATCACTTCTTTCTGGGTAGTCTCTTGAGTTAGTACCGGCCCTTGTTGCTAACCAACATGGTCAGGTTGTCCATGTTGCTGTCCATGTTGTTGCTGTCCAGTCCTGACAGATACGGACGAGGTACCCCTAAGAAAAGGGACAAGAGAACAATCAAACGACCGGACATGAAGGATCAATGAAGTCAAAGGATACTGGAATATCAAGCTAGAGTTGAGAGTAACGAATCATGAGATCAAGGAGAAACATGTGTGATTGAGACATCCTATTAAACACCCCACAAGTCTGAAATCAGACCTGCATGGGCCACCACTAAAACCTTGTCACGCCCCAGAACCAGAATACTGGAGAGCGGGGGAATGACTCAGCCAGCTACGTATTACGGGTAGATGAATACCGTATAATATGATCAATGTTGTCTAAAAGACAAGGGGGTGCATACTACATAAAAGTCTCGCTATGGCCACTTTACATCTATTGTCTCAATTATTCAAACAAGAAGCAATAACAGAGAACATTTAAGATAAAGCAATAAGGCGTCCCAAACGCTCAGTCAAAATATTCTTGATATCTGGCTTTACAAAATACAGCCAGATGATGTAGTAAGTATACACAATTGTTAGCAGCTGCAGCCTGACTTAGTTACAATTATGCAAAAGTAGGTACAAGACAATCCGACTAACATGTCGGTGCCAAACAGCAAAGTATAAAGTAGATAACAAAATGGACGAGGAGGTAAGAAACCCACTCGAGTCCTCCTGCGATCATCCCTCTAGTGTTGACCATCTTGGATGTAGAAGTAAGCTGGATCCTCGGGGACTGGCTCTAAATCTGGCCATGCAAAACCAGAGAGGTTAGACCTCTAATAGCAAGTACCGCAAGGGAGCACGATATGAGGAATGAAGTCAGTAATAAGAGAATATGATAATAGATCTCTGCTATCTACTAGGACTCACACAACATCACGATACTTCGAACCAACCTTCCAACCAAACAAGGATAAAAGTTGGCCCGTCATGTCCTGACATTCTGATCATCTCAGTTAAGTAACAGAGTAGGTACAGTGCACAAACAAATCAATTTAAACGGTCGGGCAACTACTACGGCTTGCTATTGTAAGTTCCAAGTTATCTTGGTTTTATGCAATGAGGATTTCTCAGTTCTTACTATGCGCAAGCAAGGCTAGTTTACCCAGTCAATCAATTGTGACAATCATGAATTAGACGAGTCCCAGCAGGACGCCCGTCATTAATATACAATATTCAATAGATAGAATAACCAGATAACGCTCCCTGCCCGTGTGGCAGATTTGCAGTATCTGTGGGAACCAATCGGCCTGTCGGGCACTACTAGTCCCAAGAGGGCTGCCATGTAAGAACTCGGGAATCCATTCTCTCCATGCAATCATTATTTTATTTAACTTAATAGCCTCTATGTTAAGTGAAATCCCATGCCGTGGGTCATGGTCATTCAGAATGAGTACCTTTGTACAGGGTACGATATGCACAACTCTACAATGATACCAGTGCGGTCAGGTTGTAGGTCTTACATAGCGTAATGCAACAATCAAAACTAACCACGGAGTAATCATGCCTTGACCATAAGGTACACATGCTTCTTTGGTAAGATAAATAAATAATGAATGAATTGAAGCCTGCATGTGCCTGTGTGCCAATATTCGGGATTAGCCAGTCGATTTTAACAGTTCATAATTAATATGAGTGTGTCTCATTTATTCAATTCAAAAAGACGACTAGCCAGTCTCTTAGTTCCAACTAGGAACGCATGATCAATTATTAGTCAAGGTCACAATCATTATCAATGGTGACAAGGCATGAAAGTCAACTAGTATTCAGTGGGGTCGAGTCTACAACTCTCAGGATTTAATTCCAGTCAATCGGGGTATCTATAACTCAATTCACGACACATGGTACATCCCACGTAACAATCTATATTTAACAGAAATATTAACATATCATGATTATATCAAGTTTATGCCAAAAGGTGTAAGGATATAAAATGGACGTTAAATATCTAATAAGATATCAATATACAGGGCTATAGAAGATCCAGGGTAAGTAGGGTCAGGTCCAGTTGCGCCTAAACATCAGGTTGCACCTGAGTCAGACTGCGCTCAAGTCAGGCTACGCTCATGTCAGCCTACGCTCAAGTCAGCCTACGCTCAAGTCAAGCTACGCTCAAGTTAAGCTACGCTCAAGTCAGGCTACGCTCAAGTCAGGCTACGCTCAAGTCAAGCTACGCTCAAGTCAGGCTACGCTCAAGTCAGGCTACGCTCAAGTCAGGCTATGCTCAAGTCAGGCTATGCTCAAGTCAATCTACGCTCAAGTCAAGCTAGCGTATGGACTCCATACGACTCCTTTTCAAGACAGCGTATGTACTCCATACGACTCCTCATCTAGACAGCGCATGCAAGTCCATACGACTCCTCTTCAAGGCAGCGTATGCAAGTCTTACGCCTCCAAAAGGCAGCGTATGAGTTAGACTGCGCTGTGCTAAAGAGCGCGTGCAGCTCAGTGACGCAAGCTAAAAAGCTCGCGTACACTGCTCACTGTCTTCTCCAAATCAGCAAGAACTCCATGGTTTGAACCCAAAGCTTCAAAAGTCCATAACTTGGTCAAAATAAGTCTGAATCCAAGTTTTCAAAGGTCAAAATTGGGTAGAATATATAAAATTTTCTACAACATGGAACCATCAAAACTTGAAGATAAAGAAGTTTGATAGATCAAACCACCAAAATCCAAAAATAACCAATTTCTAGATCTACAAAAATTAAAGCCTCAAAATGAAAAATGACAAGTTCTAATGTGTCTTAGAATCACAAGAAAAAGAGAATGGAACCATAAAAATGGGTTTTCATGTGGAAGCAAGATGTACTTGCCTATGGGTTTGGTAGATGGAGAGAGTTATGAGGAAGAAGAAGAAGAGTAATGGTGAAGGAGAGTAATGAAGAGAGAGAAAGAGTTGGGGGCTTTTAAATGGAAGGGGTGGTGGTAGGTGGGGGTATTGGGTTCGGTTCATGATGAACCACCATAACCCGAAGATAAACCAACCTAGGCCAAACCTAAAGTAAGCTAAAGCAGAGAATAAAAGCAGAAAGTAAAATACAGAAAATTAATTGCAGGAAATTAATTAACATGAATTTAAAGAGATTTAAATACAAAACAATACATGATAAATATTTAAATAAATATACTAAAGCAGTACATGTATTAGAAATACGTATTCTGGGAACAGGGAGTGACATTTAAGAACAACGTGAATTATTGTGACATACAAAACTAGGGGGAGATAATAAAATAAAAAAAATACATTATTCTATAAGAACATCGTGAATTATCGCGATATACATACAAGCTATGCATATAAGTACCAAAAGAACTAAATCAGGTCAACATCAAGAACGTGGTAAATTATCGTGACATACAAGTAAGCTATGCATATATACAAACATGCTATGTAAGAACTAAACCAATTCCACATCAAGAAGGATCAAGAACGTGGAGGACTTAAAGGTTCTAGCTTCATAGTAGAAAGTCTGATGATTGAAGAAGCAGTTCCAAACTCCTGAAGATTTAAGAATCAGTACGGTCCATCCATGTCATTTGAAGATTGAAAAAGCAGATCAAAAAGTAGCTCCTGAATTACAACTCCTGTAGAGAAAGTTCCTGGCTGTCCAGAAAAGATGTCCTAAACCAAAGGTTCAAATTCTCCAAAACGAAGTGTATCAATCCTATTAAGGATTCAAATTCTCCAAAACAAAGTGTATCACTCCTGTCGAGGATATGGATATGCCTCAAATGTCATAAGAGACATGATGTGGATATGCCTCAGAGAGTCCATTTTTGTTCACCCACAAATACCATGGTGTTTGTTCACCCTCCTATTACATGGAGACATGTGGCAAATAATTAAAACCACAAATTTATTTTAGAGAGTGTACAAAACCACTCTTAAAGTGGGTTTATTTGCCACATGTCTCCATATGATTGGGGAGTGAACAAACACCATGGTATTGATGGGTGAACAGAAATGGACTCATGCCTCAGATGCCATAAGAGACATGATTGGATATGCCTCATATCCAAAATGTCACAAGAGATTGAGAAAGAGGTACCGAAACCCAAAAATAATACAAAATCTATGTTTTACACAAATAAATTTTGAATCCAAAAAAAATTGTGAAGCAAATGAGAATAAAAGGATGATAAAAATTTAGAATTGTGAATAAGAAAATTACTGCAATGATTTGACAGTAATTTTCTATGTCGTACCCCTATTGCAAGCTAATTACTCTGCAGTAATTTTCTCTTTAGTACTTCGGTAAAGTATGCACAACATAAATAGATATTGTTTCCATTCCATCTCAAAAACAAGCATAAAATATAATTAAAAAAATCTTGATAGCATGTAGCTACAGGTTCAGTTTTGATATTGAAGGACATACATATTCAAAGAGCTGGGCATCTGCCTATACGACCAATTTTATATCTCTTCAAGGATGCAAAGGTTTCCGCATAGGTACATGTTGACAACATGATTTCATCTGGAACCATGTAAATTTCTTGAAAACTTTTGCTTTTAGGATCATAATACATGAGTAAGTTTAAGCATCTACTTGTACATAAGATTCTTCCATCCTCCTCGATCATTAAGGGTTCAACCCTATCTCTCACGTAGAAGTTGTTGGGGTTATCGATTTCGTAGAAGTCATTGGAGTACTTATCGATGACGTATAAGTAGAAGTCGTAGGAGTTATCAATTGTGTATTCCTTCACCCAGATGCCCTTGTCGTAGTCCTTGAGTAACCAAATGTCTACACAATACCTATGTTCACTAATGTGCACCAAGCACAAGAGCCCATTCACTTCCCTGAGCAACAAATTGTACTGAGTAGGAGCAAGGTCTACGCATGGGATTTCCGACCAAACCTCTTTCTCGAGATCGAATCGAGCTATGCCTGCAAGACCAGAGGAGGAAGATTTTGTTGGCAACACGTGGACGAATCCATTGACAACAACAATGTTGCAATTAGTACCATACATGGGCGGGTTCTTCGTTGCCCTCCACCACCCACGGGGGCCGCCTAACGTCAGGACTTCGCAGAACGACGTATCATGGTAATCCGTGTAGAAAAGCAACACCTTGTATTCTCCGGTGGACTCAACGTGCCCTATTGCTGCAATGGCATCCTTTCTAGCCTCATCCTCATCATCGAATATGTCATCTAATGCATTTGCGGGTACAGGAGGAAACTCGATGTCGATCCGCTCTCCTGTTGCAGCGTTCCAGATGCACATCATGTGATGATTGTACACCATTACGAGACCGTGGCACGCCGACACCTTTTTATGCGAAGGCCTCATGTCGAACGCCAAGTCGGTAGCCGTGCCTGCTACCCTTCTTTCTCTATGCTCGTTCATCTTCATAGTGAAACAACGTACACGATTTTGCATGTAACATGAAGTTAGTACGAGGAGCGTAGGGTTCTGTTTTGATCTCCGCCAATGGATTCGTAGGAAATCTGGATCAGAAGAAAGAAAATGGTACCATGACTTGGAGACGCAATGGAACTTGCAGAGTATTTTCACAGGAAGACGTGGGAGGATCTCCCACATGATGATATCAGAAGAGAGGAGGTGGACCTTGGCTCTTTTGGAGGAGGATGCCATAAGTATAGGAAATTAGGGTTCTTAATTAATTTGTTTGGGAAGAAGAGGAGCACCGGGTCTCTGCTTATAATTAGTTTATATAGATTGCCGTCCGGAGGAGGCAATATAGGATTGGTTAGAGGATAATTCGGTTTATAACTCCTAAAGTGATTTGGTCCTATCTCTCCATTATATATGTTCTTTCCATACCTATATATGTATATAATTCTTTAGATTTCCATTTACTTTATTATAATAATTTTAGGATAATACTTAATCCTAGTTATATTAGGTTTTGCCCCAAGGATATGTTTAGTATAAATTAATTTTATTTTATACTAAGTAAATGCAGGTGATCTGCACGTACGATAACATATAATAAGAATATTATTCAATTATAATTAAATATGTTTTCTAGGGTTAAGATGGGAGGTTTTTTTTTCTTGTTTGGATGAGTTTATTCTCCATTTTGACAAAGTTAAACTTTTTTCAACAACTTTTTACATAATTTAATTTTTTTTAAAAGATATGGTTGATGATATACACGGCTTAGATGGCTCAATCTTGAGCCGTGGGATGAGATCCCATGACACAATCTATTTGACATCTAAAATAACATACAATCTTAGCCACATGTTAATATAAATGAACGGTTCATATTTGTCTAATAAAGGTTCAGATTTGACTAATAACTGGTCAGATTTTATGTGCCACCTATTAATTAACCCATGTATTAATTAACCTTTAATTTACTACAACCTACCAAATTTGAACTTGTGAATAAAAAGGACTCCTCCTTTCCCTGAGGTGTTGAGAGAATAATATGCATCTTTTAAAGAAAGACTCCTCCTCGTTGAGGTGTTGAAAAAATAATCTACTAAATTTGAACATGTGAATAATCTACTAAATTAATATAATCTACATCTAAATTAAGTAGATGTTGAGAAAATAACTTATAATTAGTTATATAGAAAATAACTTATAATTAGTTATATAGGTGTGGGAAGAAGGATACGACGTATAAATATATAGATTGGCGGGAGGAGGCAATATAGGATTGTTTAGGATAATTAGGTTTATAAGTCCTAATGTGATTTGGTCCTATATCATGATTATATATGTCTCTTAATTTCTCTCTCCATACCTATATATGTATATAATTCTTTAGATTTCCATTTACTCGATTATAATAATTTTAGGATAATACTTAATCCTAATAATATTAGGTTATATATATATATATATATATATATATATATATATATATATATATATATATATATATATATATATATATATATATATATATATATATAATTTTATTTTAAAATATATATATATATATAGGTCCTATATCATGATTATATATGTCTCTTAATTTCTCTCTCCATACAGCCAGGGTATAAAGGAGTCCTTGCATTCTCCAGCAACTCCATGAACTTTGCGGCATCGGTATTCGGTGCATCCTCAGCTGCGTCACGATTGTATGGATCGAAAGTAGGCCCCACAGCGTCGAAGACCATATTTACGTACTCGTTGTCGACACCAGTTCGGTTGTGGACATTCATATAAGGCTCCACAAAAGACTCCACATAAGGATCCGATTGGAATGCTAAAGGTACAAGCTCTCCGTGTGCGGTCCATTGGTAGTAATTCGGAAGGAAACTCTTTGTGTATAAGTGATACGTCACATCCAATTCTGGTTGAAACTTCATGTTCTGACATTTTGCACACGGGCACTTAATGTCCATGCCGTCCATGGATTGAGGAAACGCCTTCGCAAATTGGAGGAATTGTTCTACTCCGGCGATGTATTCATCTCGCACACCGCACCTGTCATCTCGAATGCAGTTGTACATCCACGAACGGTCTAGCAGATACATGGATATAGCCATTTCTAGATATCTGCAATATGAATAAACTTCAAAACTAAAACGAATATACTACATACTACATACTACTACGGCCGTGACTCGGGACCATTCCTATGAGTCGGGACCATTCCTACTACATACTACATACTAAAACGAATAAACTTCAAAACTAAAACGAATATACTACAAACTAAAACAAATATACTACATACTACGGCCGTGACTCGGGACCATTCCTATGAGTATCGGGATCAAGGAAACTACATGTTATAAATATTGGCACTATCGGCACTATCATGTTACAAATTAACCAACCAACAAAACTACGTGTTACAAATATCGGTACTATCGGTACGTGGTTTCGAATCGGAGTATCACATTTTTCGGTGTCGAAAAATAAATAACTATTACTAAATTATCAGATTTTTTGGCACTATCGGTGACCCTGACCCAGCCCTCCCGCACCCCTCCCCCCTCCCCTCCCCTACACCCCCCTAACCCTAACCCGAACCTTATTCCTAACCCATCCCCCACCAGCCCCCCTCCCCTCCCCAGCCCCCCCAACCCCTACCCCACCCCTAAACCTAACCCGAACCCTATCCCCAACCCTTCTCACACCATCCCCCCTCCCCTCCCAAGCCCCCCCCCCCCCCCCCCCCCCCCCGCCCTCACCCCCAACCGCCCTCCCCCCTAACCCGAACCCTAACCCTCCCCTTCCCCTAGCCCCCCCTCCTCACTCCCAGCCGCCCTCACCACCAACCACCCGTACCCCCCTCCTCACCCCCAACCACCCGCACCCCCTGCCCCCCCCCCCCCGAGCCACCAGCACCCCCCAACCACCAACAACAAATAGAGAGAGAGGGAGTCACGTATCAGAGGAGGGTCGCCGGAGAGAGTGAATTCGTCGGAGAGAGTGAAGTCGTCGGAGTGAGTGAGAGCGAGAGCGAGAGCGCCGGAGAGAGTGAGAGCGAGAGCGCCGAGGAAGAGAGTGAAAGAGTAAAATGATGGGGTGAATGAATCGGGGGAGGAAATTTAATTTAGTTAGAATTTAGCGACGTTATTATTAACGTCGCTAAATAAGTCGCAATTAGCGACGTTCTAACGACGTTTCGCGACGACTAGCTCACGTAACTAATATACGTCGTTGTCACGTCGCTATTTGCGTCGCTAGTGGCGACGGTTACCGACGTTTCAAATATACGTCGCTAATGTACACAACTTAGCGACGTTTTGCTAACGTCGCTAAATTTACGTCGGCAATTAAGCAGATTTAATAGTGAAACTAATAGAAACACATTGTCTTTGTCTAAGAAGAACAATCAACATCACGTCCGCATAACATTATGTAGGACACATATCAGACACGACGTAGAGACTCCAAAATTTATTAAGAGTGGAGTGATGCCCGTGTCGATGGGGTGCGTCTTGATTAGGGTAAAAAAATTTTTGGGGCCAACTCTTTTTTTTTTTCCAAAAAAAAATTGATGAGTTAAGTCAGATTAGGTGAAGGGAAGTTAATCGAGGAGAGGGTCGATACATAAAATTTTATTAATTTGTATTGAAGGAAAAGTCAAGCATGGTGCGTTTAGTAACGCTGGTTTAAATTTGAGGTTTTGAGTGGGATGAAAATTAATAAAAGTGCAATACTTATAAAAATTGCCAATATTTCTTCACAAAAAATATTTTCACAAATCTAATATCTATATAGAAAAAAACTAGAATCGAAACATTGGTATAATTTGTGGATAAGATCAAATGTGGATGTCATTATTCCTATGTATACATTGGATTACCAATTTTTTCTCTCTTTCAAGGATCCCAAGGTTTCCACGTACATCGTTGACCTTGTAATCAACCTTGTAAATTTGTTGGAAGCGTTCACTTTTAGGATCATAATAGAAGAGTAAGTTGAAGTTTGTAAACAAGATTCTTCCATCATTCTCGATCATCAAGGGTTCAACCTTCACCCCCCTCCTCGGATAGGAGTCATCGTAGTAGTTGTTGATCGTGTATTCTTTCACCCAGCTGCCATAGTCCTTGAGTAATCAAATGTTTCCACTATACCTACGTTTGCTAAACTGAAAATGCACTAAGCACAAGAACCCATTCACTTCCCTGAGAGACAAATCAGAGCATTCTCGACGAGGAGCAAGATGACAAGGGTGTACACCTGGGATCACCGACCAATCCTCCTCCTCGAGATCGAATCGAGCTATCTCGTCGGAAGGAGATAATGGCAACAGTGGATGAATCCATTGACAACAGCAATGTTGCACATATCATACTTGCAAAAAAGGAGCTTGAATGGCAGCTTCTTCGCTGCCCTCCACCCCTCCTCCGTTGGAGCCACCTACCGTCAGGACCTGGCAAGACATCTCATGATGCGTGTGGAAAATCAGCACCTTGTACTCTCTGGTGGACTCGACGTAACCTATTGCTGCAACGAAATACTCGGGAACGCAAAGGCGATCAATTTTTGTGTTCCAAGTTGTTGTTCCGCCAGGCAGTAAGAATGGGTGCAGGAATGTCCAAGTTGATCCACTCTCCTGTTGCAGGGTTCCAGAGGCGCAGCTCGTACCGAGTGTAAAGCAACACGAGGCCGCCGTGACACGACGAGACCTTATCAAGCAGAGGACGCAGAGGAGGCCTCATGTCAAACCCCAAGTCGGCAGTCGAGCCCACTACCGGCCTCCTTTCTCCGTCGTCGTGCTCGACGTCCATCTTCATGGTGAAGAAATGAGTACGGTTTGCGTCGTAGTCCGGAGTTATTACAAGGAGCGTAGGAGGCTTTTTTTCGGACCTCCGCCGATGGAGCCATAGGAAATCGGGATCGGAAGAGAGAATATGGTACCATGACTTGGAGATGCAACGGAACTTGTGATATCAGAAGAGAGCCTCTTTTGGAAGAGGAGGATGCCATAAAGGGATTGATCAAGTAATTAATAGGAGATCTTTGTCTCTGGTTATTACTTATTCAAGCTTTTATATATATATATATATATATATATATATATATATATATATATATATATATATATATATATGCGGAGGTGTGTATATATATATATATATATATATATATATATATATATATATATATATATATATATATATATATATATATATATATATATATATGCGGAGGCAATATACGATTGGTTTATAAATCCTAATCTGATTTCTATTTATGTATCATTCTCCGTACCTATGTATATAATTCCTTATATTTCCATTTACTTGATTATAATAATTTTGGTACGGAAAATTTACTGTAGGATTAAAAAGTTGTTACAATTTTTCTAGAAGATAAGATGTTTAGGAATTTAATTGGAACAATACGTTCAGCCAGACTGTGTGGCAAAAAATGAACATGTTCAAATTCCGCTAGACAGTGTGGCTGAAAATTAGCCTTAATAAGTCTCGGATGAACCTTAATAAGTCTCGTGAAATCCTTTTTGCCGCACCCTATCCCGTCCAAGAAATTCAGCATGTCGAGTATCTGATTCCTGTTGTACATGCTCTTATCAGACAAACACCCCCGGATCCAATCCGGCTCGACCCCGAAATCATTGAGTTTCTCAAGAACCTTCAGAAACCTCCATTTACTCCGAACCAACCCAAGCCTGCGAACCGAACCAGCCATGTTAGATTTTCGACAAACCGTGTGTCGGAATTTTGGAGTCATATCGAATTTTCGACAGATGGTCTGTCGAAAATTGGACATGGCTCCAATTTCTACACGCGGTCTGTCGTCTTCTAGCGTTTCTCCAAATTTCAAACTTCTATTGTTTTTACTAATTTTTTAACAAATTTTTTATCCTACAGTAAATTTTCTGATTTTAGTATAATACTTAATCCTAGTTATATTAGGATTTTCCCTAAGAATAGGTCTACTTTATCTCCTATTTTGTCCACCCCACTATCATCCCTATATCTCATCCGTTGGATTAGATTTAAAATTACGGTTCAGATCAAATCTCTACGAGGGAAATTAAGAAGAAAAAAAAAACAAGAAACCAAATTTAGTTTTTTTATAAAAAAAAATCGGTCATTTAAATTTTCGATATTAATATATATATATATATATATATATATATATATATATATATATATATATATATATATATATATATATGGTTCTTCCAAAAAAGTCCTTGCTAATTAACATGATTCATTAATTTGAATAAGGACAACTAATTATTACCAGAAAACTGCCCTTCTTAAGTTGTATTTCTAAGTTTTTTTTTTTTCTTTTGAAATAATGAACTTTATTAAACTTTATGTAGCTGATAAAGAGTTTACAAAGAAAGCACAATCAGATTCTAAAAACTGCATAATACACTTCTGCAGTCCACCTATCCTTAGGTTCCCTATCCTTTGGTTCCCTATAAAAAACCGTTCAAGAACTCTTTCCCTCCGCTGACAAACTTGTCCGGTATCAGCACACGAGTATTGTCACAGTGTACGTACCCCCTCTTGTGGATGTGGGCAAGCCCTCGGAGTATCGATCTCATGTATCCTTGCACAGCTTGCTCGGTGAGTCCCCGGCGCCGCCGCCATTAGTGTCGACGACGCTCAATGAGTACATAATAATATGCTTGATGAGACTTACTAGACGGACGTACTCGAGATACATGTTATACCTGGGCGTAGCGTAGTGATTGTTGGCATCCAAGACCAGCTCGTCACCAAAGCACTGGAGTACTCGGGGCAACCACGGAGCCTTCCTCGACTTGCGTATTTGTTTGTATACATGGTGACTGTGCTGATATATGTTTGATTTAGTTGACATGTTTGGTTCTCTCCAATCTCTCTAGTCTCAAGTTTCATTTACAATTAACATTTATAAAAGATATTAAAAGAAATAGAGAAAATCTAAGATAAACAATATTTCATTAATATATTTGAAAAATTAAAAAAATACAGAAAATATCAAAGATAAAAAGACCAAGAACACATGATACTTAGACTTTATTTAATAGTTATGTGTATTGTTTAATTATCACTTGTCATGCTTCTTGTATTTTTTTGGTAACATCATGCAAGTTGTATGAATTGCATATTTTAGACATAAAATAATATATTTGTTTCCACTTGGACCAACTATTATAAACACAATATATACCTAATAAATACTGATGTTTTTCCTGAAATGAGGTCTATAATAGATATGTTATATAAACACAATATATAATATAATAAACACAATATATACTATAATAAACATAATAAATTGCAGAATTTTTTACTTAGTTTGAGCTGTGCGACAAAGTTCATATGATATAGGAGATAAATTAGTATATATACCATTAACCATCACTTCTTTGTCTAGGCTTACTCCAAATTATGTTGCATGAATATGGATACGGATACAAATAAAGATACAATATGCAAGGATTGAGCCACAAGTTTGGTTCGAGCCTACTCAGACTGAACTAAAAATTTCTCTTTGATTTCTCGATCAATGGACTATTGTATTTTTGTTGGGTAGTTGGAAGAGTTGGACTAGACTGAGATAAATTTTGATTAAACTAGAATTTGAACTTGTGTCATATGGTAAAAAAATAATATATATTTTGACAATAATTTAGAAAAATCACACTACAAAAAATAATGCTCTGAAAGGTGAATGAAGGAAAATAAATATATATAACTTTGCCAATATTATATCTTCAACTAAAAACATTTATATATTTACAATTTGACTTCACTGAATATTTTTTAAGTAATATAATTTATATGGGTATAATTTTTAATTAGTATAAGACATAACTTTTTCTTTTCTTATGTTATGAGAGAAAGTAATCCCTCCACGTTTTCTTCATATACCAAATAAATAAAAATGAGTTATTCCCTCCCATTTTTCTTCCTAAGTTTTTTGCCCCCATTTTTCCCCCTACCAAATAGACCCTAAAGGTTATCCATAAATTCATGCATTATATTCGAAGATTATAGTTTAAAAATAAGCAAAAAAAAATCTATTAGATTTAGGGGTTTTGTTATAGTGCCATAACAACCTTTGAAAGAACAAAAATATCCTTTTTAGAACATCACTTTACGTATCAACCTAATTCAGGTTTAGGTCTACCCTAGTCCTATTAGCTCCTTTGAGAACTATTGTCTCACTCTTCTCTATTAGCCCATTCAGTAGAGATATTTTTACTCTGAACTGACTGAATATCTGATTAACTAACTATATTAAAGTTAGTAATGGACTAGACGATGGCTGAAAATTACAATTTTTGTTAATTTTTCTTTTCGATATTTGAAAATGTCGAAAAGAAGGGGAAAAAAAGTGAATAATTGGTGATGGAAAGTGAATTTATGCGGGTGAGTGGAACAATTATTTCCCCACCTATTTGTTCTCTTTCACTTTTGGAATTAATTTTCTTCTTGACTTTTATAATATAAAAAATCTTATCATTCTTAGAGCATCTCCAACCCTATTATGAGTTTGGGAAAAATGGTTGCCACATAGGATTCACCATTTCTTATTCAAAATTCCTTCTCCAATGCAAATGTAAAATAAATTGTGAAGTTGACATGACAATGACATATCAAAAACAATGTGAAGTTGGTTGTCTAGATCTAGACAATAGATTTCACAATGATTTACTTCAACATTATCAATTATGAATAAAAATATTTATAAAAAAGAAAGAAGTGGAAAAGTTGTCTTGGAAGTTGAAAAAAGTAATTTTATTGTCTTCTCATTACTTTTGCATTGGAGAACACTTTTTTATCTCATTGCCTTGTGTGAATATTATCTTGCCACATAGAAAAGTCATTGTCTTGTTCCTCATACAACATAGAAATCACAACACAAAACAAATGCTCTTATCAACTGATAATATCTAAACTAGACCTCTTCTAAAGTGATCATATACTGAAAGTCACTCCTCTCAAGTTTAGCTTTTCAAAAGACAGATGTACAGAAGGAAGAAAAATAATCCCCGTAAATATTAGATGCCCCCAAATAACACAACTCCACATTCGAGATGAGTATTCGTTTTAGTCAGTTTCAACCAAGCCGATTTTTCATAAACCGAAATAACCAAATTGAACAAAATAAAACCAAAACTGAACCAAATTGAGAGAGAACCAATTTAAGCCGAACCAAAATAATTGGTTCGATTTTATTCGTTTGGGCTGCTTTTAATAATGAAGGGTGAGGAAATTAAGGGTGAGGAAATTAATGTTTGTTTCAGGCTTGAGCTACAATATTTCAAGTTAGGTGTTTTGTTCTGTAGGAATTGGCAAGACTCAAAAGCTTGAGCTACAGTATTTCGAGTTTCAGCTGTGTTCTTGTTACATGACCTTGCTCAAATTGTGTCCTACATGATTCTATTGGGTCAGGGCAACTTTGGGCCACTTGGATTTGCTATCATCTATGGTACTAATAGTGTTCTTCTCGGCTTACCCCCGTTAAGAATCAAATAATGCTAAGTTTACAACCAAATCTTTACAACTTTATTACGACCTACTCTACCCTCCTGCTAACATGGTTCCACCCGGTCCCACCACTTCCATCTCCACTCCAATGGAGGCCGGCCACGTGGCATTTAGTTGTGGAAGGGTTGTAAGAAGATTGTAATCGTAACATTACCCTTAAGAACTCAACCAGTGTGGATTCGCGATCTCAGCCTCCTAAATTAACCAAAACAAGTCCAGGTTTCTGTAGTTTACCCTAACCTAGTAGATCCAATTAAAAGGGAACGCATGAATGAAAATGTAGTATATAATTTTGTTCTCAATAATTGTGACTTGCACATGCTCAGTCACTAGTTATGAATCTTATGACACACGCAAACAATTAGAGCTAGAAAATATATTCGGACAACCAGAAAAGTCTATGTAAGGTTAAAAACGAATTCCAACTTTAACAATTATATATACAGTAGAATAAAAACCAACGATAAAAATGATATGAAAATTATATTTACAAAAAAGGGGGGAAAACATTACAAGCGAAATCCAACTAAAATCTTTAACAAATTAGGCAACTAGCGAAAAGCCTATAAAATTTATTGAGTTGGTTGCACCTCTTCCCATTGTTAAAGACCCACAAACCCTCCTAAATTGTGCAAACAGAGATATATCCGTCATATCTTGAGTTGAATGCCCCCTTTGGTCGCCTTCATGACTTCAAACTGTTGAAACTAATGTTGGTTGGTTGAGTTTCGGCACCCCTCCCACGGCGAATCCGGATCTGCAAAACAACCCCCACCTGAAACTAATGTTGCTTGGTTGAGTTTCGACAAACCTCCATTCGTCGCTTTCTCTCGATAAACTGAATCATCCAAACTCCTCAAATCTTCTTGAAGACCCTTCCTGGCAAGCCCTCGACGATCAACAACTCACTTTGAAACCCCTCTCGAGCCATCATCATGGCACGTGACTCGTCCGTACACAATAATTTGATTAATAAACATGGATACATACGCAAACAGATGTACATCTACATGTACGACCAAATTTACCTCTCTTCACAAATGCAAAGTTTTTCGACTACAACTCCGACAAAAATTTCTCCACTTCAACCTTGTAAAGTTCTTGCATATTGTCGCTTTTATGATCATAATAAAAGAATAAGTTTAAGTCTCTACTTGTAAACAAGATTCTTCCATCCTCCTCGATCATTAAAGGGTTGATCATATATCCCCTACTAAACCCCCTACTCATATGGGAGTAGTAGGAGAGGTCGATTGTGTATTCTTTCACCCAGATATCTTTGTCGTAGTCCTTGAGTAACCAAATGCATACTGCACGATACCTCAACGCAAATTGCGCCAAGCACAAGAATCCATTCACTTCCGTGAGCAACGAATTGGAGTACCGAGGAGAGAGATGACGCAGGTCTATGCTGCCTGGGATCACTGACCATTCCTCTTTCTCGAGATTGAATCGAGCTATGCCATCAGAAGAAGAAACTGGCAACACGTGGATGAATCCATTGACAACGGCACTGTTGCACGTACAGTGCCTGGAAAAGTGGAGCTTGAACAGGAATAGCTGTGTAAGACTTATTTTAGTGGTTGATTCCAATATTTCCACTTTTGACAATACTTATCTCAAATTAAAACTTTATATTTATTTTTACTGATTGAGAGAGAAAATTGAACAACGTATTCTAGGATTCGGGTTGAAAATTAAATCAGGTATGCTCAGTGATTTGTTTTCAATGACATATAAATTACGTTTATGTTGAGATTGCGTAAGAATGCACAGTTAAAACAGTAATTCCTACTGGATTTGTTCTTGGTCGTCTAAGACATTAAAGGACATGAAAGTATATATATAAGCTCTGTTTATTGGTAGTTTTTATATTTTGGTTAATTTTTCTTCTTTATGTAACTTGTGTTAGTTCGATGAATTAATGAATACTAAAGTATCAATGTCTACTTTAGCATTCCTCATGTTAGACTATTGCTGAATACTACTTATGCCTACTGTTATTTTATGTACTCCAACAATGTTCAATGTTTTACTTTTATGAGTAAAACATTTCAAATATTGCGTAATATCTAAGGTTTTTGGTAGTCCTGAATGCAATATATTATTAATAAGCACTTTTTTTTTCCTCATTGTACCTGAATGCAAAATATAAGTTAGCGAGTGTAGGTTTTTCAGTTATTACCAACATTATTAATATATGGTATACAAGTTAAATGTTGGAATTGAACATCATATCCTATCAAATTTCCATTCCATCAACAAGAAGTTTATAAACAAACAATAATAAAAATAAAATCTGGATCGCCCTTAGTTACAGGTTTAGTTGATATTAAGGACCACACACACTCAAATAGGTGCGCATCTACCTACACGACCAATTTTCCCTCTATTTACAGATGCAAAGTTTTCCGAATACAATGTTGACAACGTAGGAAATTTCTTCTCATCAGCCTTGTAAATTTGATGGAAACTTTTGCTTTTAGGATCATAATAAAGAGTAAGTCTGTACTTGTAAACAAGATTCTTCCATCCTCCTCGATCATCAAGGGTTCGGCCATATAACCCCTCTCACACCCCCTTCTCAGGTAGGAGTCGTAGGAGAGGTCGATTGTGTATTCTTTCGCCCAGATACCTATCTCCTTCAGGAACCAAATGTCTGCACGACACCTATATTCGCTAAATTGCACCAAGCACAACAATTCATTCACTTCACTGAGCAAAAAATCGTAGTATTTGTATCGAGGAGCGAGGTGGCACGGGTCTACGCCTGGGATCACCGACCATTCCTCTTTCTCAAGATCGAATCGTGCTATGCCATCAGAAGGATATACCGGCAACACGTGGACGAATTTATTGACAACAGCAATGTTGCACGTACCATGCGTGAAAAGACAGATCGGCGGGTTCTTCGTCGCCCTCCACCCCTGGGAGCCGCCTACCGTCAGGACCTCGCAGGACGTCTCCGTGTGGAAAATCAGCACCTTGTACTCTCCGGTGGACTCTACGTAACCTATTGATGCAACGAAACCTTTCCAAAATTTATTTCTGCGCACAGGAACCTTGATGTCGATCCACTCTCCTGTTGCGGGGTTCCAGACGCGCACCGTGCACCAGTTGTACATCAGAATGAGGCCGCGGCATGCCGACACTTTACCATGCAGAAGCCTCATGTCGAAACCCAAGTCGGCAGCCGAGTCCGCGACCCTTCTTTCTCCGTCGTCCATCTTCATGGTGAAGAAAGGAATATGGTTTGCAGCGTAGTCAGGAGTTATTACGAGGAGCGTAGGAGGCTTTTGTTCGGACCTCCGCCGATGGAGCTGTAGGAACTCGGGATCGGAAGAAAGAAGATGATGCCATGACTTGGTGACGCAACGGAACCTGCAGAGCGTCTTTACGGGAAGACGGGGGAGGATCTCCCACGTTATGATATCGGAAGATAGGCGGAGACATCTTCTTCGTGGGACGACCTTGGCTTTCTTGGAAGAGGAGGAGGATGCCATCGAGGGATCGATAGAGGAGGATGCCATGCGAAGAGCTGTAGGAACTCTGGTTATTAGTTATAGGCAATATATGGTTGGTTTATAAATCCTAATCTGATTTCTATATATGTCTCTCTCTCCGTACCTACGTATATAAGTCCTTATATTTCCTTTACTTGATTATAATAATTTTAGTATAATACTTAATTCTATCCCACTATCATCCATATCTCATCCTTTGAATAAGATTTAATTATGGTTCAGATCAAATCTCTACATCCAAAAATAGAAATACGAAATTCTCACTACATCTCTATCTCTACTATTATAAAAGTCAAAACGGCTCAAGATTGACACGTCTGAGCCGGGTATATCATCAACCATTTTCCTTTTTTTAAAAAATTAAATTATATAAAAATTATTGAGAAAAGTTTAAATTTGTTCTGTGTATGTATTCAAAATGGAGAATGGAACCTATAATTAGATAATATTCTTATAATACGCTATCAAACATGCAACGAACATGCATTTACTAGTTACATTAATATACAATAGAGAGAAATTGAGAAGAAGGAAAATAAAGAAACCTAATTTAGTTTCTTAAAAAAAATCAGTCATTTAAATTTTCTATAATTCCTTACATTTTCATTTACTTTATTATAATATTTTTTTGTATAATACTTAATCCTAGTTATATTATCTTTTACCCTAAGGATAGGTTTCCCGTGGGACTTTTAATCCACGTCATATCTCTAGCCTAGTGGTTAAGAGAGATGCATGCGGCCCATGTGGTTGAGAGTTCGAGCCCCAGTGGAGGCGAGTTCGCCACAGTTACCCATTGCTTCAATATATATATATATATATATATATATATATATATATATATATATATATATATATATATATATATATATGAGGAAGAGGGAAGAGGTAAAAGATTTACCGAGAGCTATTGAAGAGCCTGCTAAGGGCCACAAGTATGACGGATTTGATCGCATTCATAACTGAACGAAGAGGAGTTTCTTTTCTTCACATATATCTATGACAAATTATAATTAAAATATAAATACGTTTATAACAAATTCTAATTAAATTAAATACATATATAACATTTTTTAAAAATACTTAAATTGATTTCTAACGATATCAATTTTTTTTAACTAGTTATTAATAAAGAACGTCAGCGTCATTGGTGACATGGCGTGATTGTTTTTGTTATTAGTGATTCATAGGAAGTCTAACTTAGGAAGTCTAACTTCTGAAGTTATCTAATTATCACTTCTAATTTCAACGTGATTGATGTGAATTTTTGAACACTATATGGCATTAGGTTTTCACAAAACAAAAGCAAATAATTTTGTGTTTTTGAAAGCTGTGAAAAACTTAATAAAGATAATAAGCGGGAGCGGCCCAATGCAATAGGGAAAAACACACTTAAGTTGTAAAAGGCAATTGCTAAAGGCACTACACAATTTACTAAGGGCTGTCTATTACTCAGAGCTATTCAAGTTTTAAATAACTTTTACACAAGGAAGCCAAAATCTTACTAGGAGCTGCCTATCCTCCAATCTCCCATGACGGAGCGCAACCATGGGATCCGCATCTCCGACGACCCCAGGACCTCATGGTCGTCGTTGTCGACAAAGAGCATGTTGTCGTGGGCTGCAAGGACATCGTCGGGTTCTCGGACACTCTCAGGATCCCGGAGGATCTGCTGGCGGTGGCGTGGGACCGAAGGACGAGTAAAACTTTGATACCGAAGGGGGTATCAAAATTTTGATACCCCCTATTTATGACACGTGGGCCCCCTCTCAAAGTTTATGTATATATATATATGTTTACACGTTTTACGAAGAGGGAGGGGGCCCACGTGTCATACATGGGGGTATCAAAACTTTGATACCCCCTTCGGTATCAAAGTTTTTTCCCCGAGGGACGACCTGCAGGACGCTCCCAACTTATGCAATCGATGCCACCTGCAGGCCCTGATATGGCGGGACATAAGGTAAAGGAAGGGAGGCAAGCCATGGTTGGGACGGCGATGGGGAAGGGCCTACCAACATCCCAGGAGATGTGCAGGGGCCGTACATGTTGGTGATAAGGGAGCGGGCGACGGTGACGGTAAGTGTGAGTGTGGAGGGAGTCGATGGAGAAGAGGTGGGGGCGAGGGTAGGTGTCCGCGACACATGAGATGGTGTCCTCGTCATCAAGGACTGTCGAAATTTTTGACAGTCCTTCGACAGTCCTACCTATTGGAAGGAGTGTCAAAACTTTTGACAGTCCTAAATATTTATAACTGTCAAAAATGGTAAAGTGCAAAAAAACCTTCGTTAGACTCCCGCATTCTGCATAAAAAGACCCCATGCTCTTAAAATTCCTAAAAGTATGAAATCTGCTCATTATGTCCCATTTTCGTTAACTGTTGTTAAGTGGGATATGTAATGACCATTTTACCCCTCCTCCACTCTTTCCTCCCCTCCCTTTCTCTCTCTCTCTGGTGGTGCGGGGAGGAGGGGGGCGGGGAGGAGGAGGAGAGGGGCGGGGAGGAGTGGGGGGGAGGGACGGGGAGGAGGAGGGGGGCTGACCGGAGTGAGGAGGGGGGGCTGAGGGGGGCAAGGAAAAGGGTGACTGGCCGGAGTGAGGAGGAGGGGCGGGGAGGAGGAGGAAGGGGGCTGGCCGGAGTGAGGAGGGGGGCTAGCCGGAGTGAGGAGGGGGGTTTGAGTGTGGGGGACGGGGAGGAGGAGGTTAGGGAGGGGGGGTAGTCTAGGTATTTTTATTATTATTTTTTAAAAGAAATGTCATTAACGGTCAAAGCTAACAGTCAATAGACGATAGGCGACTGGCCGATCAAGTAGTATATTCCGGGGGTCTTTATTTGCTAAATTTGACTAAAAGGTCTTTCTACGTAAAAGGTGCAAATCTAACGAGGGATTTTCTGCACTTTATCCCTGTCAAAAAATTTGACAGTTCTACGGTTCTACCTATTGGAATGACTGTAAAAGAAAAATTGACAGCCATAAAAAATTTAGACATCTTCGAATAAATTTATTATTTCGATGGTAAACTTGTAAGTGAAACAAATAAAACTTGAGTTGTCCTAAGTAAAATGTGCAGCGTCTTTATCAATTGCCTAGTAAATTGTTATTGTTGTAACTCATATGGCCCTTCATTTCATCTCCTTGTAACATACAAAAGACCTTTGGCCTTTCATTTCTTCATAACCCCCAACCTCTCTCCCTATATAAAGAGTGGTTGGGATAGCTTGTAAGATGCACTTGTGTGGTTGATAATATACGAGAAAGCTTCATCTCCGTGTGTTTGAGTTTTTGCCTTACGATACGTTATCAGCACTTTGCTCGTGCAACGCCGGAGACCGGACGTACCGATTGTTTTCTCACCTTCTTCCACCATACGGTAAGAAAGGTAAAATTTTTGGGAAATTTTTGATAGCAAAATTATATTGTTCCTGTAGTTACAATATTACTATTGTTTTTGGACATCAAAAAAGAAGAAGAGATATTTGCTCTCTTCCAGTTGATTTTACATTCATCAAGTAATTATCGTTTTATTCTCTGCCCACCAAACGAATAGCTTTCTTTTAGAGACTATATATTTTCATCACTTTCTAAGAACAGTAAATAGATACAAGGTTCACTGCCAGTACAATTTTTTGTGTGTGAAGCTAGTCACCTTTGTGTATACTGTTTTGCTACCTTGTTTGCGAGTAAGAAGAGGCTTAAGAGGTAGAGCATTAGCGGTTGTGATTCCTGACGAGTAGATCATTTGTCTTTGTGCACATATTTGTCTAGTAGGAAGATTTCATACTAAATCCTACGGCCGGCCTCTAGGCTTCATTTTGGAAATCAACTGTTTTTTTTATCTATATAGTTCAGTTTGATGACATATTTGTAAAATAAAAATAAAATAAATTCATTTGGAGATCCATATGTGAATTTTGAATTTTTGAATTCGGACATTTGAGTTGGTGAGCCCAATACATAATTCATTATACTGTTATCATTTCCTAGTTGTTTAATCCAGCTTTTAACATTCTGTTAACAATGCTAATTTACCTTTATGTATAACTTTGCTATAATCTAGCCTTTAGCATACTAGTTTTCTTTTTGAAAAAAAAAATTTGTTAGTTAATTTCTGAGAAAATAAATTTTTGATAGCAAATTTTCATGTTGAAAAAGCAATTTTAGATGCTAACATTTTTTTTGGTAATGATGGATTTGGAGCGCCCCGGCGAGCGCCTCAGTGCCATCTGCGCCCCGATAAGCACCTCAGTAGCATTTTTTTCTTTATGTTACTCAGTGAATTATTGTAACAGATTGGTAGTAAAAATTGTATTTTTTTCGCTATTTTTTGGCGTCGCTTCATTAGACGTTGAAAAAATAGTTGACATTTTTTTGGTGCCGCTTGCTTAGGCACCAATTCTTTTGTGTGTTGTTGCCTACTTATGTTGTACGTTTTTTTTAGCGTAATGGCGTGAAAATTGAAAAATTGTCTTGGCTACATAAACAAATTCTGGCACCGGCAAATTTGGGCCTCCCAAAAATAACCTTTTTGGTTAATAATTTTTCAAAGGCTACGCTCATTTTGAGCACGCACTAAATTGTCATCTATTTTGCACAGTTCGCAAATAGCGTGAATTTCTTGAAAAATCTTATTTATTCTTACATTTGACAAAAATTTTACGAAGCCTCTCCGAATAGGCTCACCTATTTGGGTATGATGTCAGAAAGAACTTGGGGCTTGGTTCTTAAGAGGTCCTCGGTGACCCTCCTCCCTCATTTTTCTGCCTGGTCATATTCACGTAGAGCTACTGAAAGGGGCTGACCGAATATATTTTTTGCTCAAATTGTATTTATAATTATGCATTTTACAAGAAACTAATTGAACTCTCTATATCGGCCCGTCGATCGATATAAGAAATTTTTTTTAAAAAAAATAAAAAATTGTTTTTTCAAAACCGTTGGTTTTATTTACGATTTGTTTGTTGTTGCTTATACAAACCAAATCCATATAAACCTGTCATTTTATATGTTGACTGATCAAGATTTTTTTCCTGTTGTAGAAAAATGTCGATCAAGATTGATTTTTCCATCCTTGAAGCCTCTGGCAAGAACTACTTGGACTAGACGCAAGACATCCAGAACCATCTAAATGCGCAGGGCCTCTTGGACGTCATCTATAACGAGGAAGAACGTGAAGTGGAAGTCACTCTCTCAATGAACGCCAAAGCGATGATTCTATTCTGCAGGCATTTATCTGACGCCATGAAGGCGGAGTTCATTGAAATTTCCTCGCCGAAGATGCTATGGGACTCTCTGAAAGAGCGCTTCGACCACCAGAAGACCATATGGCTACCTGAAGCACGCCATGACTGGTTGAACCTGTGCTTCCAAGACTTCAAAAGTGTAACTGATTACAACAATAAAGTCTACAGGATTCGATCACTTCTCCAATACTGCGGTGAGATATTAACCGACAGTGATCTATTGGAGAAAACATACACCATATTTCCTTCCACTGACAACTTACTCCAGAAGCAATACCGTCAGTCTATGTTCACCAAGTTTTTCGAGCTCATCACCCAGCTTTTACTAGACGAGAAGAACAGTCTCATTTTAATGAGAAACAACAATTTTCGTCCTGCTGGAACAAAGGCAATTCTAATGCCTGATGCAAACGCTCTCCGTGGACCAAATCCACGGTAGAAACGAGACAAGGGCCAGTCGTCCCAACCAAGGAACAGAGGCGAGTTTAAGTCTCGCCACCCAAAGCGAGGTTCTAACAAGAACCAAGGACCTTTGACTCCTAGGCAGTCTCATGGTAAGAACCAACGGGCCAGTCGTCCCAAAGCGAGAGTGGAAGGCCAAGCGCCTACTCTCTGCTATAAATGTGGTTGCTTATGGTCATATGCAACGGACTTGCAGGGCGACCCCCCAAGAAGTTGATAACTATCACAAGGGGTCCGGGCCGAAGCAAATCTGGTCAACGAGTGCGAAAATCTAAATCTTGAGACCCCCAATTTTATAGCAGAAATGGAAGAATGAATCTCCATTTTCTCTCTATATTTGATTTAAGTCATGAAACTTTTGGTGGTTTGTATTTTCTGTTTTCTCGATGAATTAAAGTTCTATTTCGAGCACTTTCCTCAAACGTGTGACAAACTTTAATTTTCTTTACTTATAGGCATGGACCACGGGATAGTAGATTGTCTGGTTGATGGTTGAACAACTCACACTATCTTGAGAGATAAATCATACTTTATCTCCTATACGCCTAAAGTAACCTCAGTGACAACCATTTCGGGACCCTCAACCCTTGTTCAAGGTTTTGGCAAAGCCCGTTTTTTTGTTGTCCAATGGTACTCCCGTTGAAGTATCAGAGGCCTTATATTCTCCAAGGTCCAGTCGTACCTTACTGAGTTTTAAGGATATTCGAGAAAATGGATTTCATGTTGAAACTGCTCGAGAACATGGCTTCGAGTATCTTTTCATTACCTCCACTCAGTACGGCCAAAAGCGTATCATGGAGAAGTTGAAAAGCCTTTCAAGTGGTTTGTATCTCACTACGATACAACACATCGAGAGTAATCTCATCATTCGCCGAGCGCCAGTTGATGAGAGAACTTTTATGCTATGGCATGACGAGCTGGGTCATCCGGGTCAAAATACGATGCTTCGTACTATGAATGCATCACATGGACATCCTCTTGGAGGAAAGAATTTCGTTATAAATCCGAAAAGCCTATGCCAAGCTTGCTCGATTGGGAAGACGAATCTCAAACCACTCCATATGAAACCTACGAGATCGGTTTCCTAATTCCTTGAGAGAATTCATGGAGATATTTGTGGACCAATCCAACCAACATGCGGACCATTTAAATACTTCATGATTTTGGTTGACGCATCGACTAGATAGTCACACGTAGTGTTGTTGTCCACCCGAAACACAACGTTTCCTAAACTCCTCGTCCAGATCGTTAATGTCACGCCCCGCTCCCGGATAATCGGGTACGGGTCGATGCATGCCCGGCCTACACTGTCGTTGACAGCGGTAGTGAGCCGTATAGTCATCAAATACAAGAGTATCTCATCACAGCATCTAATCACGAAAACTATACTAACCATCACAGATATCCACTATACAATTATTATAACTTATACATGAATGTCCGGGTACAAAGTCGATAAAATATAAATGATACAACAACAACATATAAACAAATACACTCAATCAAGCTCCTATACATGAAACTAATATCTCAGTATCAAGTGAGCTCCAATGCCAGCCATGAATGATAATCTATGATCCATCTCACCTGTAATCAACGATCCAGTCAGAAAAGGAGCAAAGTACAATGTAACTCAATAAAACTCACCATAGAGATCAATGGAATGGTACAATGTAGCAAGTAGAACTGAACAGAGAAACAATAGAATATAATATAAATATGCACTAACTATGTGTACATGTGCAATTGGACGTTATCAACATGTAGGAACTAATATATAATCAGGCATATAAAATATGCTATCAGTCACGAATAATCAGGCATGTCTAATGAAAATGCTATCAGTCACGCAATAATCAAGCATGTCTGACGACAATGCTATCAGTCACGCACGAAATGGACTCAGACATACAGAGTATGCTATCAGGCAAGATTTGTCCAATATTAGTCCATCACATGTCTCTAGAACGTCTCCCACCCGACACGAGAAACAATGCAAGCAATCAATCGATCGAGAACAAGTGAAATAAATGACACGATAACAGGTACAAGTGCAATGCATGCAATGATGGTAATACTGAGTACATGTACTTGCCTTGATTCCGGGGTTTCTTCAAGTCCTTCAAATAACCTAAAATAGGAAATAGTATTTAGAATCATATACTAAGGGTTTTCCTAATGAAATGATCCAAGAATATTAAATTAAAGAACTATCCCTCCTTACACAAAATACCTCCCTAACCAAAATACTAAGACTCACCTATCAACCAATGTCCAAGCTTGAGTCTAGACCAACCCTTATCAAAGACTAGTGGTCCAAAACCTTCTAATCAATCCATACTGGCCCATAGACTTGGGCCCATACCATGGCCAAGACATTATTGGATTAATGAACACAATATTTTACTTGACTAATGGCCGGCCCAGCCACAGTTATAATAGTCCATAGACTTGGCCCATTTTCGACCAACACTACTGGATCACAACACCAACTTAAACCCAGCTCTACTGTTCCTAATTCAAATCATCTGGAATAGTTCAAGAAGCTAACGGCTACTATGTTCAAACAGAGTAGCTAATACTAATATCCAACACACGAATCCTAGCAGCAATACTAGTGTCAACTGATCCCTGTCTGACCTCCAGTCGTGTCCGCTGGTATCTAACTCGTGTCCACAACACTCGCACGAATTGATCCGACACGGGATAGCAAAGTCCCGACACAAGTTCAGCATGCTCGACTAATCCGAACAGAGCATCCTCCTAAAAATTAGTAGAACAGTCAAGAATTGTTACCTGAGTCTCTGCGATGGTTTGACACAAGAATGCAGTGTCCAATGACGGTGTCCTCGAGTCCGCAATTCACCAATACGTCCTTCTGGGCATTTCATCGAACAGGTTACGTGCGAGAACAGAGAAAACAATTGTGAGCTTGATTTGAATTGATTCAACTCCAAATTTTGGAGAGAATTCACAAGAATAGATCAAGAAGACTCACAATTCTCAATTGAACCTCAAGAATCCAGAAAATCGAATCGATCGATCAAGAATTATCCATAGAAATTCACACGAAAGAAATTCGAATGTCAGGAAGGAGGAAGGAAATTAGAAGAACTCACCGAATTGGCGACTGTCGAGCTCCCCGTCGATCTCATCGTCACTGTGACTGCTTCATCTCCGCCACGGACTGGATCGCCATGGTCGAACGTCTTGAGCTCTCGAAGACGAAGGAGGGAATGGAGAGGGGAAATTCCAGCAGGGATTCGCCGCTACAAGTGATGGTGGAGAAGAAGTCTAGGGGTCTATTTATAGGCGATGGTCGAGCGGGTAGGCGGTTGCGCGGGCAGCGGGCAGCGGCGGAGCGGTTGGGCGGGCAGGTGGTTAGACGAGGTGGTGTAGGCGGTTAGGAAAACGGTTAGAGATTGGTTAGGCCGTTGGAGAGAAGCTTCTGGAGGGGGCTGGAGTATTATCGACATCGCCGTCACCGTCGTCGTCGTCATCGTCGTTCTCTCCAATAGAGGAGCAGGGAATAAAAGGAATAAAATTAATGGATTTGAATATAACCGCTATATAGTAGAATTGAGGGATCCGAGTTAGTAATGGATATTGGGTTTGGACCCAATATGGATCCGCGCTCAATAAAGGATGGGTCGGGTTCATCAGCTAAGCGGTTGGGCTGACTTGGCCCAAGAATTAAGTTTTGATGGGCTGGATTGAAAAGAATGGCTGAAATGGGTCAGGCTGGCCCATTGGCTGAATAGTTAAAGATTAATTAAGAAAAAATTATCAATAAAATCTAAGAAAATTAGTTATTAAATGGAAAAATAATTTAGCAAAAATCAATAATAATAATTAGTGATTAGTTAAGAGAATCAAAAATTAATTCAAATAAAATCATAGGAAAAATACTCAAATTTATTTATTCAGGAAAAGTGGAGTTACAAATCTACCCACCTTACAAAAATTTCATCCTCGAAATTTCAAAGGGATCGACTAGAATTAAATGACACTAAGATCAGTCAGGCACGATTATGAAATAGGAATTTATCTGGCACGGTAGGCACGTGAATAATTAAGGAAATTCGAGGATAGTACAATAATGATCAAACCTGTTAAGGCATAATTAAGGAATATGAATTGGCACGATTTGAATAGAAGAATCTATTTAGCATAATTTAGGCATGATTTTAAAATAGTCAGAGAATTTCAGAAGCAATGCGATAATGATCAACGCATGATTAGTGTAATCGTGATTAAATTTTTAATTACGACTAAAGATAATAAGGATTACGATCAAGGTTAATTGGAATGAAATAGTCACGATTAGTAGAAAATCATCAAGGCACAATTACGATATAATCAATATTTAGGCACAATCTTGAATCGAAATTTTGAAGGGTTTAGTTTGGCACGATCCGAATCAATTGACATAGTCATAGTCAAGCACATGCATGATTAGAGTATAGGCATGATTAAGAAATATAACTCATTTAGGCACGATTAAATTTGAGTCATGGTTGAAAATCAAGATAAACTCTGGTAAAGTTGTCAATGGTGATAGGAGACTAATCATGAATTTAGTCTAAAAATATTCGGAACTCATGCATATCCGGAATCACTTTACCTAAAATTCATACCCCGCCAGTGTACACCTGGCTGCAGTGAACTCGTGGCTCCATGACTCAAGAATGATATGTACCGAATAATTTCTAAACTTTACTCATGGACAAAACAACTTCAAGGGATAGAAACAGAATCTCAAAAAAATTCGAAACCTATACAACCTGAGATCACTTCGACTTAGAGCCCCTGCCTCGCCAGTGCGCTGATGGCTGCAGTGGACCCGCAGTTTCCATGATCCAGATAAATGGCTACAGTGCGCGGCTGCCACGCCATAGTAGGTTATCGAATATTCCTTTAATGGTTATCTATTGGAATTCCAAAGGAGTACCTTGATAATTCAATTCAAAAAGCTTTCCGATTTACTAAAGAGATTCAATCACACTAGGAAGGACATGTAGTATAAATATTTGTTCTTGAGAATCAAGAGATTGACTATCAAAATAGAAGAGTGACTAGAAATGTATTATAGAGTTGATACACTAGTCATGGGGATGTCAATAGAATAAGTAGCTAAAGATGAGTTGAAACTCTAAATGAAAAATGGATAGAGAAAATCAAATAGACTTTAAAAACTAATAGAGAATTTTGAAATGCCTGGCTAAATGAGGAGTTTAAAAAATCTGACTTTAATCTCTAAGTAGCAAGGAAGTCCAGATTCTAAAGGACGTTAAAATCCGATAATGTTGTAGGAGAGAAGATAATCCCAAAAATCATGGAATTGTAATCAAGACTTTTGTAGGAAAACATTATGAGGTAGAAAGAAAGAAAATATAATAATCAGAATTTACTATAGATAGTAAAATACACACTATCACACAATCGGCCTATGCTGTGATGAGTTTCCTATTTCGCAGGCTTCCAATGGCACTCTAATCCTAAGTACCATTAGATAGAGACCTGCATGGGCCACCACAATTAAGTTAAGGGCTCACCATCCGGATTATCTGATAAAGTCTATTAGACTTGATAATGCCGCGGAGTTTACATCGAAGACTTTCGATGACTACTGCATGACTTTGGGAATAAATCTTGAACATCCTGTTGCGTATGTTCATACCCAAAATGGCCTAGCGAAAACTTTTATAAAGCGATTGCAAGTGATAGCGCGGACCTTGGTTATGCGTACCAAACTTCCACTATCTGCATGGGACTATGCAATTTTGCACGCTACAAATTTGGTCCGTTTGAGGGCCATGGCCACCCAACCACTTTCCGCGTACCAGCTGGTTACTGGATGTGAGCCTAACATCTCACATTTACGCGTGTTTGGGTGCCTAGTCAATGTTCCAATTGAGCCGATAAGGCGTTCAAAATTTGGACCTCAGAAGCGATGGGGAATATATGTCGGTTATAACTCCCCGTCCATCATTCGCTATTTAGAGCCCTTGACATGCGATCTCTTTACCGCGAGACACGCGGATTGTGACTTTGATGAGGCAATCTTTCTGTCGTTAGGAGGAGAAATGCACGCTAACGTTGATGAGGAACGACGTGAATTAGCGTGGCATGTGCCCGCTGTTGCTCATCATGATCCCCCTTCTGTACATAGTGATAAGGAAGTGTAGAGGATTCTAGGTCTGCAAGATATTGCAAATTAAATTCCAGACGTATTTAGCGACCTAGCAAAAGTCACGAGATCAATTATACCTGTTGTAAATATGCCTACAAGGATAGACGTCCCTGAGAGACGCCATGTTCCTGTGAAACATGTTGCTCCGGTCGAACCCACCGAGCAAAGGACGCTGCCATCGGCCGTCCAGTCCGTCGCTATTTCCAAGAAGAAGGGAAGACCGGTTGGTTCTAAAGATGTTCTGCCCCGGAAGCAGAGAAATCTTGTTAAAAGCATTTTGCCACATGAGATTATTAAGGATCACGGCGATGTATTAGAATAGCACGTTCCAGATGAAACGTCTATTCCTAATCATGCCGATAACCTCGAAATATCCGTCGAGTATGCTAACTTAGACGATATTTTTAAGCAAAATAAAACTGTCATCGATGATGTGTCCATATACTCAGTGGCCCCTAACATTATGAACAATGATGACATGGAACCTCGTAGTGTTGCCGAGTGTCAACAATGAACGGACTGGTCAAAATAGAAAGCAATCCAGGCTGAACTAGACTCCTTAGCAAAAAGAAACGTGTTTGGACCTGTTGCTCCAACACCACCCAATGTTAAACCAGTTGGTCACAAATAGATTTTCCTAAGGAAGCGTAATGAGAGAAATGAGATTGTGAGATACAAGGCTCGTCTTGTGGTGTAAGGCTTCTCACAACGCCCTGGAATTGATTACGAGGAGACGTATTCTCCCGTAATGGACGTTATAACGTTCCGCTACTTAATCAGTTTAGTAGTTTTCGAAAAACTGAATATGCAGCTCATGGATGTGGTCACAGCCTATCTCTACGGGGATCTGGACACAGAGATATACATGAGAGTCCCTGAAGGACTAAAGATGCCTGAATCAAGTAGTTTCCGACCACGGAATGCGTTCTCAATTAGACTGAGGCGTTCGCTATATGGATTGAAATAATCCGGACGAATGTGGTATAACCGTCTAAGCGAATACTTGATCAGTTTGGAATACGTTAATAACGAAATTTGCCCATGCGTTTTCATAAAGAAATCCACTTCAGGATACGCAATTATCGCAGTCTATGTAGATGACATGAATCTCATAGGAACCGAAAAAGACTTGTCAGAAACTGCTGATGTAACACCCAGTTTTCCAGATGAGGGTAATTTTGAAATTTTGTAATTATAATTATTATTTAATGATATTTATTTCACATTATGATTTTTAGTAATTTTTAATTATTTTTTAAACTATTTAAATTCATGACTTGTGATTTTTGGTATTTTGCTAGTGAACAGTAGAGACTGCCTACCCTAGAGCCTAGCCATGTGATTAGGGTATTTTTAACATTTTTAGGGTTATTTGGATTTACTATAATTTATTTGAATTTATGGAAATTTTAGAAATTATTTTGGAATTATTTGAATGAGAGTTGACCAGTGTGGTTGACTAGAGTTGACCAAGTGTTGACTTTAGTCTAGTTTGACCTAGACAGCATGCAGATGCATTGTAGATTACTATTAGCATCCCCTGTATACATCTTGACTCGTGTTGCTCTAGCTAGGAGTCAGGTATCTCATCTGGACAGTACATTTACTTCAGACATTCAGATACGAGGCGAGAACATTCTCTGATCATTTCATATCCTGCTTAGAATTATTTCTTGCATTAAATTACTTTACTTGATATTATTACGTTGGTCACACAGATTAGTACTATATGGATCCCTTCTTGAGATGTTATCCCTTCAGGGAGCATCGGGTACTCTATGTTCTGTGCGTTTTACTTACATGGCGTATCATATGCTTCTTTGGTTCTTTGATCACTTGTGACATATACCCATATGATCACAGAGTCTTCTCTGAATCCTTATCCCATTTATTGGGTCTATCAGAATTCCCATTTATGGGACTACTATGTACCACCCTTCGGGGGCTTATCACCCTTCGGGGGCTTATCACCCTTTGGGGGCATATCACTCTTTGGGGGCTTACCACCCTTCAGGGGCTGTTACATAGAATCATGACATAACCTGGTTGGATCCTTGTGTATTAATTGGGGGTACGGAGGAGTATAAATAGCCATGTGAACAATTCCAAAGTAGAATAGCCATGTACGCCTCTTTTAGTATAGCCATGTACAAATCAAACCGTTCATATGTCGACTTTGTGCTCTAAATCACTAGTCACTGGTAGCTCTCTTCTTATAGTAGATATTTCTATTACAATTCTCTCTCTGTTTACATACTGCATTTCCTTCAGTATCTATATCTTACTTTACTGCATGATTATATTTTCTAACCTGCTATGAACTGTTGAGATGTATTGTGCTCGGTCCCGTCCTGACCGGACCTGTTGAAAATTTTACAGAGGATGATGAGGAACCCTACACCCCTTACTTTGGAGCTTGCCTAGATGACACTCGCGACCTGGACCCCTAGGGAGGTTCAGGCAGCTGCTGAGAATGATACCCTTGCTTAGTGTAGATAGCTTAGACTATTTCTTTCCATGTTTTAGCTGTTGTCTTTATTTTCAGAGTTGTATATTTTAGATGTTGAGACTGGTAGTTGGTGAGACTTGTTAGTTTCTTTATGTTGTACCTCAGTTGAGGATTTTTTTATCTATTTCATCGTGCTATATTCTATCTATAGATTGAGATTGAGTTATACTTCTGTGTTGGCCTCCTTATGGAGAGTATTCATATTATGTTAGTTATAGTTCATGACCTAGAACAGCTTCTACCGCCGACACTGCGGCATAGGCTGGGAGCTGTTACGTTCTCGTACCCTCACAGTGGGTGTGGATCGTGACACGTTTTTAGTGGTGGCCCATGCAGGTCGAGTTTATGTAGTGGTATTCGAACTAGTGTATCACTACATCCTGCAGTAGGATTAGGATTATTTTGGAGGTACTCAATCACATTAGGAAAAACTCATAATCAGATTACTTTTGTCTAAAATTGTTGCTTATTGACTTCCTTTGAATATAAACTGTCCTCCTTTGAATTTTTGCTTCATTCTCAGAAATTGCTTCTTGTTTGATCTGTCTTCATGATGGTTATGAAGACACGATCTCATCGTTTCGGTTCGGGGGATACTATCGAGAGGCTGGCCACCTCTCGTCTTGTTCATCAGGGCCTCGAGACCGCAGCTTCTGTTGTGCCGACTCAGTTTGGCATTTCTGCTACATTGGAGGTTCACCTCTGTCTGTACGGAGACTTTTCTCGTCATTCCGATTCTCTCAGCAGCAGCGGTTCATGCAGCATCAGCAACAGACCAAGGGGAACCAGCAGGGTGAGCTATCGTCAGGACTGTCAAGGATGCACAGACCATTGGAGATCTTGTTGCAAGTTTCGTTCTTCTTGATTCCATTCCCAAAATTGTCTTTTATAACTACCTTGAAATCCGGTTCCATCTGTTCCTTGTTGATTGATTAATTTTTTTATGTTGCACTTTTGTTATATTTGTTTTCTTTTTTCTCTTTCTTTCTGAGAAAAATCATATGGGCTAGGTCACCTCAGTTATGGAATCTAGAATCTTCGATGGTCGTATTAGTTGGCATAGTGAGGACATGTAGTCAGATTTTGGATGTATTTCTCGGGTATGGAGATTTAAGGTTTTTGCCGTCGCATGCGACAATGCAAAAATTTTAAACACCATGAACCTAGGGGTACGTATCCTAGTTGAGGACTCTGTGATTATCGTAGCCTTGCTCACTAGCACGACGAAGATTCTGAGTATCATGATTTTGGACAGACGCATATGATTATCTGACGGTATGTTTGAGACTTTGATTGTGGGGTGTTTGACCTAGAAGGACTACTACTATTTTAACTTCGAGGACGAAATTTTTATAAGATGGGTAGGATTGTAACACCCAGTTTTCCAGATGAGGGTAATTTTGAAATTTTGTAATTATAATTATTATTTAATGATATTTATTACACATTATGATTTTTAGTAATTTTTAATTATTTTTTTAAACTATTTAAATTCACGACTTATGATTTTTCGTGTTTTGCTAGTGAACAGTAGAGACTGCCTACCCTAGAGCCTAGCCATGTGATTAGGGTATTTTTGATATTTTTAGGGTTATTTGGATTTACTATAATTTATTTGAATTTATGGGAATTTTTAGAAATTATTTTGGAATTGTTTGAATGAGAGTTGACTAGTGTGGTTGACTAGAGTTGACCAAGTGTTGACTTTAGTCTAGTTTGACCTAGACAATATGCATATGCATTGTAGATTACTATTAGCATCCCCTGTATACATCTTGACTCGTGTTGCTCTAACTAGGAGTCAGGTATCTCATCTCGGACAGTACATTTACTTCAGACATTCAGATACGAGACGAGTACATTCTCTTATCATTTCATATCCTGCTTAGAATTATTTCCTGCATTAAATTACTTTACTTGATACTGTCACGTTGGTCACACGGATTAGTACTATATGGATCCCTTCTTGAGATGTTATCCCTTCAGGGAGCATCGGGTACTCTATGTTCTGTGCGTTTCACTTACATGGCGTATCATATGCTTCGTTGGTTCTTTGATCACTTGTCACATATACCCATATGATCACAGAGTCTTCTCTGAATCCTTATCCCATTTATTGGGTCTATCAGAATCCCCATTTATGGGACTACTATGTACCACCCTTCGGGGGCTTATCACCCTTCGGGGGCTTATCACCCTTCGGGGACATATCACCCTTTGGGAGCATATCACCCTTTGGGGGCTTACCACCCTTCGGGGGCTGTTACATAGAATCATAACATAACCTGGTTGGATCCTTGTGTATTAATTGGGGGTACGGGGGAGTATAAATAGCCATGTGAACAATTCCAAAGTAGAATAGCCATGTACGCCTCTTTTAGTATAGCTATGTACAAATCAAGTCGTTCACATGTCGACTTTGTGCTCTAAATCACTAGTCACTCGTAGCTCTCTACTTATAGTAGATATTTCTTTTACAGTTCTCTCTCTGTTTACATACTGCATTTCCTTCAGTATCTATATCTTACTTTACTGCATGATTATATTTTCTAACCTGCTATGAACTGTTGAGATGTATTGTGCTCGCTTCCGTCCTGACCGGACCTGTTGAAAATTTTACAGATGATGATGAGGAACCCTGCACCCCTTACTTTGGAGCTTGCCTAGTTGACACTCGCGACCTGGACCCCTGGGGAGGTTCAGGCAGCTGCTGAGGATGATACCCTTGCTTAGTGTAGATAGCTTAGACTATTTCTTTCCATGTTTTAGCTGTTGTCTTTATTTTCAGAGTTGTATATTTAGATGTTGAAACTGGCAGTTGGTGAGACTTGTTATTTTCTTTCTGTTGTACCTCAGTTGAGGATTTTTTATCTATTTTATCGTGCCATATTCTATCTGTAGATTGAGATTGGTTATACTTCTGTGTTGGCCTCCTTATGGAAAGTATTCATATTATGTTAGTTATAGTTCATGACCTAGAACAGCGTTCTACCGCCGACACTGTGGCGTAGGCTGGGCGCTGTTACGTTCTCGTACCCTCACAGTGGGTGCGGGTCGTGACAGCTGATATCCTGAAGAGGGAATTCAAGATGAAGGATCTTGGGAAGACACGGTTTTGCCTCGGCCTGCAGATCGAGTACCGTAAAGATGGAATTCTTGTCCATCAAGCGAACTACACCCAAAAGGTGTTGAGACGCTTTAGTCATTTTGACGTTAAGCCGTCCGCTACTCCCATGATTGTCCGCTCTCTAGACATTACTAAGGACCCATTTCGTCCAAAGGAGGACGACGAAGAGATATTGAGTCCTGAGTGCTATTATCTGGGTGCAATAGGCACTTTATTGTACTTGGCCAAATGTACTAGATCGGACATCTCGTTTACTGTGAATTGTCTCGCTCGACACAGCACCGCGCCAACACGCTGCCATTAGAATGGCATAAAAGATATTTTCCGCTACCTTAAGGGTACTACGGACTTGGGCTTGTTCTATCCCTACGCGGTTTTGAGTGAGTCCAACGCTCTTGGCACTCGAAGCAACGCGACCCTTGTTGGCTACGCCGATGCGGGATACTTATCTGATCCGCACAAGGGGCGTTCCCAATCTGGTTATGTCTTTACCATCGGGAATACGACGATTTCTTGGAGGTCTCGCAAACAGACCTTAGTGGCTACTTCAACGAACCACTCTGAGCTACTCGCGCTCTATGAGGCAATTAGAGAGTGTGTATGGCTTCGAGCTGTTATTGGCCATATTCGAAGTACATGTGATCTTCCGTATGACCCAGATGAACCTGTTGTCGTCTATGAGGACAATACCGCTGTTATTGATCAAGCGAAACATGGTTACATCAAAGGGGATGCTACCAAGCACATATCGCCCAAGTTGTTCTTTACACATGAACAACAAACGCTTCAGAAGATTGCAGTGCAACACATTGGATCGGAGAATAACCGTGCAGACTTGTTCACCAAGTCAATGCCGAAACACTCGTTCCAGAAACATGTCAGAGCGATTGGACTTAGGAAGCTTTCAGAGCTAGCCTAAGTGAAACATGTTTCCTGCACCCTGTTGTGTGCATGTGAGGGGGAGCGCCCCAACGAGCGCCTCCAAAATGCCCTGTTGTGCGTATATCCCGCACCCTGTCGAGTGCGAGTGAAAAGGGAAGCATCCTGATGTATGCTTGTGTATTCTTTTTCCCTTCGACCAAAGTTTTTCCCACTGGATTTTCTTTGGCAAGATTTTTAACGAGACACAGTTCAAATCTCTTATTCACTAAGGATTATTATAATCAGGGGGAGTATCCAGTTGTATACTTCTAAACCATCGTGTACTCTTTTGTCCTTCGATCAGCGATTTTTTCTACTGGGTTTTCCCTAACAAGGTTTTGACGAGGCACCTTTGCAATGGTTAGTTTACCCCCATCACACTGACCTGTGTGTACTCTTTTGTCCATCGACCAAAATTTTTTTCCCACTGGATTTTCTTTGGCAAGGTTTTGACGAGGCACAAGTAGATGGTCAAACTTGAAGATGCAAGCTACAGACAGACGAAGAAACTCAGAGATGTTTACAAGCAGAATTTCTGGAGTGCCAAGGGGGAGTGTTGTAACTCATATGGCCCTTCATTTCATCTCCTTGTAACATACAAAAGACCTTTGGCCTTTCATTTCTTCATAACCCCCAACCTCTCTCCCTATATAAAGAGAGGTTGAGATAGCTTGTAAGATGCACTTGTGTGGTTGATAATATACGAGAAAACTTTATCTCCGTGTGTTTGAGTTTTTGCCTTACGACAGTTATAAAGAAAATACATTATTATTAGGTGGGCAATACAAACACAACTCTCTTTCTCATGTTTCCTCTTTTCCTTCCTCATTTTTTTCTCTTCCTCCAACTATTTTGTTCTTGCATTCCATCTTACTCTTGCAACTCTAATCTAAGTACAACACTTAGATATTATTTTTTGGACAACAATTATATTTCAAACCATGTATATCGTAGATTTATTCATCTCAGACCCCATATAGGAGTTTGGAAGCTTCACAAAAATGGACAGTAACGTTGGAGAGATGACAAAGGAGTGCCAAAATTGAACTCTTTGTGGATTGTCAAGATTGTGGCAATCCTGACTACATTAAGAACTACCAAAATTATGGCAGTCCTAAGACAAAACAATTATGTCTCAAGACTACCAAAATTTTGGCCTCGCCTAAGGACTACCAAAATTTTAGCTTTCCATAGGAGTCTAGGACTACCATAATTTTGGCAGTCCTATGCATTTTAGGACGCGACAATGACAGCGCTAGGAATGTGAATTAACAGTCTTAAGTCAAACATGTCTTCAAGACTGCCTAAATGTTGGCAGTCCTATGAATATCCATAGCTGCCAAAATTTTGAGAGTACTTTGTCGTCCCAAACTTGTCTCAATTTTGAAACTTCCAAACTCTATTAATAGAATTCAAAATTTTAGTTCTGTTGTAATTCATCATCATGGTGACTCTTCACCTTTGTAACTCCCAAGTGACTTTTCACTTTGTAACTCCCAACCTCTCTCTTCCTATATAAAGAGAGGTTGGGATGGCTTGTAGAGAGATATTGACATATATTGATATAAAGAGAGGTTGAGCTAATTGTCCACAACACGTTATCAGCACTTTGCTCGTGCAACGCCGGAGACCCGACGTACCGCTCGCCTCGACGTCCACCGACCGTTGTCCCGCGCGCACCCCGTCGCTCGTCACCGATCCCGCGTATCCGCAATCGTTTTTCCACTTTCTTCCACCGTACGGTAAGAAAGGTAAAAAAAATTTATGATGAATACTGAATATTCAAGCTTCATAGTTAGCCAGTTTTGTACTGAAAAATGATAAACATGTTCTTGTGATGACTTCGGTTTTGTATTAGCAAATATTACAAAATCAATTGATATTCATGTTGTAAACATTTTCAACTTTTGTGATGACTTCGGTTAAACATTTTCAACTTTTGTTCATTTTGTATTAGCAACAGTTTTGTACTGAAAAATGATAAACATGTTGAGAGCACTCTTCTACAAATCAATTGATATTCATGAACTGTTATAGATTTGAGGCATTGTGGTTCACCCATAAAAGCAAGTAGCATAGCTTCAACCCAACAACCAGTATTACATTTGTACTGTTACATATAAAGTTGTTGGCTTGCTCCATAAAATATAAAATTCTTTTATTGCCTACTGTTACATATAAAGATTCTTTGCTTGCTTGACTACTGTTAAATATACATAACAATTTTGCTTGCTGTTATATCTGATAGATTAGTAGCTACAAGTGCTTCGTTAGAATACTTCACAATTGCTAGATGTCTTGGTACTGACTGTTAGAGGTATAATTATTTTTTTTAAGTTTCATTGCAACTTGATACGTCTATCAAACTGTATGTATCTTAAAAAAAATATTCAAAAATAAATTTTGCTTATAATTTTTTTAACTTTGCTATAATCTAGCCTTTAGCATACTAGTTTTTTTTTTAAAAAAAAAATTTGTTAGTTAATTTCTGAGGAAATAAATTTTTTGATAGCAAATTTTTATGTTGAAAAAGAAATTTTATATGCTAACATTTTTTTGGTAATGATGGATTTGGAGAGCCCCGACGAGCACCTCAGTGCCATCTGTGCCCTGCCGAGCACCTCAGTAGCATTTTTTTATGTTACTCAGTGAATTATTGTAACAGATGGTTAGTAAAAAAATTGTATTTTTTTTTCTCGCTATTTTTTTGGCGTCGCTTCATTAGACGTCGGAAAAATAGTTGATATTTTTTTTGGTGCCGCTTGCTTAGGCACCAATTCTTTTGTGTGCTGTTGCTTGCTTATGTTGTACATTTTTTCAGCGTAATGGCTTAAAAAATGAAAATTTGTTTTGGCTATATAAACAAATTCTGGCACCGCCAAATTTGGGCCTCCCAAAATTAATTTTTTTGGCTAATAATTTTTTAAAGGCAACGCTCATTTTGAGCACG